>SJYX01023444.1:221940-309868 GCA_006410675.1 Oreotragus oreotragus | reverse complement strand
GCTGGACTGGAAGAAACACAAGCTGGAATCAAGATTGCCGGGAGAAATATCAATAACCTCAGATATGCTGATGACACCACCCTTATGGCAGAAAGTGAGGAGGAGCTAAAAAGCCTCTTGATGAAAGTGAAGGAGGAGAGCGAAAAAGTTGGCTTAAAGCTCAACATTCAGAAAACGAAGATCATGGCATCCGGTCCCATCACTTCATGGGAAATAGATGGGGAAACAGTGGAAACAGTGTCAGACTTTATTTTATTGGGCTCCAAAATCACTGCAGATGGTGACTGCAGCCATGAAATTAGAAGACGCTTACTCCTTGGAAGAAAAGTTATGGCCAACCTAGATAGTATATTCAAAAGCAGAGACATTATTTTGCCGACTAAGGTCCATCTAGTCAAGGCTATGGTTTTTCCTGTGGTCATGTATGGATATGAGAATTGGACTGTGAAGAAGGCTGAGCACCGAAGAATTGATGCTTTTGAACTGTAGTGTTGGAGAAGCCTCTTGAGAGTCCCTTGGACTGCAAAGAGATCCAACCAGTCCATTCTGAAGGAGATCAGCCCTGGGATTTCTTTGGAAGGAATGATGCTAAAGCTGAAACTCCAGTACTTTGGCCACCTCATGAGAAGATTTGACTCATTGGAAAAGACTCTGATGCTGGGAGGGATTGGGGACAGGTGGAGAAGGGGATGACCGAGGATGAGATGGCTGGATGGCATCATGGACTTGATGGACGTGAGTCTGAGTGAACTCCGGGAGATGGTGATAAACAGGGAGGCCTGGCGTGCTGTGATTCATGGGGTCGCATAGAGTCAGACACGACTGAGTGAACTGAACTGAAGTTACATCAGGATATTCAGAGTATGAAGCAGGCAGAGTCTGACTTTTCCTCTCAATGGCTTTCTAATTCCCTTTTGAATAATCTGGAGGGGTATCTTTCCCATGGATCCTTTTTTTACAATAATGATTAATGCGGCCATGTGCTTATGCCTGTTGGTTCTGATTTGTGTATTAGCCCCATGTCTTTTCAGAATACTCTACCAAATTGTTTCTGCTTTATCTACTGAGTTTCATACTTATACTCTGAAAAATAAAAAAGAGGGAGATATCGGGAGACACGTTAGGCATTACTGACAAAATGGGGGCATGGCCCCAACCCCCTCTCCTCATCCCACAGGCACAGTCCTGGGATGAAGGAGTTAGGTCTTGTGATTCTGACTTGTTCTTCCCTTTCTTCGGTTGAATTGGCTGGAAAGAATGTTAAGGTGCTTATTGTTCTTGAGAGAAGCATGAGAAAGCACAAAGCCTTCTGCAGTTGTGCCCAGAAAATAATCTATACAGTAATCATTGACATTTGCTCAAGGGTCTTTACAAAGAATGTTCCAGGATGAGCATGTAGGCCACAGCTTGAGGCCATGGGAAGGATTGTTATCTGAGACCTGTTTGTGAGGGGAATGTTTATGGCAAAAGAATTTTGCTGAGCTTAGGGTTTAAGAATAATTAAGAATAGCTAGAAGCCTTTTTAGGAAATAGTGATCTTAAGATGCTAGGGACAAACAGGATTTAGAAAGATAAGAAATAAACTGAAGAATGTAGCATGAGTTACAATGTAATCACAAGTTAAGTATAGGACACATAATAGGAAGTAGATAATAGATAGTAAAGCTGATTCTGAGAGAATCGCTGAAGCAGGAACTCTGTTTGTAGGGCAACAATGATTTCTGGGGCAATAAATCTGGGTGGGGAAAACTAAAAATGTCAAACCTCTGACCTAATGCTTTTGTCAAAGTATAAATGAAAACCTGAAGCTTGAAATAAACATGTAGTCCCATACCTCAAGTCAGAGGCTACACCATTGTCTGCCAACACCACTCACCCCTTCAGGCTGACTCCCTGGCTGCTGGAGCTAGACTCTGGCACAAGTCAACTTATTTCTACAATGTAGATGCTTCTCTTTGGACAGTTGACTTTTAGTAGTATCCCATGCAAAGTTTTCCTAATTCAGTGCTGAAGTAAATATCAATATTTCAAATTACTGAACATTCATATAGATTTCTTTCCCATACATGCAAATAACAACTTGCCATGATACTTTCATTTTCATTATACAAAACAGATACAAGTTCCTAGAATTTCACTCTCAAGGGAGATTAATAACTCTTGAACAAGAAAGTACCATCATCTACATTTCATTTGGGGATTCCTCATGTGGCAGTAGAGCAGAGAAGCTTCTCCATCTGGAAAAGCTGCTATAAATTTATGAACTTATTTCTTGATTAACTCATTCAACAAATTCATATGTCAGGCACTGAATGTACTTAGAACATAAAAAGGAGATATATCCCTGCCTTCTAGGACTTAATTATAGTGGCAGTGAGAATCAGACCATATATTTTTGAACATTCAATTATTTAAATAAAGAACCTGCAATTTTTAGAAAATATATATACTTGAGGAATCAGTGCTGGTAATTTAGACTTGCTATAGAGCTCACTCTGGGGAGACTCAGAATGAGCAGCGGGCACTTAAGTAACAGCAGCCCATATCCACTCTCACTGAAGGTGTATTCTGTGTGTGAACAGGGAGATGATTCCTTCTTTTATTTATCCCCATAAAATCCCACTTAAAACCAGATCTCTATTATGTCAGGGACTGTGCTCAAGTCTGATGAAGAAGACTAAAATAGAACCATTAATGTCACAAAGCTTACAAGGTAACACCAGTTTACATAGTAAACGTTAATTAAAATTAGGCAGAATCCAAAAATACCACTTCTGGGTATATATACAAAAGAACTAGAAATCAAAGATTAGAACAAATATTTATACACCAATGTTCACAACACATTATCCATAACAGCCAAAAGGTGAACATGATCCAAATGTCTACTGACAGATGAATGGATAAACAAGACACAGTGTACATATACAAAGGAGTACACTTCATTGTTAAAAGGAAAGGAAATTCTGATACATGCTACAACATCCATGAACCTTGAAAACATTATGCTAAGTGAAATTAGCCAGTCATAAAATGAAAAATAAAATAGTACATGATTCTACTTACAAGAGATACCTACAATAGTCAAATTTATATAGAAAGGACATGGAATAGAGATTAGCAGGGGCCAATAGAAAGGACATGGAATAGAGATTAGCAGGGGCTAAGGGAGAAGGGATTAGGAAGATTTTTAATGCGTAAGAAGTTCAGTTTGGGATGATGAAAATGTTCTAGAGATGAATAGTGGTGATGGTTGCATACTGAATGTGAATGTACTTAATGCCACTGAATTGTACACTTGCTGCTGCTGCTGCTAAGTCACTTTAGTCATGTCTTGCTCTGTGTGACCCCATGGACGGCAGCCCACCAGGCTCCCCCGTCCCTGGGATTCTCCAGGCAAGAACACTGGAGTGGGTTGCCACTTCCTTCTCCAATGCATGAAAGGAAAAGTGAGAGTGAAATTGCTCAGTCGTGTCCAACTCTTACTGACCCCATGGACTTCAGCCTACCAGGCTCCTCCAACCATGAGATTTTCCAGGCAAGGATACTGGAGTGGGTTGCCATTGCCTTCTCCTGAATTGTACACTTAAGAATGGTTAAAATGGTAAGGTATATGTTATGTATATTTTGCTACAATAAAAATAACAAAAAAGAAGCCATTGGAATACACACACAAGCCTCACTCAAAATCTAAAGGAACATGCATCGTTGTGTTCCAGTATAACTTATTTATAACCACTGGAAAAAAATTAGGTAGGCGACTGTGTCTCATGGAGGAGATATTCGGTGTTGACAGAGTCTGTAAAGAAAGACTATAAAGATTGGACCTGAGGGAGAAGGAGAGGGAGAGGGAGAGGGTGGGATGATTTGGGAGAATAGCATTGANACATGCATCGTTGTGTTCCAGTATAACTTATTTATAACCACTGGTAAAAAATTAGGTAGGCGACTGTGTCTCATGGAGGAGATATTCGGTGTTGACAGAGTCTGTAAAGAAAGACTATAAAGATTGGACCAATGCTGTATAGCACAGGGAACTCTAGTTAAGGCACTGCCATGTCCTAAATGGAAGGACAATCCAAAGAGGGGGGATATATGAACAGCTGGTTCATTTTGTTGTGCCAGAGAAGCTAATACAACATTGTAAAGCAACTATACTTCAATAAAAATTACTTAAAAATAAAGACTGAAACAAAGGGAGGGGACAGTGGGGAAGGCATGCCAAGAAGAGCATGTGCCTAAAGATATGGGGACAAGTGTAAAGGATATTACATGGTTGGAAATTAGAAGTGTTATACTCAGGGACATTGCAGCATGTGTGAAGTTGTTAAAAAAAATGTGGCAGGATTATAAAGACTCTTAAAAAAAAAAAAAACTCAAGGAATATAAGGAACAAGTTAGGGCACTATGAAGTAGGAAAATAATAATACCAGAGAAGTTGAACAGATCTTGGCTAATTTTTATGGGCACTGAGAAGAAAACCAGTGAAGATGAATTATAAATGTTTCAAACCGGTACAAGGAAGCTTACATTTTTGGCAGGGACAACCAACCTTTTCACAGTTCTCAGCTCTAAGAAATGTGCATCTTATAGTCATATACTCCATATTTAATTACAATTGTACAAGTGATGCAGTGATAACCATTTGGCATATTATTCAGGGTCTATTGAATATTGCTTTTACCAAACAATAATCCCTTTTATTTGTCCATTTTAATGGCTAGTCCATTTTGACTCAATTCTCATAGGCTTGGTATTGTTAATAATGCCTCATTCTTACCATGTAGC
The DNA here is from genome assembly GCA_006410675.1 of Oreotragus oreotragus. NCBI lineage: Eukaryota > Metazoa > Chordata > Mammalia > Artiodactyla > Bovidae > Oreotragus > Oreotragus oreotragus. The sequence continues at coordinate 305,080 of SJYX01023444.1, read as the reverse complement.
TATAAGTGATATTTTTTTAAATAAATCATTCTAGCTATTCTCAGATAACCATTACCATCCTGCACAATCAATTCTCTCTTTTCTCCTACATATTTTTTCCTAACATGTCCTCTGGAATCGTTTCTTCCAAAGATCGTCAATTTAATTGCCTAATAACTATGAAAAGGGAAAATAAAAATTAAAACATGTTAATATATATGTTAAGTGAATGATTATGCGTCTGTCTAGCCAGCAAAACAAAACAAAACAGAAACATTTATGTGACATATGCTAATAAACGGATTCAATTTGTGTGTGTGTTTGTGTGTGTGCTGTGACAAGCACTAGATGTCATGAAATTCAATTTGAGGTCATGAAGGAAGCCCAAAATTATGTTTCCCTGTTTTGCAGAATAAAAGCATCTGATATCAAATGAATACGTGTGAAATTGATATTATGTGTGAAAATTAAATAGCATGTATTGAATTTTTGCAGGAACAAGTTCACCTCCACATGAAAATCAGCTTTAGAAGAGTTCCTACAAACAGGAACTTCTGTTTAAGCCTAAGTCTGAAGATTTAACTCAGAAAGTAAGATATTCTAGCTCAGAATTTTATAGTATTATTTGTGGATGATATTTTACTCAAACATAATTCTGGAGAAGAGAAAATTCTCACCATTTCCTTTATTTATATATTTATTTATTTATTTATTTTTTGGCCATGCCACATGGCATGAGCGATCTTAGTTCTCTGACCAAAGACCAACCTGAGCCCCTTGCAGTAGAAGCACAGTGTCCTAACCAATGGACTACCAGGGAATTCCCTCACCATTTGACTTGATGTAATGGAACCATATTGTGACTCCAGCAGAATATTTAAAAATGAATTCTTAGGAAAACATCCTTTGGGTCAGGATGAGCAGGGCTATATAAAATAAAATAAAATAAAATAAAATAAATGAACATAGGAAACCTAAGGAATTGCCTCTTGGGATAGAATGGGCTGATGTCATCAATTTTATAGGTGTGAGAACACAAATTAAAGAGGATTCCTATTCTGTCCGCACATTAGTACTTAGACTGAAATATCTGATTTTGTACAAAAATGTATATTGAGTAATTCTGTGATTAACATATAAGTATTTCAGAGAGTACTGTTACTTCCTGGTGTTATACCTCCTAAATGAGTTTACTAACCATGGGGCTTGAGGAACAATTCTCTTCCATTGTTTATTCAAGAGAACAATGTTTGTTTTATCCCAGGTTTTGTTTTATGCCCAATCCCTTCAAGGCTTGGATGCAATTTAGCATTGTAATATTTTCTAAAAGCTAAATTCAGATATGCCGTGGTGGTTATAACTACCCCAAAATTGCACTCATCTTACACGCTAGTAAAGTAATGCTCAAAATTCTCCAAGCCAGGCTTCAACAGTATGTGAACCATGAACTTCCAGATATTCAAGCTGGATTTAGAAAATGCAGAGGAACCAGAGATCAAATTGCCAATATGTATTGGATCATCAAAAATGCAAGAGATTTCCAGAAAAAATATCTACTTCTGCTTTATTGACTATGCCAAAGCCTTTGACTATGTGGATCACAACAAACTGTGAAAAATTCTTAAAGAGATGGGAATACCAGAACACCTGACCTGTCTCTTGAGAAATCTGTACGCAGTTCAGGAAAGCAAAAATTGGAACTGAACATGAAACAACAGACTGGTTCCAAATAAGGAAAGGCTTTATATTGTCATCCTGCTTATTTAATGTATATGCAGAGTGCATCATGAGAAACTCTGGGCTGGATGAAGCACAAGCTGGAATCAGGATTGTCAGGAGAAATATCAATAATCTCAGATATGCAGATGACACCACCCTTATGGCAGAAAGCGAAGAAGAACTAAAGAGCCTCTTGATGAAAGTGAAAAATGAGAGTGAAAAAGTTGGCTTAAGCTCAATATTCAGAAAACAAAGATCATGGCATCTGGTCCCATCACTTCATGGCAAATAGATGGGGGAAAAGTGGAAACAGTGAGAGACTATTTTTTTTTGGGGGGGGGGCTCCAAAATCACCGCAGATGGAGACTGTACCATGAAATTAAAAGATGCTTGCTCTTTGGAAGAAAAGTTTTGACCAACCTAGACAGCATATTACAAAGCAGAGCCATTACTTTGCCAACAAAGGACTGTCTTGTCAAAGCTATGGTTTTTGCAGTAGTCATGTATGGATGTGAGAGTTGGACTATAAAGAAAGCTGAGCGCCGAAGAATCGGAGCTTTTGAACTGTGGTGTTGGAGAAGATGCTTGAGAGTCCCTTGGCCTGCAAGAAGATCCAACCAGTCCATCCTAAAGGAAATCAGTCCTGAATATTCATTGGAAGGACTGATGCTAAAGCTGAAACTCCAATACTTTGGCCGCCTGATGCAAAGAACTGACTCATTTGTAAAGACCCTGATGCTGGGAAAGATTGAAGGCAGGAGGAGAAGGAGACAACAAAGGATGAGATGGTTGGATGGCATCACCAACTCGATGGACATGAGTCTGAGTAAACTCCAGGAGTTGATGATGGACAGGGAGGTCTGGCGTGCTGCAGTCCATGGAGTTGCAAAGAGTCAGACATGACTGAGTGACTGAACTGAACTGATGGTGGTTATATTGAAAGAATTTATATATATAATATTGATATATTTAAGATTTAAGAATACTTATAAAGACCATAAGATTTAAAGTGAATCTGAAATGTGACATTTTAGTGAAAGGAGATTATTGACCTGGACAAGTTTATATTATTTTTAATTAGCTTTATGGGAAGAATAGCAGAATGAGTTCAGTGAACACAAAGTGATTAATAGTGACTTTAGAATGAGGGACATTTGACATTAAAAGATAACTGCAATATCCATGTCAAAAAATGAAAACAGAACTTCCCAACATAGAATGGAAGGTGAAAAAATGATAAATGCAAGGGAGTGACCTTCCTGTGTTATATCTAACAAAGTTCAAAGGAATACATCTCTTACAAATTTTTACATGCTTGAAATTTTGGTGGTAGCAGGGAGATGCATTTCCAGTTGTAGTTTGTAAATAATTTAGGCATTTGCATTCCTAACATGGATGTGATATAAAGTTATATCTAATTCAATAAAGGCACCATCATCTTTTCAATAAATGATATCTGCCACTTCTTGCTTTTTTAGACAACCACTGAGAAGGGCATTTCATAACTATAGGTACTGATAAAAACACATCTTGTATCATTCCACCAATTGATATTAGCTCAGGGCTAAGAAACCATATTTCAAAAAGATATGGTTCTTCCAAATCACTCTAGGTTTCAAGATTTGTCCTAAGGAGGAGTCACTTTTGTTCATAATATGCAAAATATAAGCTGAGCATTTATTTTCATTAGGCATGGGGTACGGCATAAGGGTAAGCAGTCTTTGTACTTATCAGTCTTGGCATGTGAGTTTAAATAACTGAGAAATGCTGCAAATAAATCTTAGAAAATAACTTCACATAGAATGATAAGATTATGAAAGGAACCATAAAATATCATCTTGAAAAGTGTGAGTGGATTTCCTTGACCAGAATCTTAAACAATAATTATCATTTAGGGAAAAACCATGCATTGGGATTTATCATATAAACATCCTTCCTGATACTTAGACATCTTACAGGCACTTCTACCCTCTATATATTTGGTTCTTTCTGATCCATACATTTCCTTCTCATAAACTGTTTATAACCGAAAGTTTCTTTCCAACACTCTAGACAAATGGATTTGCTTTTAAAAATGTGTCAAGTGTCTTTTATAAAATATCTGCCATCATGTAGTCAAGCTGAAGAGACTTCTCCATGTTCAAGAGAAATTCTTCAAGTATTTATATAATCCTTACAAATATAATGGAGTAAAAAGATCAAAAATGCAGAAAAAGCAAAGGAGTTTCACTGCCCTGCAGCATGTACTTTGGTACTGTGTTTAAGCTTTATATACAATTTTAAGATGTATGGGCATAAATCATACCAACTTTTCCATTGAAAGATGCATGTATTGAATCTTTTATTATTAAATGATGAATACTTCAATATATACAACATAAAGAGTGGGTTGCATTGGCCATTGTGGTCTTGGCTCTCACCTGGCAGGATTTTTTCTTCCCCATCATATCTCCACATTCCAAAGGTTGTTTTTTTTATTTTAAACAAATGTAGAGATTTGCATTGGAACATATCTTTCAAAACCATGTTGTGACCTAGAATATACCATAAGACTTAGTTCTGTGAACTCACTATAAAGATACTACTCCTAACTTCAAAGTCTTACACATTCTTGTTATTGTTGTTCAGTCGCTAAGTCATGTCCAAATCTTTGTGACCTCATGGAATGTTTGTCCTTCATTATCTCCCAGCGTTTGCTCAAATTAATGCCCATTAAGTTGGTGTTGCTATCTAACCATCTCATCCTCTGCCACCACACTTCTCCTTTTGCTTTCACTCTTTCCCATTAGTCATTCACTAAATATTTTTCACCATCCACCATATTGTTGTTATTATTCAGTCACTAAGTTGTGTCCAACTCTGTGACTCCATGGACTGTAACACACCAGGCTCCCCTCTCCTTCATCTCCTGGAGTTTGCTCAAACACATGTCCATTGAGTTGATGATGCCATCGAAACATCTCCTCTTCTGTTGTCCCCTTCTCCTCCTGCCCTCAATCTTTCCCAGCGTCAGGGTCTTTTCCAATGAGTCAGCTCATTGCATCAGGTGGCCAAAGTATTGGAGCTCTAGCTTCAGCATCAGTCCTTCTTTCCAATCCACCATATGCCACATATTAAGCGTTGAGAACAAAGATAGACTAGAAAATGGAGTGTTTGATAAAACTCCTTAAAGACTAGTGAAATGAATTAAAAATTTCTATTTTGGATGTGTTTATGATAATCATAAATCTCAAGGTAATTCTTAACAGAACCGTATCTTTGTTTTACATTGCCTCTTTGACACAAAAGACTTCAAGCAGCTAATTTTTAAACTCTGATAATGTTAAGAAAATATAAACATTAAAGTAGTTAAAGAAAATTAAAATGAATATAGCACAATAAAAATTTCAATGCAGGTAGTCTTTTTTTCTTTATGAGGTGGATGGTGGGAGGGAGGTTCAAAAGGGAGGGAACATATATATATACCTATGGCTGGTTCACATTGGTGCAAAGCAGAAACTAACAAAATATTGCAAAGCAATCATCCTTCAATTAAAAATAAATAGAATTCAAAAACTAAATCTTTCTTTACAGATTGCAAGTGTTTGCATGACAGAAGTAAAACTGCTCTACTTTAAAAATTTGTTGTTAATATTCTTCTACACACAAACACACACACACACACAGGACTCAGTTGATAAAATATTCTGGTCAATAGATCCTTAATTAATGGCCATTGTAGTGAGAATTCTCAGCCCCAAAGTCTTAAGAGTTTTAGAGGAATGGCTCTCTAGGTGCAGGATTTCCAGCCTAAGACCAGTTCGGTGGGTGTGGCCATTTTGTCAGGAGCCTCACTCAGTTCAGTTCAGTTCAGCTGCTCAGTCGTGTCCGACTCTTTGCAACCCCATTGGCTGCAGCACGCCAGGCCACCCTGTCCATCACCAACTCCTGGAGCTTACTCAAACTCATGTCCATGGAGTAGGTGATGCCATCCAGCCATCTCATCCTCTGTCATCCCCTTCTCCTCTTGCCTTCAATCTTTCCCAGCATCAGGGTCTTTACAAATGAGTCAGTTCTTCGCATCAGGCGGCCAAAGTATTGGAGTTTCAGCTTTAGCATCAGTCCTTCCAATGAATATTCAGGACTGATTTCCTTTAGGATGGACTGGTTGGATCTCCTTGCAGTCCAAGGGACTCTCAAGAATCTTCTCCAACACCACAGTTCAAAAGCAGCAATTCTTCAGTGCTCAGCTTTCTTTATAGTCCAACTCTCACATCCATACATGACTACTGCAAAAACCATAGCTTTGACTAGATGGTCCTTTGTTGGCAAAGTAATGTCTCTGCTTTGTAATATGCTGTCTAGGTTGGTCAAAACTTTTCTTCCAAGGAGCAAGCGTTTTTTAATTTCATAGCTGCAGTCACCATCTACAGTGATTTTGGAGCCACCCCAAAATAAAGTCTCTTACTGTTTCCACTTTTCCCCCCATCTATTTGCCATGAAGTGATGGGACCAGATGCCATGATCTTCGTTTTCTGAATGTTGAGTTTTAAGCCAACTTCTTCACTCTCCTCTTCCACTTTCATTAAGAGGCTCTTTAGTTCTTTACTTTCTGCCATAAGGGTGGTGTCATCTGCATATCTGAGGTTATTGCTATTTCTCCCAGCAATCTTGATTCCACCTTGTGCTTCATCCAGCTCAGAGTTTCTCATGATGTACTCTGCATATACATTAAATAAGCAGGGTGACAATATACAGCTTTGACTTACTCCTTTCCCTATTTGGAACCAGTCTATTGTTCCATGTCCAGTTCTAATTGTTGCTTCCTATCCTGCATACAGATTTCTCAAGAGGCAGGTTAGGTGGTCTAGTATTCCCATCTCTTTCAGAATTTTCCACAGTTTATTGTGATCCACACAATCAAAGGCTTTGGCATAGTCAACAAAGAAAAATAGATGTTTTTCTGGAACTCTCTTGCTTTTTCGATGATCCAGTAGATGTTGGCAATTTGATCTCTGATTCCGCTGCCTTTTCTAAATCCAGCTTGAATATCTGGAAGTTCATGGTTCATGTACTGTTGAAGCCTCCCATGCCCACTAAACCCCTACCTGTTAATATCCCCTGCCTCTTGATGGCCATGGGGCCTCTGGGCCTGCCCTATCTGTAAAATGGAAATGTTTAGAGTTCTCAATGAGATAATATTGTTTTTGTTTTTCTTTTATTTAGAGTGTAATTCCATGCAGGTAGTCTTACTGCATATAAGATAGAGAACTTAAGTTTTGTCAAAGTAGCTATTAAAACTAAACTAAGGAAAATTTCCCAGATGGAATATTATATACCAGAGGACATCATTTGAGATGATGCCATGTATAAAACTGTCCTCAAAAATAATTTCATAACGTAGAATAAAAAAGACATATACACTTTCAATATAATATTATTTAACTTGAATTTTTATAAATACTTATTTATCTTATACCTGGCAATACAGAATGCCACTTTAATGACCCTATGTAGTCAGAGCTTTCTAGTTTTGAGCTATGTATACTGATTTCAAGAAAAAACAAATTGGCAATAGCAACAGCAAAAAATTTTAAGACCTATGGTAATATTCATTATAATGAGAAAAATGTTTAAATTTAATATAATTTGTAGCCATTGTACTATTATTAAAGATCTCCATGTGTACAAATCAAAGTAAATTATTACCTCAATTTTAAGTTGAATATGTAAGGAATATACTATTTTCCCTTGATGTAAGAAATGTATGAGGGTGGGGGAATGTAAACAATTTACCTTATGAAGTTATTTTCAGGGACAACTAGATTCAGTTTAAGAGGGATAACTTCATATAGCATCAGAATATGGATTTAAAGATTATAAGATATGCTTGTGTGTATTTTTATGTCCCACAGAAGAATATTTTGAAATAAGTGTAGAATTACTTTTATTAGTACATATCATAAATGACAAACTGGTACCAAAGTCATGAAATCACTTGACAAAGACCCTATAGCTAGTGAATGACAGGGTTAATGGTTATACTTCTGGATCCTTGGAATGAATATATATATGGTGCAAATGTCTAGTAGGCCTACCGTGTGCACTGAAATTTTAATATAAGAAATAACATGTATCTAACATAAATTAACTTAAAGATTTGAAATTTATATCTGAACACTGGATTTTATGAGTAATAAATGGAAGTAGTTTATATTCGGTCAAAGATATTATGTTCTGATGTACTTGAACATATATATATTATATGGCTATTTAAGTTTCTGAATACTCAGAAGACACACAAAATACTACTTTTAAACAACACTTTAGAATCCTCTTTAAGATCATGTGCCAGGAAGAGTGAACACTATCATTTTTCAGATCAGTGACATTTGACAACCATTCAATCTAGTTCAGTGACAATTTTCAATGATGTGATTAATTGAATATTTGAACATAGTTGACAGTTGAAATTTTACCCTAGGCTTTTTAAGTACTCATTTTGGATTTGTGGTTTAATAATGTACAATAATGACCTTATTTTTTTTGTTCTATCTCACATTGCATATTTGAAATCACTTGGTAAAACTGTGCCACTTTGTCATAGACAACTGATGAAAGTAGTGAACATAATTATGAGATCTACAACTGTGTCAGCTAATATTAAATCATATTAAGTCAGTAAAGTCCCAGTATATGCCCAGGGTGTACTGTAACCCTATTTTTTTTTATTTTTTTTTGTCAGATTCTCTAAAGTAATAACAGAGTGCATTCTATGACTTCAAAAAGCCATTGGGATTCATAAAGTACACACATAGAAATCTTGGGATGGAAGAAGCGGAAACAAACTGGGATCAGCCAATGAATGGAATACAGGTATCATAATGCATCTGGAGAACAGTTTAAAACACCAAGGTCAGTTAAATCTCCCTTATTGTTGCTGTTGTTGTTTAGTCACTAAGTCATGTCCAACTCTTTGCAACCCCATAGACTGTAGCCCACCAGGCTCCTCTGTCCATGAGATTCTCCAGGCAAGAATACTGGAGCGGGTTGCCATTTCCTTCTCCGGGGGATCTTCTTAGCCCAAGTATTGAACCCATATCTGTTGCATGCAGGTGGATTCTTTATGACAGCTACCTGGGAAGCCCTAAACCTCCCTACCAGATTTTTAATGGCAAAATTATTTTACCAGCAAAAAAAAAAAAAAATCAATCATTATTCAACTTTACATAAAAAGATTAAAAGTGAAGATATTTATTAGAGGAAACTCACTAGCTGGAACTTAATTACATTGAAGGGGAGAAATTCTATTGATAAACAAGTTTACATGACCCATTAAATATTTCTTTACATTTGAGAGAAGATGGGGTTAAAGACCCACAAAACTGAGTCCACATGTCTGGGGAAGGGGGCTACCCACCAACAAGAGCAGAGAAGGATAAAGGAATGATAGAATGACAGTAGGAGAGATGCTTCCGTATTATCTGAGATTTGCTCTATCTACCTTCAACAAGTTACAAATAAATAAATGGAAGCTGTGGATACATTTTTATCTTGATCTCATGTGTAGACAAGCATAACCATTTGGTAGACTCATCCTCTGCTTCACAGGATTTTGTATTCCCTTTTGTTTGCTTTTTTATACCACAGCCAACTTTATTACAAAAGAGCTTTGCTCTCAGCAAATAGTGTGATAAAGGCATCACTGCACTTAGAAGTACTTCCTTCTCAATAAGTGGTTTTCACAAATAAATTATTGATAGCAGGGATAAGTTCATGCTAAAACAGCCACACCAAGAATAATACAAAGCAGAACATAAATGTGGTCTCTGAGCTCTACAAAGCTAAGTTGTGAGTGACATTTGAGTGAGGATAGTAATTAGAAGTCAAGACAAAGAAATGAAACAGAAGCACAGGATCAGGTTGAGCTGCTCATTTAGAACTAAGGAATATACTAAAACCAGTCATTTATGGCAGAGAAATAGGCCAGATTGGAAGAAGAAAGGGAGGGAAGATGGGAGAGGTTAAGGGGAGGAGGGGGAATGGATGAGACAAAATGAACTTGACCTAAGATCCTGAAACTACCACAAATTTCTTTTCAAAAGGAGGTTTCTAATATCCCTTTAACAACAAAGGAGGCAACCTAAATGTCTTTCAACAGAGGAATGGATAAAGAAGATGTAGTACATATATACAGTGAAATATTGCTGCTGCTGTTGTAGTCACCAAGTCGTGCCCGACTCTTCTGTGACCCCAAGGACTGTAGGCTCCTCTGTCAATGGGACTTCCCAGGCAAGAATGCTGCAGTGGGTTGTCATTTCCTTCTCTGAAAGATCTTCCTGACCCAGGGGATCAAATTTTTTTCTCCTGCATTGAAGGTGGAATTTTTACCACTGAGCCACCAAGGAAGCCCTACAATGGAATATTATTCAGCCATTAAAAGAATGAAGTAATGTCATTTGCAGCAAAATGGATGGACGTAGAGATTGTCATACTAAGTGAAGTAAGTCAGACAAAGTGACATCCCCTATGAAAGTGAAAGTGAAAGTGAAGCCGCTCAGTCGTGTCTGACTCTTTGAGACCTGTGGACTGTAGCCCACCAGGCTCCTCCATCCATGGGATTCTCCAGGCAAGAATACTGGAGTGGGTTGCCATTTCCTTCTCCAGGGGATCTTCCCAACCCAGGGGTCGAACCCAGGTCTCCCACATTGCAAGCAGATGCTTTAACCTCTGCACCACCAGGGAATCTAAAAAGAAATGATACAAATGAACTTACTAACAAAACAGAAAGAGACTCATAGATTTAGAGAACAGATTTATGGTTACTGGGGAGAAGGATGGTGGGAACGGATAGTTAGGGAATGTGAGATGGACATACATACACTGCTATATTTAAAATGGATAACCAACAAGGTCCTCCTGTATAGCACAGGGAATCCTGCTCAATGTTATGTGACAGCCTGGGTGGGAGGGGAGTTTGGGGAAGAATGGATACAGGTATATGTATGGCTGAGTTCCTTCCCTGTTCACCTGAAACTATCACAACATTGTTAATCAGCTATACCAAAATATAAAATAAAAAGTAAAAAGAAAAAAAAAAAGAAGCAAGGGAAGGCTAATTTTTTTCAGGTGATTTAAAAACTTAGGTTTGTAAACAGATTTGTAGAATTAGTAGGCCCCCTCAAGATTTTCTATTAGCGATCATCAATTCCTTAAAGTTTTGAATGAACTTACCACTGGTTTCACTGGATTCAGAAGTCTTTGTAAAAGGTTTGTTTGATTTTATGATTTTTTTAGGTTCCTTTGGTGGCTGATGAAGGTACTCTATATTCCATTATGTTAATTCCTGTAAATTTATGCTTATAAATAGAATATAATCCAATCTAATTGTTTTTTACAATCATTATATAGTTCTATGCAGATTGCATTTTTGGTTTCTATGTCTCTTTTACTTATTTTTAATATTTTCTGTATTTAAGTTGCATATGTTTGCTTTATTTCTCTTTTTCTGATCAAATTTAGAAGGGATTAATCTATCACGATTTTATTACAAAGAACTAAGATTTGTCTAGTGTTTCTTCTTTCTAACCCCTTTACTTCTTCATTTATATTTTATTTCCTACTTTCCTTAGATCATTTTTTGTAACATGAATGGTTGAAAACTTAAATTAATTAATTAATTTTATTTTTTTTTAATAAAAGCAAAGACAAAAATTGAACCTCTGGGTAGAACCAAGGCTGTTTCTCATAGGTTTTCTCATGGAATGATTTTTCCTATACAAAAGTGGATTTGTATTCTTGATTTCTTACACATTTTAGATTAATCAAATTGTGTTTTTAAAGGATTATTAATTTCTACTTGATTATTATTATCAAAGGTTATTCACTTTAAAAGTTCTTCTTTTTTATAAGTTTAATGGCATTTTCACTACATTTTAATATATTATGTTTTATTTGTACATATGCCAGGGACATTTTTAATATATCTTCTCCTATGCCTATAGGACGTTTCAGAGCAGAGCAGAAGTTAGAGATAACTCAGTCTGTCTTCTTTTTCTGACTCTAGTGTTTCCCAGAAGCATGGAAAAGTGCATAATGTCAGCTGGCTCCAAAACTAACCAGAAACCACCTCCACTCCCTGTCAGCAAATGGAGGAGGTAGTATGGTCTCACAAGTGAATGGCTTCCTGCTATAAACAGCAAGGCTGGCCCTCACCAACGTTAGGGCTCTCGACATCATTAACAGGAATTTTCAAGTCTTCTTTTGATCAGGGGAAAAAAAAAAACAAAACACAGCTATCTGGAGATCTAGGTTTTCTCTGTTTGCTCCCCCTCCCACATTTTTCATACTTTGTCTTTTTTGGGGAGATGACCCACTGGTGGGCTACAGTCCACGGGGTCACAAAGAGTCAGACATGACTGAAGTGACTTAGAATGTACACGCGCACCCAGGATGGGATGAGTCTATAATCCAGGATTTCCTACTCTCTGGCTTCTGGCTAGGTTCAACCACTGAGTAAAAGTAGCAGAACACTAGAGAACCCAAGGTATCAATTCTCCCAGCTCCTCCAGCAGGCCATGATTTGAGAGTAACTGCATTCTTAAGGTATCTATAGTTGCACTTGCTATCCAATGGGCCCGCTCCTGAGGTTTGAGCTTTCATTGGTTTAAGGCTCTATCCTTTTGTCTCTTTGAGTTTAGGGGTAATAAAGGCTAGTAACTGAGGCTAGGTTCTGGGTACTTCACCATTCATTGTTGGTTCCTTTAATCCTGCCCAAATTTCTGTATATATCATTTTTATTACAATCTCTTCAACTTTGTCTTAGCATAGGCTGATTCAATCCAAGACTGTTAATGATACACTTGGATGATGACTCTTATCAGTGGATAATTCAATAGGCTAAAACTGAGAGGCTTTTCTGCCTCCCTATAAAAGGCACCACACAGGTCTACTGATGTCTGGTCATTGCCTAGGGATAGGGCAGATTATTCCTAGTAATGATAAAGTTAGAATTTTCTCAATGCTTACCTGAAAGCTCAGATTTTGATTTGGTTCATTTAAATTAAATTATAAACTATTGTTTTCCTTGAAAATCCAACTTTATGGGAGAGAAGTATACATAATTCACACATTTTACAGAATTATCTATGCCAGGAAGTGCCAATAGGTAGAAAATCACTATTAATTTAGAGTTTTTTGTTTATGTTATTTGTATTCTCAAATTTTTTCTTTGCTGCTAATTGTGCTGTAATCTGACAATGGTGAATTAAAGGCACTGGATGAAAATGTATTTCTACCTTTATTCTTTATGGTTTTAGCAGTATTTCTATCATCCAGCAAGTTGTATTATATTTTAATTATTGATTTTTAACTTCCTTGGCTAAAAATGATTTTTTTAATACTTGTAAGTTTTTCTTTATTAATATTCCTATCTATGACTTTTAAAATAACTTGCTTTATTACCTACATAATTTATACTAGCCTTTTTATGCTTAGTTACTGTCATCTCATTTAGAACTAAATTCAAACCCTAACCATGGCTCCCCACGTTCGCCTCTTCCCAGCCCCATCCTGCTACCTCTCTGATCCCCTTCTTACTGTATTGTTTTCCACACTCAGCCCTCTATACCTATTAAGCCCTATTTCCAAATGCTTTTTCTCCTCTAGGTCTTTTTATTCCACTGTCTGCACCATACCCTACAGATAATCCCTGGCTCACTCCCCCACTTCCTTCCAGTCTCTACCCAGCTAACCAAAGGTCTTCCCAAACATACCATTCTGTTTCTCTCTTCTTCACTCACTCACTTATCATTACATACATTACACACACACACATATTTAATGTCCTCTGGTATGTGACTCTAAATTCCATGGCATAAAGGACAGTGTTTGTTCTGATCACTGACTGTAGTGTTCCTACTATGTGGAACCTGACATTCAGTAGACACTCAACAAATAATATATTGAATGTAAATATACTAACTTTATTTTGTTAAAGATATGACTACTCAAAACCTCCAATCAATACCTCCCATTTTGAGAATTTGTGATTTTTAAAAGAAAAATTGAAATAGTTCTATCTACCACTTTACTTAATATGCTGATTTATTTACATCCCACCCAAGAATCATTTAGTCATCTGCTATAGAATATTCAAGGCCAGTTTTAGGAGAACAGTTGTGCACTTGAACATTCTCTTTAATTTAACTGTGTTTATATTTTAAGGTAATAATCAGAGGCTAAAAAACTAGTCTCTTGGAATATTTTCCATTTCTTTTGTACCTATTTTATTACAAAATATTGGGAAATATAAAATGATAATACATTTACTTTTAAGCATTTATCTTCTGTGTCTTTTGGTCTGGGGCTAACTCAGGTAAAGTTTATTTCACTCTAGGTTTTCATTTACACTGGAGAATGTTTTACTTGAGATTCTGTCCTTTAATACAGAGACCTCAACTATATACCATACCCCACTAGGGCCTTGACACAAATGGGAGCTTTGTGGAAATTTGCTTTTGAAGGACTCCTTGTCTTACTTAATCTTCATTTGGGGATCTTCCTCTGATAAAACATTGGAATTTTTTCAAGATTTTCTATTTTTTAAAATTCATTTATTTCAAGATTTTCTGTTTTCAGTAAGAAATATAAGCTTCTTAGAAAAGATCTATATATTACATTAATCATATTCTAATTTTGTATATTCACTTATCATATTTTATTAAACAATTTCATGATAAGATATAGGATATATAGTCAGATTGATAAATATGGCCATAATTTAGACTTTGGGAGGTTACAAGGTCAGGTTTACTTTCCTTTCCTACATTCCTCTTTTTACACTTAAAAAAATGGATAATCTACATACATAAAATATATTTAAGTGTACACCTTGATTAATGTTCTCAAAGCAAATGCAACTGTTTAATAACCACCTGGTCAAAACATTGGATATCTTCAATACTTCTGATGATTCCACCCTGCATTCTAAAATCTAAGCACTCTTTTGACTTTTAAACTCATGAAACATTCTGCCTGTTTTTTTTTTTAAATTTAAAATGTATTACAGTATATTACAGTTATATTTTGTATCTCACTTATTTTGCTCAAATCACTTTCAGGAAATTGACTTATCTTGCATACTATGTGTCTGGCTTCCCAGATAGCACAGTGGTAAAGTAGCTGCCTGCCAAAGCAGGAGACCACCTGTAATGCAGGAGACTAGGGTTCAGTCCCTGGGTTGAGAAGATCCCCTGCAGAAGGAAATGGCAATCCACTCTAGTATTTTTGCCTGGGAAATCCCATAAACAGAGGAGCATGGTGGGCTACAGCCCATGGGGTTGCAAGAGTTGAATGCAGCTTAGCAATTAAACTCCACCACTGTGTGTCACTATCATTTCTTCATTTTCATTCTAATTTTGGCTATTACAAATAAAGCTGTTACGAACACTTTTTATATATAAAAATATTATATGTATGTAAATATTTTGGCAAAGATAGAAATGTAGCTCTGCTGTATGCTAAGGAATTAAATATTGTGTCATAAGAATTACACATTTTCATCCCATTTAGTATATAATGCCAAACTATTTTCAATGGCCGTGTGAATTATGTTTTTACCAGTTAGTTGTGAGAGTTTAATTTATTCCAAACCCTCATATACACTCAGAATTATGAGTCTAATTTCAACCATTTTTGTGAGTGTGTATCAATATCTCATTGAAATTTTAATTTCCCCAATTATTCCTGAGGTTAAAAAACTTTTCATATTATTTTTGAATTTCTGAACATCCTCTTTTGTGAAGTTCCTGTTCAAGTTTATTGCCCATTTTTTCCCCATTGGATTTGTTTCTCATTCTCTAAATTTAAAGAATCATAGATATATCTAATATACTCAACAATGTAAAGGTGTCAGTCCTTTCCAAGCTGATCTAGACTTAACTCAATATTGATCGTATTCAAAAGAAAGTTGCTGTGGAAATTAAAAAAGATGATTGTAAAATGAACCCAGAAATACAAAGGGACAATATAGCCAAGAAAATACTGAACAGAAAAACAGTGGTAAAATTCAGTTTGCCAGATGAACAAGGTGCATTATAAAACTGAAGAATTCTGGAGTAAAAAATGGCAACCCACTCCAGTATTCTAAAAAAAAAAATAACCTATATTTTAACCCATTCCTCTTACCATACACAATAATGATTTCCAGGTAAAATACATATCCAAATCCAGATGGTAAAATAAAGCTCATATGGATAACAACAAAAGGTAATATCATCATGTCTTTTGGTAGGGAAATGTTTCATAAATAGGACACACAATTATAAAGTGGAAATTTATAAAAATGAACCATGTTAAAATGAAGAACTGCTCTTTATCAAAACATAGAGTGATTTAGAATTTTAATCCAAAGGACTCATATCCAGAATATAAGAACAACTCATACTTTTGATGAAGTTCAAGTTGATCATGCCTTGGGCTTCACACCTAAGAAATATTTGGTTATTCCCAAAGTAACAGAGATTTTATTTTATGGTTTTTCTATTTTATTGCCAGAATTTCTTCTGGTCCTATATTGAAAATTATGAACTTAATAATTATAATATGTACAAAATCCCACCAGACCTACAATATATAACCACTATGTGAAAAAAAAAAAAACAAAAAAACTCTATGGCTACATTAATCCACTACTTTAGAGGAGATCCAACAGCTTATGTTTTCATGTGACATTCTTTTACTAGGAAGAGATCAATTTCTTCAGCTAGATAAATCTAAAATTCTTTGAATTTTCTGCTGTTTTCCTTGCTCTTTTTTAAAATGAATTTATTTATTTTAATTGGAGGCTAATTATTTTATAATATTGTGGTTAGTTTTGCCAGATATCGATATGAACCAGCCATGGGTGTACTTGTGTCCCACCATACGAACCCCTCTCCCACCTCCCTCCCTACCCCATCCTTCTGGGTTGTCCTCAAAGATACACAAATGACACCACCCTTATGGCAGAAAGTGAAGAACTAAAGAGCCTCTTGGTGAAAGTGAAAGAGGAGAGTGAACAAGTTGGCTGAAAACTCAACATTCAGAAAACTAAGATCATGGTATCTGGTCCCATCACTTCATGGCAAATAGATGGGGAAACAGTGGAAATAGTGACAGACTTTATTTTGGGGGGGAGGTCCAAGATCACTGCAGATGGTGACTGCTGCTGCTGCTGCTGCTGCTAAGTCACTTAAGTCGTGTCCGACTCTGTGTGACCCCATAGACGGCAGCCCACCAGGCTCCCCCATCCCTGGGATTCTCCAGGCAAGAATACTGGAGTGGGTTGCCATTCCCTTCTCCAATGCATGAAAGAGAAAAGTGAAAGTGAAGTCGCTCAGTCTGTCCGACTGTTAGCGACCCCATGGACTGCAGCCCACCAGGCTACTCCGTCCATTGGATTTTCCAGGCAAGAGTACTGGGGTGGGGTGCCATTGCCTTCCCCGGCAGATGGTGACTGCAGCCATGAAATTGAAAGACGCCTGTTCCTTGGAAGAAAAGTAATGACCAACATAGACAGCTAATTTAAAAGCAGATACATTACTTTGCCAACAAAGGTTTGTCTAGTCAAAGCTATGGTTTTTGCAGTAGTCATGTATGGATGTGAGAGTTGGACTATAAAGAAAGCTGAGCACCCAAGAACTGATGCTTTTGAGCTGTGGTGTTGGAGAAGACTCTTGAGAGTCCCTTGGACTGCAAGGAGATCCAACCAGTCCCTCCTAAAGGAAATCAGTCCTGAATATTCATTGGAAGGACTGATGTTAAAGCTGAAATTCCAATATTTTGGCCACCTGATGTGAAGAAATGACTCATTTGAAAAGACCCTGATGCTGGGAAAGATTGAGAGCAGGAGGAGAAGGGGATGACAGAGGATGAGATGGCTGGATGGCATCACTGACTCCATGGATATGAGTTTGTGTAAACTCCAGGAGTCAGCGATAGACAGGGAGGCTTGGCGTACTATAGTCCATGGGGTCACAAAGAATCGGACATGACTGAGCAACTGAACTAAACTGAACCAGCTTTGAGTGCCCTGCTTCATGCATCAAACTTGCACTGGTCATCTGTTTTACATATGGTAATATACAAGTTTCGTACTTTGTAATAGAATACAAGGGATCAATACTTTAAAAAGGCATTTTAAGTTCCCAATATTGTTAAAACTTCTTACTTTAAATTATAACGATCTTTCAAAATGTTCTATAGGATGAAATGATGTCATTTGCAGCAACATGGGTGGGCCTAGAGATTATCATACTAAGCAAAGTCAGAAAAAGAGAGACAAATACCATAGGATTTCATTTACATGTAGAATCTAAACTATGACTCCTGAACATATCTATGAAACCGAAACAGACTCACAGACATAGAGAGCCAACTTGTAGTTGCCAACAGGAGGAGGGGTGGGAGAGGGAAGAATTGGGAGTTTGATATTAGCAGAGGCAAATTATTGTATACAGAATGGATAAATAACAAGATCCCACTTGCTGGGATAGCACAGGAAATTATATTCAATATCCTGTGATAAATCATAATGGATAAGAATATGGAAAATATATATATATATTTATAACTGAATCATACTGCTATACAACTGAAATTAACACAACATTGGAAATCAGCTATGGCTCAGATGGTAAAGAATCTGCCTGCCAATGCAGGGAATGCAGGTTCAATCCCTGGGTGGGGAAGATCCCCTGGAGAAGGAAATGGAGGAATCCACTCCAGCATTCTTGCCTGGGAAATCCCATGGACAGAGGAGCCTGATGGGCTACAGTCCACGGGGTTGCAAAAGAGTTGGACATGACTTAGCAACTCAACAACAATAGGACTCATACAAAGGAAAACTTTCCATAGATGATCTTATTTTCCTGAAGAAAATTTGAAAATAATCACTGAAGGAAAATAATAAAAAGTATACAGTGTTTCTGTAAAATAACTTTCATAGGTTAAATATAACCTTTCATAAAAATGGACCAATTGCTACACCGCCTTCAATTCCATTTCCAGAGAGATGTCCTCTCCCTGCCAGATGAGCTAAGCAATATTTGGGGGAGTGTACATTACTAATCTTTCAGTATGGTTATTTTAAGAGTATGTGATCAATTATTTGATTTATCCTTGAAAGAGAGACATAATATAATTAGGAAGCTACCAAAAATGCCTGGTAAATATATTGCTCAATTAGAAAGATTGTGGGAATTTAATAAGAAAGGAGGGCTGCCTCCAATGTCATGACAGAGGGGAGGAATCTCAAAGTCATTCTGAGGAGACAAGGAGTCCTTTCATCTACACACTTATTTAGATATGATTGTTGACTTTTTCTAATACCACACATCTATTTTCTCTTAGTTAAATCAAATCAGATACAGGAAGAGAAAATAAATTTGCAACTCTTACGACAAGGTGAAACAACTCTTATGACAAGGCTGATTTTTTTTCTGTGTAACTTTTATACTTAGATGTGCCATCTAAGAAACACTGGCTTAATTCAAACTTAATCATCATCATGTGTGAACACACTTCATTCACAAAAAATAAGAATTGCTGAGTAAAAGCCATTTGCTGCACAGAAACACTGCTGTAAGGAGATAAGTTCATGACAAGACTTTATCTGCCCACTAAATATAACCTCATCACGTAAAATCTAAAAACAAGACAAAGTGGCCAACCAGGCCACTGGTTCATAACTTTCCCTGCTCCCTATGGCTGCATGCACTTACTTTCTGTATCATATCAGCCACAAGCAGATGCACGTGAACTTGAACACGTGCTCTTATTAATTGCTTTGAATTTCAAGAGAACCTGAAATGCTTTCTCTGTATTTGGGACCAAAGCTGTCACTCAAACATTAAGCAAGCTGTCTCATGGTATTCAGACTCTGTCCAGGGCTCCACTTACATTATTTTTCTGCAAGACCTGTAGTGCCTTGTTGACATTGTTCAGGGCATGAACTCTTGTGGATCCTTTTTCTTTTGGCTGAAAACAAAATGAAAATATGTTGACTGCCCAGGAGGAGAGAAGGCCTATCTACCAGAAATGAAACAATTTCTACATTTCACTTTTCAGCTGGAATCTTTTAAATGATCACAGGCTGCGAGTCATTAATATAATGAATTTAAGTGCTTTGGGTTAATTGCCCTTGTCATAGGAGTTTCTTAGCATGAATCAACCACTCCTCAAGAAAACTGATAGGATTTTTTTTTCTTTCGCAAAAGCAATTTTGGTAATCTCGCCTTCATTCTACAGTCCAGTTGAATGACCACCATGAGAAACATCAGCATGCATAAAGACATTTGCGAGGAATATAAATGAGTTAATTCCCGCAATTTTTAGGAAAGTTTAAAAGAGATTTGAGCCTAGCAAAATTCTGTAATGCCAAATAGGCTTAAAGGAAACTATTTCTGTCAATATTACCTTAATTGTCTTAGTCACTGAAGCTCAAAACCTCAATCATCTTCAGTTTTTTAAACCTTATCTTCAATCCCCAAAGTCTTACCTTGCCCTATAATTTTTAAACTAACATTTTTATAGTGTATTATAATTATGTAATATGCAATAAATAATATATATATAATATATGTGTAATATATTGTACTACCATATCTGAATTAACTTATTCAGTTGTGGAGGTTTATAAAGTCTGCCATGGTGATGCCTGCAGTGTTTACTCCTAAAATGAGATCTACCCTCTTAAAACAATTTTAACTGCACAATAGCATTAACTATAGGTACAATATTGTACAGTGGGTCTCTAGAATTTATTCATCTTGAATGATTGAAACTCTACATCTATTGAACAGCAACTCCCCATTTTCCATATTTCATGTTAAGTGTTCTTATATCCTAAGAGTTCTTATCACAAGGAAAGGGAAAAATAGAATTTTCCTGTTTCTTTAAGTTTGTCTGTATGACATGATGGACATTCATTAAGCTCGTGATAATCATTTCATGATGTAAGTATGTAAGTCAAATTATTATGCTGTACACTTTAAACATGTACAGTGCTATATGTCAATTATATTTTAATAAAACTGGAAGATGAAAAGAAAAAAGACCTAAAACAATTAAAATTAAAAGATCATTAGGTATAAAAGCCTTATTAAAATACGTTCAATAACAAAGATACCAAATAAAAGTAGAGAATAATATCCATTACTGCAAATTTCACCTTCTTGTTCTGCATATGATAAAACATGCCAAAGTAAAAACAACATTGCAAGGTTGTTTTATTCAGAAATAGGTCCTATATTGCTACCTAAATCAGTAATTAGTAAATTAATGAAGTTTACTAGATCTCATAAAACTCTGATGAGTTTATTTCTGGTCTGAAATTTTTCTGAGTTTAATGTGAAGCTTTTATAAATATTTTAAGTCACATACCAGTTTTTGCCCTGTCAGGCCTTCAAGAAGGTCTAGGAGGCGTCTCCCATCCTGTAGGTCACTGAAGAGGTTTTCTATGTGCTGCTTCCCGAACTGAAATAAGAAATATACCCAATTAAATAAAGCATGCTTCCAGGTATCCATTTTTTATGATTATGTCTTTTAAAATTTAAAGCTATGTTGAAGAATATTTAATGAGTCTAATGCTTAATCTGCCAATGGTGATGGATGGAAAGAGAACTTCCAAGTAAAAAACAAAAACCAATAAATTACTATTCAGCCAAACCTATTAAATATTTTTCTCAATAACAAGAGTTGGAAACTTATAGTCTAATGGATCTAATAAACTAATTAACTCATCTTCTCGAATGCTGATTTTATGAAGGAAAGAAAAAAATGTTTAAATTATCAGGCAGCTGGGCACTGTTTGGGGAGAAGTAAACACACCAAGAAAGACTACAAATAATTTGCCTTGGGTGAGTACATAAAATTTAACCATTTAGCATGCTTGGAAACATAATATATAATCATTGAGGGTTCACCATCCTTCACCATAATTCTCTGCATATACATTTTGCATTCTGCCTCAGAATGATCTAGTCACATATTGGATGGCTCACCTTTTAAAACAATATGATTTAAATTAAGTGAGATAAGTCGGTGAAAGCTTTTCATATATTTTTCTTACTTCTATACTTGGGGATTATATTGCAGAAAAAAATAGCCACTAATAACATTGAACATTTTTGGAGTAACTATTCATAAGAAACATCCCACTAAATGAATTGATTTATAATTCGTGTAACATTTCTATGAGGTTAGCATTGGTATACTCATTTTCTTCATGACACAGAGGTTGACCATATGGCCCTTCGTTACAAAACAAAAAGATGATAAAACCAAGTTTTTGGCCCAGATCTGTCTAATTCCTGGAGCTCTTATTCATTCTATTTTATTAGGCTGCTTACTTGGCCTTTTCCTCCTTCCATCTGATTATCTTTCAAAGATTTTATTTCTTCTGTCATGCCCCCAAATATTGTTTTCTGGTTTAAAGCCTCCAATCCCTTCATATGAAATCATTCACAACTCTTTAATCACTCAAGATATCAAGAAAGCCCTAATTTATCAATGACAGATGTTTATTGAGCACCAATAAACTTGGACTAGGTGCTAGAGCATACACTAGTAAATCAGTTGGATATGACCCCCGTCTTGATGGAACTTTGAGTTGAGCAGGGAAAACAAATATTTCTAAAAGGTAATGCTATGGGGGAGCAGTAAAAGAAACTCAAGAGCACATAACCATGGGAATTCCCATAGTCTGAGGATCAGGAAATACTTTCCTCGCAATGTCACATGATGGGTCTAACATTAGCCTTTGGGTAATTGGCCTTTCCTTATCCACTCCTTCAATCACATACAAACTTCAGATTTCACCCAGCTCAAGAAGAACCCTGGTTTCCAGTCAAAATACATCTCTGAAGCTTCTAAGATTGAAGACAGAGGATTCAGGATCTCCTACAGCCAGGTGGAAATGTCTAAGACAAGTCTTGTCAGTGTCCAGGTGTGTCACTTAATGAGAACACTGACCACTGCAAAAAGTCTACCAGTCCCTCCATACTCAGCTTTGGGAATTGAACCACATATGTGCTTTGACAAAGATACATACAAGTCATTCTTTTGAAATTCTACTCAAAGAGTTCTGATTTAAAATTCCAGGGCAGAGACTTCCCTGATGGTTCAGTGGTCAAGAATCTGCCTTCCAATGCAGGGGACCTGGTGAACCCTTGGTTGGTGAACGTCTTGGTTGGGGAACTAAGATCTCATGCCATGGGACAACTAAGCCCATGTGAAGCAAATACTGAGCCCACAAGCCACAGCAACACAGCCCGGATATTTCAACAGAGGTCCTATGTGCTGGAACTAAGACCCGACACAACCAAAATGTATATACGAATATATATTTTTAATGTAAATAAATATTTATATATAAACAAAATTCTAGTGGAAAAGAGACCACAAAACACTAAGGCAATTCATTTCTTACATGATAGTATACATATTTCAATGCTATTCTCCCAAATCATCCCTCCCTCTCCCTCTCCCTCTCCTTCTCCCTCAGAGTCCATAAGTCCGCTCTACACATCTGTATCTCTTTTGCTGTCTTGCATACAGGGTCCTCATTACCATCTTTCTAAATTCCATATATATGTGTTAGTATACTGTATTGGTGTTTTTCTTTCTGGCTTACTTCGCTCTGTATAATTGGTTCCAGTTTCATGGATGAATGGATAAGAAAGCTGTGGTATATATACACAATGGAGTATTACTCAG
Source organism: Oreotragus oreotragus (assembly GCA_006410675.1). Lineage (NCBI taxonomy): Eukaryota > Metazoa > Chordata > Mammalia > Artiodactyla > Bovidae > Oreotragus > Oreotragus oreotragus. The sequence goes on along the minus strand of SJYX01023444.1, from coordinate 281,647 downwards.
CCATTAAAAAGAATACATTTGAATCAGTTCTGATTATGTCTTTTAAAATTTAAAGCTATGTTGAAGAATATTTAATGAGTCTAATGCTTAATCTGCCAATGGTGATGGATGGAAAGAGAACTTCCAAGTAAAAAACAAAAACCAATAAATTACTATTCAGCCAAACCTATTAAATATTTTTCTCAATAACAAGAGTTGGAAACTTATAGTCTAATGGATCTAATAAACTAATTAACTCATCTTCTCGAATGCTGATTTTATGAAGGAAAGAAAAAAATGTTTAAATTATCAGGCAGCTGGGCACTGTTTGGGGAGAAGTAAACACACCAAGAAAGACTACAAATAATTTGCCTTGGGTGAGTACATAAAATTTAACCATTTAGCATGCTTGGAAACATAATATATAATCATTGAGGGTTCACCATCCTTCACCATAATTCTCTGCATATACATTTTGCATTCTGCCTCAGAATGATCTAGTCACATATTGGATGGCTCACCTTTTAAAACAATATGATTTAAATTAAGTGAGATAAGTCGGTGAAAGCTTTTCATATATTTTTCTTACTTCTATACTTGGGGATTATATTGCAGAAAAAAATAGCCACTAATAACATTGAACATTTTTGGAGTAACTATTCATAAGAAACATCCCACTAAATGAATTGATTTATAATTCGTGTAACATTTCTATGAGGTTAGCATTGGTATACTCATTTTCTTCATGACACAGAGGTTGACCATATGGCCCTTCGTTACAAAACAAAAAGATGATAAAACCAAGTTTTTGGCCCAGATCTGTCTAATTCCTGGAGCTCTTATTCATTCTATTTTATTAGGCTGCTTACTTGGCCTTTTCCTCCTTCCATCTGATTATCTTTCAAAGATTTTATTTCTTCTGTCATGCCCCCAAATATTGTTTTCTGGTTTAAAGCCTCCAATCCCTTCATATGAAATCATTCACAACTCTTTAATCACTCAAGATATCAAGAAAGCCCTAATTTATCAATGACAGATGTTTATTGAGCACCAATAAACTTGGACTAGGTGCTAGAGCATACACTAGTAAATCAGTTGGATATGACCCCCGTCTTGATGGAACTTTGAGTTGAGCAGGGAAAACAAATATTTCTAAAAGGTAATGCTATGGGGGAGCAGTAAAAGAAACTCAAGAGCACATAACCATGGGAATTCCCATAGTCTGAGGATCAGGAAATACTTTCCTCGCAATGTCACATGATGGGTCTAACATTAGCCTTTGGGTAATTGGCCTTTCCTTATCCACTCCTTCAATCACATACAAACTTCAGATTTCACCCAGCTCAAGAAGAACCCTGGTTTCCAGTCAAAATACATCTCTGAAGCTTCTAAGATTGAAGACAGAGGATTCAGGATCTCCTACAGCCAGGTGGAAATGTCTAAGACAAGTCTTGTCAGTGTCCAGGTGTGTCACTTAATGAGAACACTGACCACTGCAAAAAGTCTACCAGTCCCTCCATACTCAGCTTTGGGAATTGAACCACATATGTGCTTTGACAAAGATACATACAAGTCATTCTTTTGAAATTCTACTCAAAGAGTTCTGATTTAAAATTCCAGGGCAGAGACTTCCCTGATGGTTCAGTGGTCAAGAATCTGCCTTCCAATGCAGGGGACCTGGTGAACCCTTGGTTGGTGAACGTCTTGGTTGGGGAACTAAGATCTCATGCCATGGGACAACTAAGCCCATGTGAAGCAAATACTGAGCCCACAAGCCACAGCAACACAGCCCGGATATTTCAACAGAGGTCCTATGTGCTGGAACTAAGACCCGACACAACCAAAATGTATATACGAATATATATTTTTAATGTAAATAAATATTTATATATAAACAAAATTCTAGTGGAAAAGAGACCACAAAACACTATGTTACTAGAACATTTAAAAAGTACTTTTACTATACATAATGTACAGGTAAATATTGAAGCAACAATGCTATTTTCATGAACTATTAAGGGGAGCCCTCTACTAATAACCAAAGAAAATGAAAAAATGAACCTGTCAAGAATCTCATATACAATCCAGAGTAACTTGGCAGTGGTGGTGGGGAATGTTAAGATTTTATTTTCATATTGGTTAAAGGTCTACAGGGACTTCCCTGGTGGCTCAGGGGTTAAAGCGTCTGCCTCCAGTGCGGGAGACCTGGGTTCAATCCCTGGGTTGGGAAGATCCCCTGGAGAAGGAAATGGCAACCCACTCCAGTATTCTTGCTTGGAGAATTCCATGGACTGAGGAGCCTGGTGGGCTGCAGTCCACGGGGTCACAAAGAGTCGGACACGACTGAGTGACTTTACTTACTTACTTAAAGGTCTACAATACCTTGAAAATGCTCTTTTTTTTTTTCCCCTAGGAGCAAATTTTCCTTTTGAGAATTGTGTGACTTCTAAACTTACTGACAAAAACAATATTGCACAGTGAAATGTGTGAGGTTTTGAAGATAAGTAAATATAGTTAGTTGACAGAAATATTTCTTAATAAAATGTATATATCTAGATAGATTGACTGATAGATAATAAAGTATGTCAAACCCGGAAGGATGCAGGTGGCAAAATGTTCATTCAAGAAGAATGGCAGAGACTTGGAAAGGCCTAAGTCTTGGGGCAAAGAATAAAACATTAACCCCAAAGTTGTAAGAATCACCTAACATCCAAGATACAAGGAGTAGAAAGATTATGCTTTTGGACAAGGAGCCGAGATGAAGATCAACAAGGCAAACAGTGTCTTGCTTTGATACAAGCTTATACACAAGGACCAGGTATTTTATAATTTTCCCTTTTAAACTGGAATCAAACAAAACAGAAAGGGAGGGAAGGACTGGAGGCTAATCAGAGGCCTCCAGGCACATCTCATTGGGGCACCTAGAAAGCAGTGAGGTGATAGAGAAAAAGATAGTTCCTGATATATATAACATTCAAACTCATGCAATCGGTGATATATTAAAGTATGACAATAGAAATCCAATTTATATTTGTTATAGCCACCATGATCTCTAATAGAGTGCTTCTCAGAATGTTCCAATAAAGCATCCTTCGAGCAGATAAGACTGAATGTATTTATTTCGGAGCCTAGCAGTGAAAAGTATATAGTGACGGCAGGTTCAAAATTTCTTATGAAAGCATATGTTTTATGTTAAGGATTCGTGCAGATTTTATCTTCCTCACTTAATGCATGTTGAACTTAAAAGTAATTTCAAGCACTTTGATTGAAATTTCCCCTCCTATGGTCTAATTAAAGTGATGCCCAAAGAAATGTACAATATTTAGCCTGTAACTGCATGGATTTTCAGGTGCTCAGTCTTATTCCTCCTGGAGTATGTCTACCCTGAAGAAGCCAAAACATGTTTTTTCTGGTGAATGGTTTTCTCTTCTTTCCTGGATCCAGTACCTCATTCCACAGCATTACAGGTATGATGTAGCAAAAGTTGCACACATTTCTGAGACAAAAAATGGCTAAATTTTTTTTGAACCCAAGTCTTCTATGTACCAGCTTCACTGTCTGAGGCAAATGACTTAGTCTTTCTGAGGGACAATCTATTCAATAGTAAAATGGGGATTGAAATAATACCACATCAGAGCCTTAAGCTTCTGAGGCTTAAGTGAAACAGTATCGGTGCGCTATACAGACTTGGCAAACGTTAGGCACACGGTAAATATAGGATGATGTTTTTGGTTTGTTTTGCTTTAGTCTATTATTCCTTGGCTTCTCCTTCTTTGGCCAAATATGACAAATAAATTCAATTATGGCTAACTATTGAATCTACCAGAAAATACAGAGCTCACATACAATGTGTTCTGTTTTCTCTTAGATGCCCCTCCATATTCAATTACTAATACTAGTAAATGTGGATGGCGTGGGGGGCCTTCAAGTTCTTTATCTTACTTTACTGTTTTATTTTTCCCTTTGGTTGATTTTAATTAAGTCTTTTGTTTTCTTCCCTTTTCATCTTCTATGAGAGACATCTGCCATGTCTTTTTGTTACAAGTCACACATCATGCAAACAGTAGTTTTCTTTAAAATCCCCCTGTGTTTAATGGCTTTCTTTTCAAGTGTCTGAAAATAATCTCATAAAACACATAAAACATTAAGTGCCTTGGGCCATATGACCCTGTGGCTCTCTATCTTCAATTGCTTTCATGATTAATATTTTCTTTAAGAAGTAAATTTTGGTATTACTTAGAAATTTCCTACCTTCACTTGTGTTCGTCTTCCTTGCTAACCCAAATATCAAGATGAAAGGAGCATAAAATGAGATAGCAGTCCTTCTAGATTATGGTCAGGATGACAGAAATTCTGTATTTATATGATTTTTATATATTTATACATGAACAATGTACAGACAATGTTAAAAAAAACTCAGGTTTATTGGTAAGTGGCATAAACACAGTAAAAAAAATTCAAAGCAAAAAAAATGAGAAAGGGAGAGAAATGAATTAAAAATTATTTCAATGGCTTCTGACTCTTCAGAGCTGTGTCAGCCTTTTAACCAGTAAATACAGATAATTCAGCAGCAAGTTCCAATAAAAGGTAAAGAGGCAAGGAATAATTTAACATGGCCTTCTGATTACAGAAAGGTCAGCCTCTGGACATCTATGTTGCTGAGAAAATCAAGATACTTCTCTGTGATCAAGAGCAAGAGAACACCAAAAAGGAGGGCAAAATTGATTCCAAAGTTATTGGTAAAACCTGTTGATCAGTTCTTGATTTAAAAAAAAAATGCAATCCATTGTAAGCATAAGTTGTAAAAAGTATTTTATAAGATAATTTTATTGAGGTATAATATACATATAGGCTTCCCACGTGGCACAGTGGTAAAGAATCCGCCTGCCAAGCAGGAGACATGGATTCAATCCCTGGGTGGGGAAGATCCCCTGGAGTAGGAAATGGCAACCCACTCTAGTGTCTTGCCTGGGAAATACCGTGGACAGAGGAGTCTGGCAGGCTACAGTCTATGGGGTCGCAAAAACTCAGACATGACTGAGTGACTGAGCACAATGTGAGCACAATATAAACACAGGAAAGCACACATATCTTAAGTGTTAGCTCAGTGAATCTATACAAACTGAACACATTTATATTATCATAACCTCCATGGAGAAAAAGACTATGACCAGCACCCTCAGAGCTTACTCACACCCACTTCTGTATACTAGCCCTTCCAAGGATGATAACTGTACTAACTTTTATTACCACAGATTAGTTTAGCCTTGAAAGGAGTCTCCTATAAACAAGAATAATGCTGGTTTAGTTGTCTCCTTTAAAAAAAAAACAATAATTGAAAGACAAGCTTTCAGCAGAGAGAATTTGGAAAGAAAGAAGTTGTAATGATGAAGTATGTTTTACAAAGCATAGTGCTGTAATACAATGAGTAAAAATATTCTCTCTACATCGAGAATGCCATAGTTCAAATCTCAGCTTTACCATATTTCATGTGTGTGATATGGGCATGTAACAATCTCTTTGTGTCTTACCTTTTATCATCTGTAAAACAAGGATGTACTACTACCGAATTTGTGATGATGCTGTAAAGATTTAAATGCATTAGGGGTAGAGTTTTGTTCTAAGATGTACTTAGATAGTCTCATGAATGGATAGCATCATGAATTTATGCCAAATTGTTTAACCCTAATAATCCGTATTTTCTAAATTCTACTTAGAACTTTTGCTCTAAGTAACAGAAGTGGTCAACTTCAAAGTATTAGTATGGGGATTAAATGAGTTAATAAGTATAACTGTGGTGCTGGAGAAGACTCTGAAGAGTCTCTTGGACAGCAAGGAGATGAAACCCGTCCATCCTAAAGGAAATCAACCCTGAATATTCATTGGAAAGGCTGATACTAAAGCTGAAGCTCCAATACTTTGGCCACTTGATGCGAAGAGACAACTCATTGGAAAAGACCCTGATGCTGGCAAAGACTGAAGGCTGGAGGAGAAGGGGATGACAGAGGATGAGATGGTTGGATAGCATCACAGACTCAGTGGACATGAGTTTGAGCAAACTCCAGGAGCTAGTGAAGGACAGGAAAGCCTGGCATGCTGCAGCCTGTGGGGTTGCAAAGAGCTGGATGCAACTGAACAAGTATAAGGTATCCAACACATTTCCTGGCATAGGAAACGCTCCGTCAAACCTAATAACATTTCATATTTCCCCTCTTTGGTTAAATGGAATCACCTGGAAATAAAGTAGGACTCTCCTTTGAGGGTGCCAGGATCCTAGCAGGACTTGGATAACTTGAAGAGAGTTAATAAGGGACAATTTACAAAGATGAGGTCAGGGTAGAAAGAAATCACCAAAACAGGTAATAAAGAAGTGTAATTATCACTCCTAGACACATAGGAATGAAGAGAAAGAGACTGGTTATTGGCTCCTGAATAGAGACAGTAATGAGAGGGTCACCTGACAGGAGCTCTGATATTTGGGTGAGGAGTGCAGCTATCCTGTGATAAATAAATGCCCTGATATCTCTTTCCTCCCTTCCTCTGATCTCCTGTAAATGCTCCCAAGAGCTAAATCCAGCTGGAAGCCAGAGGACAAGGAAGTCTGCTGGTATCATCCACAGAAATCAGCCCCCCAGGGAAGAAAAAGGCAGAGAGAGGACCTAGAAGAATAAACCAAAGACACATTCGACAGTCCCTAGACAAGAGGAAAAGATTCCCTTGGTCCATAGGATCACTGTCAGAGACGCCCATGGCAGAAAAGAAGTGAAGGCCCAGTGGTCCTCCTCAAATCATCTACATTATTTCTATCTCTGGTAATGTTGTTTTAAAGACTCAACTGTACGACTGGAACAGTCTCTCTCCTCTAATAGGGATATCAAAGTACTGGAATGTTTAGTGGGCTTTAATGGATGAAACTTAACATATATTATTCATTATTCCTCAGCATCAGATCCTTTTAAACGTTTATGTACCAGAAATATCACTAAAATTTGAGCTACAAAGATAATGTTTTTAAAAATTAAGTTATTCCTTGGAGTTATACAAGTGCTCAAGAGCTAAGTTAGATAATAGTTTTACACTCTCTCCAGGTATAAAATGTTATTTGGCAGTAACTCGTTATAAAACATAACCACTAGGACCCAATGTGTATGTTATACTATCAAGTACACAAGAAGAGATCCAACCAGATTGCACATTAGAACTTTCAACAGCAGCCACAACAATAGTTAATGGAAATTAAGTCATTATCTGTAAATGTTCTATTATAAAAATAAAGTGCACTTAACCAAGAGTCAGCAATGGTTTGTTGTCTGATCAGGTCTATCTTTAATATGTTTTGTAATAAAATTGAATCCTTAACTGAGGCCTGTGTTTTCTCATCTGTAAATGAGATAGATCAGTACTAACTCAATTACCAGCAACGTTGGAACAAAAATTAGTAAAATTATAGGTAATCTTTATTGTAGATATAATGTTAATATACTTCACAAATAGTTAAAATAACAGAAACCTTATAAACTATGATTGTAGTTAATTATGTTATATCATCTTTAAATATCACCTATAAATTTAGAATTCTGAAAGTGAAATTCAGTTTTTCTACTGAATCACAAAGGTATAAGATGTAAGCTTGAGATAGCCAGTGAGGGAAATGGAGATTGGTTCTATTCTATGCCAATAGAGGCTTTTGTAGCAGGAAAAAAAAAAAAAAAAGTACAGTATAAAGTTTGCAAGATGAAGCCCTTCATTTCAAAGCATCTAAATAATACTCTGATTCTTCAAAAAGGAAAAAAAAAGTACTCTGACACAGTGGGTACTCTCACTAGAGAAATGTGAACTATTGGCTCTTAGCTTCAGGCAAAAGGCAGAGGGAGAAAGAACTATTTGAACTTGTTCAGATCCAGTAGAATGAGACTTTATGGTCAAAGGACATCTGAAGATGCCTTTAATAAATAAATGTAAATTTTATTTATGAAATTAATATTCTTATAATTTCTTAAATACACTGCAGTACAATTGTGCGTGGACAATTTTGTGACAAGACACAACCTCTTCCTAATCATTTCCTGCTCCTACCTACTAGAAAGTCAGCCTTAGACTATTTATTCTCTCTTATTATATGCTTATGAAGTGAGTCTGCCAATAATCAGTATCAAATCAAGGGAACAGGAAACACAGAATGGAAAAATGTCAAATAGGATGGAATATTTGAATAAGAGCATCTGTCCTCATACTTCTATTTTCTTTTGATAGGTTGAATCATATGAAACTTTAAATTCTGTACCCAAATAGGATCAAAATTTGGCAATTTTATATGATTCAATCTCACATATTTTGTATTGACATATGTAATAAACATTCAGTGCTTAGTTTATGTCAGTCACAATTGTCCGCCCTGTACATGGATTTTAATGAATTATTTTAAAAATCAGTTAAAAGTACCCCCATTTTACAGATGACAAAACTGAGACATAGAGAACAAAGTAACAGAAATAAGTGGTAGAAATGAATCCAAACCTAAATCAGGTGGTATAGTTCCAGATTTATTAACCATTCTTTGACTATAATGTCATTCAGCATCAGTGCTATGTAAGTTTTACTTGTGTATTTTCATGATGTCTTTCAATAAAATAAGGATAATTTAACTAATTTATTCTTTTTCTTTCCCCCTAGGTTTCTGAACATCAGATATAGGTATAGAACCTACAAGAAAAAAATGCTTCTAATTTTAGGTTGAATAAGTAATTTTGAAAGGTAGTAACGATGATAATTCTACACATGTACACTAGAAAAATTCCACAGTGTCTTATATTTCTATTGCTATGTCACTCTTAGCAGGGATGCTTTGATAAATCCAGCAAATATTATTCAAGAGATGAAAACAAATTTTTAGTATGCAGAATTCACTCAAAGGTACATGGAAAATCACTTTTTAAATGTCATTAAATTAAAATACAAAAGCAATTCCCCCACACTGAAAACCTCAGTTCAGTTCAGTCACTCAGTCGTGTCTGACTTTGCGACCCCATGGACTGCAGCATGCCAGGCTTCCCTGTCCATCACCAACTCTCGGAGCTTACTCAAATTCATGTCCATCGAGTTGGTGATGCCATCCCCTCATCTCATCCTCTGTTGTCCCCTTCTCCTCCCGCCTTCAATCTTTCCCAGCATCAGGGTCTTTTCCAATGAGTCAGTTTTTCACATCAATCAGTTGGCCAAAATATTGGAATTTCAGCTTCAGCATCAGTCCTTTCAATGAATATTCAGGACTGATTTCCTTTAGGAGGGACTGGTTTGATCTCCTTGCAGCCCAAGGGACTCTCAAGAGTCTTCTCCAACACCACAGTTAAGCATCAATTCTTGAGCGCTCAGCTTTCTTTATAGTCCAACTTTCACATCCATACATGACTACTGGAAAAATCATAGCTTTGATTAGGCAGACTTTTTTTGGCAAAGTAATGTCTCTGCTTTTTAATATGCTGTCTAGGTCGGTCATAGCTTATCTTCCAAGGAGCAAGCGCCTTTTACTTTCATGGCTGCAGTCACCATCTGCAGTGATTTTGGAGCCACTAAAAACCTAGGCTATAAATCGACATAGAATAAATATAATTCTTAAAAGTGAAGAGGATCGAATAATAGTAAGCATAAAGAACAGCATTACTCATGCTTTTAGTGCAGTGATTTCCTGAGAGATCCACCGAAACATGCCAATTACTTATTGAAAGTCTTCCATGTGAGATTCACATAGTTACATGTTAAAAAATATAACATCTGGGGTCAAAAAGGACTTTATTTAATTATAATTCTAACTTTCCCCAACGGTGTGAATTTAGATAAATGATTTAGAAATTTATTTTCCTCATGTGTCAAAGGAGGGAGAGTAGTTAAGTTAAACAATGAAATATAACAGCTATTAGTCACCTACTTTTTATTGTGCCCAGTGCTGGGAATAACTGGGAAGATAAATGATAAAAAGATATAGCCATTGTTTTTGCTGCTTTAGTCACCGTATATGAAGGATGTATGTATTTAAGCAAATAAACATATAGCACTGTATTATTATCCTATAAATAGTAGTGTTTTAAGTACTGTGCCAGCACAAACAAGAGGGATGTCACCTTCACTCGAGAGGCATAAGAGAAGCAGGAATCCTAGAGGTGAATTTACAACATTGAATACAAAATTAACAAGATGTGAAAAGAGGAAAAGAATATCAAGCAGAGGGACATTTCAGATGCTAAGGATCAGATAAACTACATTGCTGCTGCTGCTAAGTCGCTTCAGTTGTGTCCGACTCTGTGCAACCCTGTAGACGGCAGCCCACCAGGCTCCCCCATCCCTGGGATTCTCCAGGCAAAAACAATGGAGTGGGTTGCCATTTCCTTCTCCAATGCATGAAAGTGAAAAGTAAAAGTGAAGTCGCTCAGTCGTGTCCCACTCTTAGCGACCCCATGGACTGCAGCCTACCAGGCTCCTCCGTCCATGGGATTTTCCAGGCAAGAGTACTGGAGTGGGGTGCCACTGCCTTCTCTGAAACTACATTAAGCTATAATAAATTAGGTCATAGAACACAGGGTATATGTAGGGATGGTAGAGATGAGACTTGATATATATGAGTGATCTCAGCAAAGGGGACTGACTTGGTCTGCCAACCTAAAGGAGATTGGGTAAATATCTATTGATCATTTGTTTTCATTCTTTGGAACAAGGTATGCAATTTTGAAGTGATTAACATTTTTTCACATTAATATATAGACTGATATTTTAAGATAGTTAATATTATTTAGGAAAGGCCAACATAGCCATTGTTTAGAGGTGAATTTTGGAGTCCTAATAATTCAGGAGAACTATTCTTGTGTGGAAATATTACTTGAAAAGGGAGTCATGTTGTTCAGGAGCAACTGCTTTAAATTATAAATATGCGCTCCTTAAAATTCTAAGCAGGTATCTACCTTTCCGTTGGAACTTTTGTTGTTGTTGTTGTTGTTGTTGTTGTTGTTTTGCAAAAGTAGAGTTCACTATCCATGGTAGATTAACCAGAGATCTGGGCCAACTATTTCATTCTTTCCTGAAACCATGTCCTTTGCAATGGGACTTTGCTGTTCCTCTCATGAGGAAGTGGTTTCTATTTGTCTATCTCTGGAATCTAGGCTGGCCATTGCCTTTCTTTGTCTGACAGAATACAATGTAAGTGATGCTGTTTTACTTGCAAATGTCAGCCTCACAAAGGGTTGAACACTTTTGCTCTCTTGTTCCATGCTTCCCCCTTCATCATACGAATACACCTTAGCCAGATAACTGGAAGATGATACATGTGAAGCAGAACCAAGTTATCCCAGTAGTCCCAGATATGGTACCTCAAACGCCAGACTGGCTGACAACCAGACATGTGGGAGAGCTTAGGCAAGATTAGCAAGGATACCTGTCAAACCACAGCTAGCTAGAGACACATGAATAATCCCAGCAGAGAGCTGAAGAACTTCCTGGGTGAAGAACTGAAAGACTAATAAATACTTGTTGTTTTAACCTACTGAGTTTCAAGGTAGAGTGTTACATAGCAATAGCTAACTGATAAATGTTAGCTGTAATATATATAACTGATAAGTGTTAGCAAGATGGTAGGAAGAGTGAAATCATGTTTAAAACCAAACTCCATACCTGTTGGAAACTCTCAGAGGGCTCGAACAAACCTGTGCGCACCAGGACTCAGTGACCCCACAGAGACTGAGCCAGAACTGGGTTTGCATGTTTCCTGTGGGTGTATGGATCAGCAGTGGCCTGCTGCAGGGGCAGGGGCTCTCGTTGCAGCAGATCTGGGTATGGCATAAGCCCTCTTGGAGGAGGTCGCCATTAACCCCCCCACAGAGCTGCCAGAACTTACAAAGGACTGAGAAATAGACTCTTGGAGGGCACAAACAGAACCTTGTGCATACCAGGACCCAGGAGAAAGGAGCAGTGACCTTGCAAGAGACTGACCCAGACTTGCCTGTGAGTGTCCAGGAGTCTCTGGCAGAGGCGTAGGTCGGTGGTGGTCTGTTGCAGGGTTGGGGGCACTGAGTGTAGCAGAGCATGCATGGGACCTTTGAAGGAAATCACCATTATCTTCATTACCTCCACCATAATTTGGCCCCAGGTAAATAACAAGGAGGGAACACAGCCCAACCCATCAAAAGAAAATTGGATTAGCAATTTACTGAACATGGCCCCTCCCATCCCAGTTTCCCTCTCAGTCAGTCTCTCCCATCAGGAAGCTTCCAAAAGCCTCTTACCTTTCTCCCTCAGAGGGCAGACAGACTGAAACCCACAATCACAGGAAACTAACCAATCTAATCACATAGACCATAGGCTTGTCTAACTCAATGAAACTATAAGTCATGCCTTGTAGGGCCACCCAAGATGGACATGTCATGGTGAAGAGTTCTGACAAAACGTGGTCCACTGGAGAAGGGAATGGCAAACCACTTCAGTATTCTAGTGAAGGAGAGATGAGCGTCTGTCTCTTATACACATCTGGTCCCTCCCGGCGCCGCCCCGACGCCCCCGACACACGCCCGCAGCCCGCGCCGGGCTCTCCCCGCCGGGCTGGCTGTCAGCGCCGAGGCCGCTATCGCGCGCCCCCCGCCCGCGATCGGCGCTTCCCCCCGCCGGGCTGCTCCGCAGGGAAGCGCAGCGCGCCCGGGCGCCGCGTGCCGGCCGCCTCCGGCCGCGCGCTCCCGGTCTCCCCGAGCCGCGCCGCCGCCGTTACGGACGCCGGGCGGGCGGAGCGCCGGAGGCCGCGGGGCCCGGCCGCTCGGGTTCAAGCCGCCTGGCCCGGGACACAGAACGCCCGGGCTGCCGGCTGCCGCGGGTCCGGCCGGGTACAGCCGGCGGGCGCGCCCTCCGTCCTCTCAGGCCGCTCGTCGGGGACCCGGCCGGGCGCCGCGGGCCGCAGAAGCGGCTGACCCCTGTCGGCCGCGCCGCGGTGTGAACGGCCCGGGTTGTTTTCCAGGGGAACTCTGCAACAGGACGCCTGGGCGGGTTGGGCACCCACGCGCACACGTGCTGGACTCCTTCATAGAGGATTGTAGCCCTGGCGCCGATCTAGGGAAAACTTTACAGTTTGAGCCCCTGGAACTGGTCACCGCCTGCACCTGCCCTGCGGTGAAGTGTTTGTTAGTCCAGTGGGAAGACCGGACGTATATTGATCAGAGCATCCTTAGGAGCTCGTTTGGCAGATACTCTGTATGCTTCATTTAGCATAGCAGTCTTGTAGAGTAGGAATTATTCCCTTTTCACCAACGGAGACCCAGAGTAAATAACTTGGTCAAAGTTAACATCGGGGATTCCAATCTCAAATGTTTGTTACTCATTCTTTTTCAAGTTTGTGTTCAAGTCCTCAGACACTAACTTGTGGCCGAGTCTGTGCAACCCCATGAACTGTAGCCCGCCAGGCTCCTCTCTGTCCATGGGATTCTCCAGGCAAGAATACTTCCCTCCTTCAGGGGATTTTCCCTACCCAGGGTTGGAACCCCGATCCCCTGCCTGCACTGGCGGGCGTATTCTTTACCACGGAGCCACCAGGAAAGCCTCCTTTTCAAGTTTGCTCCATGTGAAATGACGGCCTCCTAGTGTCACGGGTGGTGAACACTAGGGCAGGACTCTCCAGTAGCTCGTGTCTTCCGATGTGACATGTGAGACAGCTGTGATGATTGCGGACAGCGCAGTTGCTACTGGTACCCCCCGCCCCCCTTTAAAAAATTTTATTTTCGAATAATTTCAAATTTGCACAAAAACTGCAAGATTCGACCAAGTTCCATTCTTGTTCAGCAAAGCACAGCCTCTGACTTGACTTTCTGCTTCCTGTCAGACACCCTTCTAGGTGAAGGAGAGATGAGCGTGTTGCCCGAGATGGTTTCAGGGCCGGTCGTGCAGACAGATACACAGACAGATACAGTGCCTGCTGCTCAGTGCTGAAGTGGACCGCGGGCCTACAGGGGGAGTGGTCACTGCGGGGGAGGAGCGCGGAGAGCCTGCAGGGTGCAGCCTTGAGTGAGATCTCAGGGGTTAATGGGGGTTCCCTTGATTGATGGGACGTTTTCCCCAGCATTCATTCTAATTAGGTTTTATTAGAGGAGAGCTCTCTAGCCCTTATAAAACAGACTCTTCTAATCTAGATTCTCCTCCCTCTCTCAGCCCTTCAAAGAAGAGTTTCTCAGGTATCACAGGGTGTGAGAGGAATCCCGGTTTATAAATCCATGAATAGGAGTCATAAAGGAAATGTCATAAAGGAAATACCTAAGACTGACACATTTTATTATTTTTTTTATTTTGATTTTCTCAAGAATGTTTATTACACGAATATTTTAAGAAATGAGGGTGGCACTTAGCTTGAAATGAAGGGGTATGTTTTAAATATAAATCTTAAAAGGTATCATGATTTACTGTGTGTGTTTGTCACAGTCGTGTCCAACTCTTTTGACCCCATGGACTGTAGGCTACCAGGCCCCTCTATCCATGGGATTCTCCAGGCAAGAATTCTGGAGTGAGTTGCCATTCCCTTCTCCAGGGGATCTTCCTGACCCAGGGATTGAACCCAGGTCTCTGCCTGCACTGCAGGCAGATTCTTTACCATCTGAGCTACCCAGGAAGCCCAATGTAATTTATCAGTATATCAATTTTTGGTGGTAATGTGATATGATATATAAATATTATTTATCATTTAAACCATTTTAAGTGTACAGTTCAGTGACATTAAGTACATTTACATTGTGTAGCCATCATTACCATTTGCCTCCAGAACATTCTTATCTTCTCAAAGTGAAACTTAAAGTGTACTTTAAAAAAATGAAATACAGTACAAAAGATTCTTCCAATCAACAGTTTTTCATTTTCCCAAATAATTTCTTTCTTCCAGGAAAGAATTATTGCATAATTTCTCACTTGTACAACATTTGCTTAGACCTTTGGTAGTTACAACCCCCCTTGAGTTGTTATACTGTTTAGTGGAATAGCAAGAGATAATAATAGGCATTATGATTTGGTTTTGAGTTTCAGAGTTTATTGAAACAAAAAACATATATATTGCCAGCATAAAGTCACAATAATTTTAAATACACACAAGGAGAAATACTATTCTTGGTCTCTGAAGGAATAGCGGGGTTATCATACCAAGGTCCAGGGTCACTTGGGATCAGGCTGATAGAAGGTTGGACCAGGACAGAGCCAAGCACGTGTCAGTGTCTGATATAAACTGCAGATGTAGGAAGAATAAAGACAGAGCTTATATTTACGTTGTATAGCTTAGGCCAAAGGCTGGGAAACAAAACTTACTGTTTTTCATGCTTGCTAAATGCTTCCTCCGATCTGAACACGCTCATTATGAGAGGTCACAGAGCACCCTTCTGAACTGTAAGGTGGTGTGTGAGAGTCCCATGCCAGAGTCTTTGAGTGCCTTCGTCAGCTGGTGCTGCTCTAACGAAACACCGTAGCTTGGTAGCCGAGCCGGCAGACGTTTGTTTGTCACAGTTCTGGAGGTTGAGAAGTCCAAGATCAAGGTGCCGATTCCTGCTGAGGGCTCTTCCTGGCTTGCACATGGCCACCTTCTTGCTCTGTTCTCATGTGGTGGAGAGCGAGAGAACGCTGGTCTTTCTTCCTCTTAAGAGGACACCAGTCCCATCTTGGGATCCTCGCATTCATGACCTTACTAAGCCTACCTCCCAAAGGCCCCATCTCTAAATACTGTCACATTGGGCATTAGGGCTTCAAATTATGAATTTGGGGTAGAGGTTGGGGGGGCGGAAGTTACAACTCAGTCTGTAGAGACGGTTTCTTGGAATTTTTGTTATTATGTGAAACTCCTCCAAAACAGACTTAATATAGAACAAATAGAAAACTGTAAAATTAGAGTTTATATGACTTTCATTAAAGTTTATGCAGCTTTATTTAAAATTATGAAAAATATGACTCAGAGACCAGTTGATGAAGAACTTTTGTTTCTTTTTGATGAAAGAGAAATATGTGAGATGCTGTGAATCTTTTTTTCATTTTTGGGGCTCATAGAGTTGCCACATTTTAGAGGGCATAAGGGCTGTGGAAGCGATCCATTTCATTCCCTCATTGTCTGATGAGGAGGCTGAACCCCACAGAAGCTAAGTGACAGATCTGTCTCAGAAATTAGTGGCAGAACAAGGATTAGAATCAGGCCTCCTGGTTTACAGGCCAATCTTTCTGCTCTTTGAAGCATCAGTACTTCTCAAATTTAAGGTGCATCAGAGTCACCTGGGGGGCTTGTGAAAACATGGACGCTGGACATCACCCGGGGCTCTGATTCAGCAGGTCTGCACAGGGCCTGGAAATTCTTACTTCTGACAGGTCCTGGGTGATGTTGAAGCTCTTAGCTTCGAGACCACACTTTGGGAACCTGGTCTCACGTGATGTTGCCTTTGATCTCTTATAAGAGGAGCACAAGTAAACCACAGGTTTTACCAGCCTCACCTTTCCCCTCGTACTTATTACAAACAGTAATGCACCAATGTCATATGATTAGATGAAAATAAAAAGAACTAGACATGGAGTATTTTTCGAGTCATTTTGGCATTTTTAGGGGTAATTTTTGGAGATGATTGTAGTGGTCAGAGACACTATTGAAAGGATATCATATAATTCGATGAAAATAGAAAGGACTAGACATGGAGTATTTCTCAGAGTCATTTTGGCATTTTCAGGGGTAATTTTTGAAGGTGATTCTAGTGGTCAGAGACACTTACTATTGAAAGGGATACACTTCAGCTGTGAGAGCCCCCAATCTTACCAACATTGACACCGAAAATGGTGTCCAGACTGACTGCTGAATTGTATGGGAGTAAAAAGTTACTTCCAGTGTCATTTTTCTATGCTTTTCTGTTTATGTACTAAAATGTTCTTTTCTTATATATCAAAATCTTGTCAGGCCCAAACACAGTTTGTGACTATAATAGATGTTAAAAAAATGTAAGTTGAATTGAATTAAAAAAGAGTAAAGAGGAAAATAAAATAAGGTAGGTCATTTATCTGGAAAGTTACTCTGCTCTCTAGATTATCCTATTTATGGACTTTTATTGAATAATTGTCATTTATTCTGGTTTAAGTCTTATTTGTAATTGCTGCGGTTTTTTAGCAGTTATTGGAAGAGGTAGTGTATTTTTATGTTAGAGTTAATGAGTGGTCCCCGTACATTTTTACCTCTCATCTTAAATAATTTTTAAACGCTTTTTACTTTGAAATAATTTTGGAATTACAAAACAATTTCGAAAACAGTCCAGAGAGTTCTATAACCTTCCAGCCAGGTCCCTGATGTTAACATCTTATGTAACCAGAGCGTAGTTAGTGAAACCAGGCTGTTGATACAATTGAAGACCGTATTTGAGTTTCAGCTCTGATGTCCTTTTCCTGGTCCAGCATCCAGTCCAGGACCTCCTTTGCACATAGTTACCCTGTCTCCTGCGAGGAGATCCAAGCAGTCCATCCTAAAGGAAATCAGTCTTGAATATTCCCTGAAAGGATTGATGCTGAAGATGAAACTCCAATACTTTTTGGCTACCTGATGTGAAGAACTGACTCATTGGAAAAGACCCTGATGCTGGGAAAGATTGAAGGTGGGAGGAGAAGGGGAAGCGATAGAGGCTGAGATGGTTGGATGGCCTCATTGATTCAATGGACATGAGTTTGNTGTGAAGAACTGACTCATTGGAAAAGACCCTGATGCTGGGAAAGATTGAAGGTGGGAGGAGAAGGGGAAGCGATAGAGGCTGAGATGGTTGGATGGCCTCATTGATTCAATGGACATGAGTTTGAGTAAGCTTCTGGAGTTGGTGATGGACAGGGAGGCCTGGCTGTAGTCCTTGGGGTCACAAAGAATCGGACACAACTGAGTGACTGAATTGAACTGATCATGTCTCTGCAGTCTCTTCCAATCTGTGACAGTTCCTTTTAGGTTTATATTCTTTGGCCTTGATACTTCTGAAGAGTGGTGGTGATGTTGTTCAGTCAATAACTTGTATCTGACTCTTTGTGACCTCATGGACTGCAGCATGCCAGGCCTCCTTGTCCATCACCAATTCCTGGAGTTTGCTCAAACTCATCTCCCTGAGTCAGTGATGCCATCCAACCATCTCATCTTCTGTTGTCCCCTTCTCCTCCTGTCTTCAAATTTCCCAGCATCAGGGTCTTTTCCAATGAGTCGGCTCTTCGCATTGGGCAGCCAAAGTATTGGAGCTTCAGCTTCAGCATCAGTCCTTCCAATGAATATTCAGGACTGATTTCCTTTAGTATTGACTGGTTGGATCTCCTTGCAGTCCAAGGGATGCTCAAGAGTCTTCTTCAAAACCACAGTTTGAAAGCAACAATTCTTTGGCACTTCTGAAGAGTCCTGGTCAGTTCTTTTGTAGACTGTTAGTGAGTTTGAATTTGTGTCATCTTCTTTCAGGATTAAATTGAGGGTTAGGTGTTTTGGGCAAGAATACCCTAGTGGTGAAGCTTGCCCTCAGTGCCTCACACTGGAGTGCACGTGATGTTGGTATATCTTATCAGTGGTGACTGTTACTTTTGACCTCTTGGTTGAGGTGGTGTCTGACATCTTTCTGTGCTCTATGGTTAAACATTTTCTCTTCATAATTATTGATCCTTGTAATGACTGATTTTGGTGCATAAGTTTTAAATAAATGAACATCTCATGTCAGAATCCTTTGAGGCTGACGTGAACCGTGGGGGATTTCTTGGGAGGCTTCACTGCATTTATTAGACTCAGACAGCAGGAAGGGCAACGGTGTCACTGTTGGGAGACCAGTTAGTGGCTCCGCGACTTGTCTGTGATCTCAGTCGGTGTCCGTCTTGAACTGGCAGTGGTGGAAGCTGTTTGTCGGAATTGTGTTGCTATGGTTCTGTCTCAGGTGTGTTTTCCAGTGCACAGCCTTCCAGGATCGGCTGCATTTCCTGGAATCCTCCTGGAGCACTGTCGTGGGAGATGGATGGTCATCACAGGGCTTCACCACCCCTCATCTCCTGCTGCCCACCCCTGGCCCGCCCCAGGGCGCTGGGGCATGTGTTCTCCTGGCTGATGAAACTGTTGGCTGTATTACACATCTCTACCTGTAACTTGGCTTTGCTTTTGAAATGTGTGTGCCTTTAATGTTCCAGCCCAAGTCAGCTGGAAGATAATACCTGGTTTGTCTCCTCCCTGGGCCTGAACGCTGCTAGGAGGCAGGGAACAGACCTCTTTCTCTTTAACCAGTAACTTGCTTGGTGCCTGGTATAAAGAGACACTCAATAAATATGTTATGCTGTGAAACTGCTGCACTCAATATGCCAGCAGATTTGGAAAACTCAGCAGTGCCCACAGGACTGGAAAAAGTCAGTTTTCATTCCAATTCCAAAGAAAGGCAATGCCAAAGAATGTTCAAACTACCGCACAATTGCACTCATCTCACATGCTAGTAAAGTAATGCTCAAAATTCTCTGAGCCAGGCTTCAGCAATACGTGAACTGTGAACTTCCAGATATTTAAGCTGGTTTTAGGAAAGGCAGAGGAACCAGAGATCAAATTGCCAACATCTGCTGGATCATCGAAAAAGGAAGAGAGTTCCAGAAAGACATCTATTTCTGCTTTATTGACTATGCCAAAGCCTTTGACTGTGTGGATCACAATAAACTCTGGAAAATTCTGAAAGAGATGGGAATACCAGACCACCTGACCTGCCTCTTGAGAAACCTATATGCAGGTCAGGAAGCAACAGTTAGAACTGGACATGGAACAACAGCCTGGTTCCAAGTAGGAAAAGGAGTACGTCAAGGCTGTATATTGTCACCCCACTTATTTAACTTATACACAGAGTACATCATGAGAAACACTGGTCTGGAAGAAGCACAAGCTGGAATCAAGAGTGCCAGGAGAAATATCAATAACCTCAGATATGCAGNGGAAGCAACAGTTAGAACTGGACATGGAACAACAGCCTGGTTCCAAGTAGGAAAAGGAGTACGTCAAGGCTGTATATTGTCACCCCACTTATTTAACTTATACACAGAGTACATCATGAGAAACACTGGTCTGGAAGAAGCACAAGCTGGAATCAAGAGTGCCAGGAGAAATATCAATAACCTCAGATATGCAGATGACACCACCCTTATGACAGAAAGTGAAGAGGAACTAAAAAGCCTCTTGATGAAAGTGAAAGAGGAGAGTTAAAAAGTTGGCTTAAAGCTCAACATTCAGAAAACTAAGATCATAGCATCTAGTCACATCACTTCATGGGAAATAGATGGGGAAACAGCGGAAACAGTGTCAGACTTTATTTTTGGGGGCTCCAAAATCAGTGCAGATGGCGATTGCAGCCATGAAATTAAAAGAGACTTAATCCTTGGAAGGAAAGTTATGACCAACCTAGATAGCATATTGAAAAGCAGAGACATTACTTTGCCAACAAAGGTCCATCTAGTCAAAGCTATGGTTTTTCCAGTAGTCATGTATGGATGTGAAAGTTGGACTGTGAAGAAAGCTGAGCACTGAAGAATTGATGCTTTTTAAGTGTGGTATTGGAGAAGACTCTTGAGAGTCCCTTGGGCTGCAAGGAGATCCAACCAGCCCATTCTAAAGGAGATCAGTCCTGGGTGTTCACTGGAAGGACTGATGCTGAAGCTGAAACTCCATTACTTTGGCCACCTGATGCAAAGAGTTGACTCATTGAAAAAGACTCTGATGCTGGGAGGGATTGGGGGCAAGAGGAGAAGCGGATGATAGAGGATGAGCTAGTTGGATGGCATCACCGACTCAATGGACATGAATTTGGGTGAACTCCGGAAGTTTGTGATGGACAGGGAGGCCTGGCGTGCTGCAATTCATGGGGTTGCAAAGAGTCTGACACGACTGAGCAACTGAACTGAACTGAAAGGAATGTTATGTGTGCATTTTGTAACTGTTTTTGTGAATGTTCCCAGAGTACTGTGAACGTTTCCTCACATCAGTGCAGCTCTGTCATATGCACAGAATTTCAGTGTGGACGTACCACAGCAGCTTCATTAACCAGTGCCCATCACTGGGTATTGGGTTGCTCCTGATTCTTTGTGTTGTAAAGACATCAATGGTACATATCCTTAACATATCCTTAAACACGTATTTGTCCAGTTATTTCTTTAAGGTAAATTCTGTAGAGTCATTGGTAGCTCAGAGAAGATACACGTTTGAAAGTTTCTGATTATCAATTGTGAAATAACCCCTAGAAAAGTTGTAAAGGTTTATTTGCCAGCCAGTACTATTGTATTGGGAATGCGTATTTTCCCACACTTTCCCCATTTCCCCAGTGCTTAAGTTTCTCTTGCTCTTTTTTTTTAAAGAATAAGACAACATTGAGTTTTTTGGGGTATTTTTAAAAACTTTTTAATTGACAAATAATTGCTTTACAGAATTGTGTTGCTTTCTGCCAAACATCAAAATGAATCAGCCATTGGTATGCCTATGTCCTCTCCCTGCCATCTCCCTTTTGGGGTATTTTTAAAGATTCTGTCTGAAATGTGGTGGCTGAGGATCATATTCTGACTAATTTGCTAAACCTTCCAAGTTTTCCTGTTGACAATGTCTAGTTTTTTGTTTGCCTCAATGAGAGGTCAGTAGAAACCTCAATAAAGTAGTGATTAACACCTACCACTAGTTCACTTGGGGCACGTTTGGTGTCTAGTAATGGTTGGCTGTGACTGTGGCCCTTACCAAACAGGGGCCTTCTTATCCATGGGATGCATTTCTTATTCATATCATTCACCAAAATCAGTTAGAGGCTTACAAGTAGAGGGCAGAACTGTGAAACTTTTAGAAGACAGTGTAGGGGAATAGTCCTGTCACTCTGTTAGAGGGACGAGGTTCTTAAGCAAATCGTAGTCGGTGCAGACCATAGAAGGAAAGACTGATGTTTGACAACATTCATGTCAACAACTTTTGCTGATTGAAAGAAACCATCAATAAAGTGAACAGAAATGTCACAAGTGAGAACAGCTCTTTTCAGTACATGACTGTATGCGGTGCTCAGTTGTGTCTGACTCTTTTGTGACCCCATGGACTGTAGCCCCCCAGGCTCCTCTGTCCATGGAATTTTCCAGGCAAGAATATGGAAATGGTTGCCACTTTCTTCTCCAGGGGATCTTCCTGACCCAGAAATTGAACTTGAGTCTCCCATGTCTCCTGCATTGCAGGCAAATTCTTTACCACTGAGCCACCAGGGAAGGCCAATATCAATAATTAGAGAAATGCAAATTAGGGCCATGGGGTCGCAAAGAGTCGGACACGACTGAGCCACTAACGCACACATGCTTTTATTATTCCAGCATGTGACGGTCTTGAAAGCAGGAAAAGTAATTGCATTCTGTTTTAATTCTAAGGACTGTATCTTCCATTTTTTTAGGAAGTGGCCGTATCATGCTGTAGGATTTAGGAAACCATTACTTCTTTGCTTAGGTTGCTAAGAAGTGCACTTTTGAGAAATCTGCCTTCCCCTATTTTTTTTTTTTTTTNATATATATATATTCTTTCTCATATTCTTTTCCATTATGGTTTATTACAGGATGTTGAATACAGTTCCCTGTGCTATAAAATAGGACCTTGTTTAAATATAATATAGCATAGTTTGCATCTGCCAGTCCCAAACTCCCAATCCAGTCCTCTCCTGCCCCCGGTTCCCCCTGGCAACTACAAGTCTGTTCTCCATCTGTGAGTCTGCTTCTGCTTCGTGGATAAACTCATTTCTGTTATATTTTAGATTCTGCATATAGGTGATAGCGTATGGTATTTGTCTTTTTCTGACTTACTTTGCTTAATATGAGTGGTCCAGGGTTTATTTTGGACTCAGTGCTATTTATTGGCCCTACAATAAAGAATATTTACATAATAATGGTAACATAATTGTCTCTTATTGGTTTTCAGCATTTAAAATAAACTGTTAAACAAAGGACTAAATAGAATATTATGGTTACCAACCTTGATATTAAAAACGCCAGGGTGTAACTGGTACAGGGTTAGGAGACCACAGTGGGTGAGGAGGTGGAAGACACGGCCGCTTCATAGTCTTATTTTATGTGAAGCAATATTAAAACACTGTCTGCAGCTCAAGAAGTAAGAAATAGAGGTTTTTGTACATTATTGAAATTTGCAAAAGTGTTGAGAACTAAAATTACCAACACATTTATTAAAAATCTGAGAGGAGGATGGAATCCAGAGTGAGGAGGAAAGGAGCTAAATCCTTGTGTTTTGTAGCAAAGAGCCAACAGATACNTTGAAATTTGCAAAAGTGTTGAGAACTAAAATTACCAACACATTTATTAAAAATCTGAGAGGAGGATGGAATCCAGAGTGAGGAGGAAAGGAGCTAAATCCTTGTGTTTTGTAGCAAAGAGCCAACAGATACAGCAAAGTTAATGGGACGAGCATACTGTTTATGGTTTGGGAGGTAAACTGTCAGAAGTGCTGTTTGAGGCCGGGGGAAGGATGCAGTGGGAGGCTATTACTTTTCCTTCTAAATCTTTCTTTGCTATTTGATGTAGCACCACAGGTACATCTTTGAACACACACACAAACACGCATACACAAAAGACTCTTCAGAAAACTCATCAGCTCCCACCAGGAACCCCTCAGAGCTCCAAGAGCAAGCAGCAGGCCAAATGCTCCAAGGACAGCTTAGAGCTGCATAGAAGAGGAAGCAAAAAGTGTTTCCAGGAGGTGTGGGGGCTGCCTGGTGGCTGGAGTGTCACATCCCCTAATGAACATGCAGGAAGTGGGTGAAACACGCCAGAGTGGATGGCAAAAGCTCGTTTCCTTTCCATGATAGATGCAGTGCTGAGCTACTGACAAAATGCTGAAGTATGTGGGAAAAGGATCTGGCCCAACAGGACGGTGCTAATCCTCGGGATTTCCCAAATGACGCTATGCTCGTTGTTATGTATTTTGTTTACTTAGGCCACCTTTCCAAGTACCTGTCCGAGGGGCAAATCCTTCCTCCCTGCTTTATCAGGTGTGAAGGGTAAACAACCGGGTAAAGAAGAGGGTAATGAGAGCAATACCATAATAATGATTCTGATACCACATATCAATTAATGATAACAAATATCAATACCACTGCCCTCCATTAACTTTTCCCCTGGATTGGGTAGAACTCTGGCTCCACAAGAATGAATTCAGTACTGACAGCCTAGAAAAATATGCTCTGATACAGACCTTCCAGAATTTTCCATCTAGAACAAGTTGATCCTAAAGAAAAAGTCAAGGGAGCTTGCCTGCCCCCCTTGGCCTTGCCACTCTTCTCTGCCTCCTCTGCCCATTCAAGCCGGGAAAGGGGCACGAGCAGGCCTAACAGCAGTGGCGAGTGAGGTGCCTGAAGCCAGCTTCTGCTGCTCCTCCAGCCTCTCTGCGGGCACACTGGTTGTGCCATCATGTCTGCGGCGAATCTTGAGAATCCAAACTCAACCATCTACAGAGGCCAGCACCCAGTCTTCATCAGCTATGACCCGCCAAGGCTATGTTTTACCAGAGGGTGATGTATATTGTCACCCTGCTTATTTAACTTCTATGCAGAGTACATCATGAGAAATGCTGGGCTGGAGGCAGCACAAGCTGGAATCAAGATTGCTAGGAGAAATATCAATAACCTCAGATATGCAGATGACACCACCCTTATGACAGAAAGTGAAGAGGAACTAAAAAGCCTCTTGATGAAAGTGAAAGAGGAGAGTGAAAAAGTTGGCTTAAAGCTCAACATNTATATTGTCACCCTGCTTATTTAACTTATATGCAGAGTACATCATGAGAAATGCTGGGCTGGAGGCAGCACAAGCTGGAATCAAGATGGCTAGGAGAAATATCAATAACCTCAGATATGCAGATGACACCACCCTTATGACAGAAAGTGAAGAGGAACTAAAAAGCCTCTTGATGAAAGTGAAAGAGGAGAGTTAAAAAGTTGGCTTAAAGCTCAACATTCAGAAAACTAAGATCATAGCATCTAGTCACATCACTTCATGGGAAATAGATGGGGAAACAGCGGAAACAGTGTCAGACTTTATTTTTGGGGGCTCCAAAATCAGTGCAGATGGCGATTGCAGCCATGAAATTAAAAGAGACTTAATCCTTGGAAGGAAAGTTATGACCAACCTAGATAGCATATTGAAAAGCAGAGACATTACTTTGCCAACAAAGGTCCATCTAGTCAAAGCTATGGTTTTTCCAGTAGTCATGTATGGATGTGAAAGTTGGACTGTGAAGAAAGCTGAGCACTGAAGAATTGATGCTTTTTAAGTGTGGTATTGGAGAAGACTCTTGAGAGTCCCTTGGGCTGCAAGGAGATCCAACCAGCCCATTCTAAAGGAGATCAGTCCTGGGTGTTCACTGGAAGGACTGATGCTGAAGCTGAAACTCCATTACTTTGGCCACCTGATGCAAAGAGTTGACTCATTGAAAAAGACTCTGATGCTGGGAGGGATTGGGGGCAAGAGGAGAAGCGGATGATAGAGGATGAGCTAGTTGGATGGCATCACCGACTCAATGGACATGAATTTGGGTGAACTCCGGAAGTTTGTGATGGACAGGGAGGCCTGGCGTGCTGCAATTCATGGGGTTGCAAAGAGTCTGACACGACTGAGCAACTGAACTGAACTGAAAGGAATGTTATGTGTGCATTTTGTAACTGTTTTTGTGAATGTTCCCAGAGTACTGTGAACGTTTCCTCACATCAGTGCAGCTCTGTCATATGCACAGAATTTCAGTGTGGACGTACCACAGCAGCTTCATTAACCAGTGCCCATCACTGGGTATTGGGTTGCTCCTGATTCTTTGTGTTGTAAAGACATCAATGGTACATATCCTTAACATATCCTTAAACACGTATTTGTCCAGTTATTTCTTTAAGGTAAATTCTGTAGAGTCATTGGTAGCTCAGAGAAGATACACGTTTGAAAGTTTCTGATTATCAATTGTGAAATAACCCCTAGAAAAGTTGTAAAGGTTTATTTGCCAGCCAGTACTATTGTATTGGGAATGCGTATTTTCCCACACTTTCCCCATTTCCCCAGTGCTTAAGTTTCTCTTGCTCTTTTTTTTTAAAGAATAAGACAACATTGAGTTTTTTGGGGTATTTTTAAAAACTTTTTAATTGACAAATAATTGCTTTACAGAATTGTGTTGCTTTCTGCCAAACATCAAAATGAATCAGCCATTGGTATGCCTATGTCCTCTCCCTGCCATCTCCCTTTTGGGGTATTTTTAAAGATTCTGTCTGAAATGTGGTGGCTGAGGATCATATTCTGACTAATTTGCTAAACCTTCCAAGTTTTCCTGTTGACAATGTCTAGTTTTTTGTTTGCCTCAATGAGAGGTCAGTAGAAACCTCAATAAAGTAGTGATTAACACCTACCACTAGTTCACTTGGGGCACGTTTGGTGTCTAGTAATGGTTGGCTGTGACTGTGGCCCTTACCAAACAGGGGCCTTCTTATCCATGGGATGCATTTCTTATTCATATCATTCACCAAAATCAGTTAGAGGCTTACAAGTAGAGGGCAGAACTGTGAAACTTTTAGAAGACAGTGTAGGGGAATAGTCCTGTCACTCTGTTAGAGGGACGAGGTTCTTAAGCAAATCGTAGTCGGTGCAGACCATAGAAGGAAAGACTGATGTTTGACAACATTCATGTCAACAACTTTTGCTGATTGAAAGAAACCATCAATAAAGTGAACAGAAATGTCACAAGTGAGAACAGCTCTTTTCAGTACATGACTGTATGCGGTGCTCAGTTGTGTCTGACTCTTTTGTGACCCCATGGACTGTAGCCCCCCAGGCTCCTCTGTCCATGGAATTTTCCAGGCAAGAATATGGAAATGGTTGCCACTTTCTTCTCCAGGGGATCTTCCTGACCCAGAAATTGAACTTGAGTCTCCCATGTCTCCTGCATTGCAGGCAAATTCTTTACCACTGAGCCACCAGGGAAGGCCAATATCAATAATTAGAGAAATGCAAATTAGGGCCATGGGGTCGCAAAGAGTCGGACACGACTGAGCCACTAACGCACACATGCTTTTATTATTCCAGCATGTGACGGTCTTGAAAGCAGGAAAAGTAATTGCATTCTGTTTTAATTCTAAGGACTGTATCTTCCATTTTTTTAGGAAGTGGCCGTATCATGCTGTAGGATTTAGGAAACCATTACTTCTTTGCTTAGGTTGCTAAGAAGTGCACTTTTGAGAAATCTGCCTTCCCCTATTTTTTTTTTTTTTTCTTTCTTTCTTACCTTTGATAATTTTTTTTGGAGTGTCATATGTATCCCACATTACGAGGACTGTTTTTTAAATAAACATTACTTATGCTGTAAACCTTAATTTAAGCCATCATGGTGTGACAGTTGCTCCTTGAAATGAGCAAGTATAGGGACAATAAAAAGATGGTTCTAGAAGCCTGAAGTCAAATTGCATGTCCTGTGGAACCAAATAGCTCCACTGTTTTTGTTTGATATTCAGAGTGCTGGAATTGTCTAAAACTCGGAAAGTGTCAAACGTTTGTAATGATGTAATGTCATCCTTTCTAGCAGAGCCAGCCCCTCACTAAGGAGCCGACAGCCCGTGAGAGTCCTTCCATAGTGGGATGTCTGCATTTCACACTCACGTGGCGCTTGTTCCGGGTCCCTGATGGGCACATGTGGAGCGCAGGGCTCTTCAGATAGAGTTTAGGTGCTTCAGCTCTTCTCGTTTCAGCTGTATTTTGCTAAAGTGAGACAATCTCAGTCCTGATTCTCAGAGCTTTGCAGTGTATTGGATGTTCACACTTCTCTTTTGTTTTCCCTTATATGCTGTACATTCCCCCTTTTGTTAAAAAGCAAAGTAGTGTTAGATAAAAACAAGCAAGGTAATAAGAAACCTCCTTGGGAAAAGATGTTGCTTCACACAGTTGGAGTAACACCAGTATGATCATCCAGTGTAACCAAAGCCTAGCCTACTTGTCAGTTACTAAATATAATGAAAACTGAGTTTTAGACCTGCAACAAGCAACAAACCACTCCTTCCCAAGTGTTCAGTTCAGTTGTGAATTACTGTGGATTAGGGATCAGAGTTTGATGTATCGTTATTGGATCAGTTATTACAGAATGAAGAATCACAGCTTTATAGGACTGTATAAAATTATAAAACTTAGGATTTAAACTAAGGTATAATGTATGTCTAAAAATAGTCTAGAAAATTCAGATCATTCAAGGAGAGGTAGTGGAAATTATAGTCTTTCAGAAAATGAGATCGAGTGGCTTTCATTGAGAATCTTCACGGTCCATAATCTGGCTTCCCATGGGGTAGTGTTTAAAACCCTAGGATTTCAGGGTGGCAGATTGAGGCAGTGTGTGCTGAAAGTCACTTTCGGAATAATGTGTGGCCAGTTATTAGGTAGGCAAATGAGACTGAAATCTGGTGTGGGGGCCCTGTTTAGGGCAGTACGGTTTTCTCCGTCCTGACTCACCTTTTTTGCTCTCCTCTCCACCTCAGCTCTGTGTGGTGAATGTGTGTTAAGTATACAGGTTTTCTTGAGGTTCAGTTCAGTTCAGTTCAGTCGCTCAGTCGTGTCCGACTCTTTGCGACCCCATGAATCGCAGCACGCCATGGGGTCCCTGTTGGCCTCCCTGTTCATCACCATCTCCCGGAGTTCACTCAGACTCACGTTCATCAAGTCCGTGATGCCATCCAGCCATCTCATCCTCGGTCGTCCCCTTCTCCTCCTGCCCCCAATCCCTCCCAGCATCAGAGTCTTTTCCAATGAGTCAACTCTTCGCATGAGGTGGCCAAAGTGCTGGAGTTTCAGCTTTAGCATCATTCCTTCCAAAGGAATCCCAGGGTTGATCTCCTTCAGAATGGACTGGTTGGATCTCCTTGCAGTCCAAGGGACTCTCAAGAGTCTTCTCCAACACCACAGTTCAAAAGCATCGATTCTTCGGCGCTCAGCTTTCTTCACAGTCCAACTTTCACATCCATACATGACCACAGGAAAAACCATAGCCTTGACTAGGCGGACCTTAGTCGGCAAAGTAATGTCTCTGCTTTTGAATATACTATCCAGGTTGGTCATAACTTTTCTTCCAAGGAGTAAGCGTCTTTTAATTTCATGGCTGCAGTCACCATCTGCAGTGATTTTGGAGCCCAAAAAAATAAAGTCTGACACTGTTTCCACTAAGGAATCCCAGGGTTGATCTCCTTCAGAATGGACTGGTTGGATCTCCTTGCAGTCCAAGGGACTCTCAAGAGTCTTCTCCAACACCACAGTTCAAAAGCATCGATTCTTCGGCGCTCAGCTTTCTTCACAGTCCAACTTTCACATCCATACATGACCACAGGAAAAACCATAGCCTTGACTAGGCGGACCTTAGTCGGCAAAGTAATGTCTCTGCTTTTGAATATACTATCCAGGTTGGTCATAACTTTTCTTCCAAGGAGTAAGCGTCTTCTGATTTCATGGCTGCAGTCACCATCTGCAGTGATTTTGGAGCCCAAAAAAATAAAGTCTGACACTGTTCCCACTGTTTCCCCACCTATTTCCCATGAAGTGATCGGACCAGATGACATGATCTTCGTTTTCTGAATGTTGAGCTTTAAACCAACTTTTTCGCTCTCCTCCTTCACTTTCATCAAGTAACCTTCTTGAGGTTAGGAGGGACTTTTAGCCAGTGGGCCCAAATCTGCCTCATCAGAGTCATCCAGAGAGCTCTTTAAAACCACAGGTTTTGTCAGCACCCCAGATATTAGAATCGGTCACGTGTAGGCCCAGCGGACTCATGTTTTGATGATTAGCTAAATTTTCCAATGATTGATATTGTCTGTAAGTCTCTTTGTTTTACAAATATGGGACTAATGGCTCTAAGCACTCTCTCAAAGGGACAGCTGCATTTATCAAACCAGGGTTTAGGAAGTCTCATAAAGACCAAGCACCTGGACAACAGCAACAAACAAAGACCAAAAGCCTTCATTAATGGTGGAACGGCTAGTGGTGTGATGGTTTTCGGATTGGTGGCAGGGATGGCTAGCTGTCCACCTTAGTCAGGCCTTCCCTTCCACACAGGCCAGGTGCATGGCTCCAGGGGACACTGCCGATTTTCTCGCAGCGAAGCAGGAATTGAGTGGAAGTGGCAGATGCCGCTTGGGGGACAAGGCTTTTAAAGAGGCAACGCCCTGCCTCTCTGCTGCTTCTGTCAGGGGGATGCAGAGAATGGGCGAGCTCTGAGGCAGAGCATCTGATGGAAAGCGCGAGGATCTCGGAGTCAGCCAGGAGCAGCCTGCCCTATCGACCTGCTTACCTGGGGCACCGGCCTGGGGGGTTACAGGAGCGAGATGTGAACCTGTGTTTGAGCCGTGTGCAAGTCCACTTCTTACCGCGATTATGGTAGTAGGGCATTAGCTGCTTGTTAGGGCGATTTTAGCTGCTGTGTGTGCGCTGTGCTTAGTCACTCAGTCATGTCCGACTCTTTGCGACCCCATGGACTTCAGCCCTCCAGGCTCCTCTGTCCATGGGATTCTCCAGGCCAGAATACTGGAGTGGGTTGCCCTGCCCTCCTCCAAGGGAACCTTCCCAACCCAGGGATCAAACCCAGGTCTCCCGCATTGCAGGTGGATTCTTTACCGTCCGAGCCATCAGGGAAGCCGCGGTACTCAAATCTAAAGGAAAGCTCTGAATGTGTAGAAAATTAATATTTTGTAGTTTTCCTTCTCCACATATTGGGTTGGCCAGAAAGTTCCTTTGGGGTTTTCCATAAGATCTTACAGAAAACTTAAATGAACTTTATGGCCAACTCAATATATACTTCTCTTATTTAATTCTCAGGATGTTTAATTCTCAGTATACAGAGTTAGGACATTTCGTTGGCCAAAGTGTTTTCTGAGAGGTGTCATCAAGGTGCCAGTACTCATGTGTGAAAACTAGGGCGTGAGGCCGCCTGTGAAGGCTTGCCAGTGGAGGGGCAGGGACTGATTTTCCAAACACCCTGATTTACTGACAAATTTAGAGTGGAGAACTCTTAACTATTTTAATTGATTTCTTAGAATATAATTACAAAATTAGTAAATGAGTAAGATATATGTAAGCAGAGTTTTCCATACTTTAGTTGTTTTATTCTTTCATTGTTTTTACTATATTTTATGCCATAGTATTTTACCTATTTTTTTTTTTCAAACTTAGCCTTGCCATAAGAAGTAACACAGGTGAAGTCATAGGCTGGTATCTCATTTTTTTCCCTAAGACACTTGCTAAAAACACATACTTACTTGAAAATCCTCCTTGTGCTACATAACTTTATTGAAGGCCACTACTGTATTTCTGTCATACTTGGAAATACTGCTCACATGATGAGTACTCCTTAGTGTCTTCAGTGCATAATCCACAAGGTTCTGATGGAAGTGAATGCACTCAGCTGGGAATCGGCAGGCCTGTGTGTCTGGTGGGGCTTTGGGACAGCGTTTTCCTGTTCACACCATAGACTGCTGTTGGTACTCTGTTTACTACTGGAAATAGTCATTAGAAAGTCAGTTCCAGAAACCTTGGTTCCAATTCATGGGAAAATCCTATTCCTCTAGAACCATTCTGTGTACCAAAACTTGTGTCGGTCGGGGTTTTCTAGAGAAAGAGAAGCAATAGGATGTATGTGTGCTGTGTGCTAAGCCACTTTCAGTTGTGTCTGACGCTTTGTGACCCCGTGGACTGTAGCCCACCAGGCTTCTCTGACCATAGAATTTCCTAGGCAGGAATCCTGGAGTGGGTTGCCTTACCCTTCTCCAGGGGATCTTCCTGACCCGGGGATCGAACCCAAGTCTCTTACATCTTCTGCATTGGCAGGTGGGTTCTTTACCACTAGTGCCACCTCAGAAGCCTGATAGGATGCGTACAGATATATATCAGGTTTTTTTTTTTTTGGTAGGCATTGATCAGTGTGAATATGGAGGCTTGGAAGTTCCATAATCTCTCTGTAGCATGGAGAAACAGGAAAGCTGGCGACAATTCAGTCTGAGTTTGATGGCTCAAAAACCATGAGCGTTGATGTTAGAGAAGGTGGATATCCTAACTCAAGGAGAAAAAGCAAATCTGCCCTCTGTCCACTTCTCCATCATTTTGTTCTATTCCGGCCCTCAACAGGTTGGGCACTGCCAACCCACACTGGTGAGAGAAGATCTTTATTCAGTCTACTGTTCAAATGCTCCTCTCTTTCAGAAACATCCTCCCAGATGTACCTGGAAAGAATATCTCACCAGCTCTCTGTGCAGCTCCGAGCCATACACACAGTTAACTAGCACGGTGCTTTTGGTCAGCCGACCTAGGATGCCCTTAATGGCACGTTTTCCTGCCACCAGAGGATCAGTCTGAGAACACGAATCACATTTCATTGTCATGTCTCTGTGTGTGTGTGTGTGTGTGTGCTCAGTCGTGTCTGAGCCCATGGATTGTAGCCTGCCAGGCTTTTCTGTCCATGGAATTTTCCAGGCAAGAATACTGGAGTGGGTTGCCACATGTCTCCTCAGCCTCCTGTAATCTGGAACATGTCCATACTCTGTCTTTGTCTTTTGTGACACTGACATTTGTGAAGAATGCAGTCCTCCCCACTTTTTTTTTTTTCATCTTCAAATAAAGCATTCCTCGCTCTGGGTTGTCTGCTGTCTCGTCTCCGTTAGCTGCAGGTTTGCCGTTCTCAGCTGCAGTGAGCCCAGGCATCCTGCCCTCCTCAGGGTGCTTGTCTGCAGGCAGCAATGTCCATCTTCACCACTGAGGTTACTTTTGATCACCCCTGCAAGATGTAGCTGGTATAGCCACTGTGCAGTTACTCAATTTGTCATCTTTCCTCACAACAAATAAGCAGTGTAGGGAGATGGTTTAATGCCACTCAGATATTCTGCATATCAAAATTACCCCCCTGGACTTGGCATCTATCTTCCCTGATACAGTTTCTGTCAAATGATTTTCTGTCCCCTGCACTCCCTCCACGTTTACCGGCTGGTCCTCAGCATTGCTCTAAACAGAGCCGTGCCTTTGCCCTGTCAGTCCATCTGCTTGCCTGTCTGTCTCCCAGTCGTCAACATGGACTTCTTCATTCCTATGTTTAATGGTACTTAATTATCGCATACCTACCATGCCTCAGGCCTAGATCCCGCCAATCCTCAGGAGCCCAGGGTCAATTCAGTGGGGATGAAATGGGAGGCCAAGACGTGGGTGCCAGCTGTGCCTGCTGTTCCTGGGCCGCCTCCTCCTTTCTGAGTTTAGTGGGCAGTCCAGTGGCCACAGGGAAATTTCTTGGTATCCCTGGGTGTTTGACTAAAATTAGACCCCAAACATCTCTGGTTTTTGCAAGTCACCCTCTAATCTTCCTTTTATTATTTGATATTTTGATTCTCACTTTAGTCCAAGAACCACAGTCATAAATGTGTTTCTACCTGAGGGCTTGCTCTTCCTTTCTTGAGAGGAATCATCATTTTCCATTACTTAACCATGTGTAGGAACTTTTTTAAAGCTTCCCCATAGTCTTCCTCCCAAAGTAATACATGTAGGAAAGCATATAGAAAAAATCCAGGAAGAAGAAGGAAAAATTACCTGTAATTTCACTATCCAGTTTGGGTGTGTGGGAAACTATTAACCTTATTAGATAACTAGCCTTGATTAGAACTATATCCATTTTTAAAATTTAATGCTGACATTTTCTCTTTTCTAAATATACTTTCTTAACACTCAGGTCTTTGGTACCTAATAATTTATATTCCAGCTCTCTTGAGGCATGATAATTTTATATCATGTGTTAGCTTATTGACAGTTGGAATTAATGTTTTCCAGATTTCTTTCAAAATTAGTAGTTTTTGTCTTTTTTTCCCTGGCAGTTCTTTGATTAGTCATTGTATTAATTCATCTCTTCTCAGTGGACCTTGATGAATCTAAGCAAGAACAGTGTAGAATGTGTTTTAGCTGTTTTTAGTTTTCGGAGAAGGCAATGGCACCCCACTCCAGTACTCTTGCCTGGAAAATCCCATGGACGGAGGAGCCTGGAAGGCTGCAGTCCATGGGGTCACTGAGGGTCGGACATGACTGAGTGACTTCACTTTCACTTTTCACTTTTATGCATTGGAGAAGGAAATGGCAACCCACTCCAGTATTCTTGCCTGGAGAATACCGGGGACGGGGGAGCCTGGTGGGCTGCCGTCTGTGGGGTCGCACAGAGTCAGACACGACTGAAGCGACTTAGCAGCAGCAGCAGCAGCAAAGTTAGTTTTCCTCCATATTTGTATTTTGGAAGTAGCCTTTTTCTTCATATTTTTCCTGCTGGAATGAAAACCAGTTTCATTCTTTTTCTTCTTGTTGAGTGGTCACCAGTTTTTTTTACTGTCAGTGAGAGATTTTCTTATGGAATGTAGAAATCTTACATGGAATGAGGAAACTAGGGCTCAGAAAAGTTAAATATTGACCATGTGTCCTGCAGCGTGTTGGAATACTTGGGCTGCCTCACTTGTTCTTTCATTTTTTAACTGGAGTTTTACATTTTCAGTGTCAATCTATTGTGTTTCTTTAATTTTTTCCTCCTAGTTGTCTTCCCTTCCTCAGCATTCGTATGCTATGTGCTTTACTCTTTTGCCTTTTGAATAAGATGAAAGGAAAATTTAAGGAAAGTATACTAACTTTTATTATAGAATGCTTTTCTTTATGGCTGCATTATAAATTCTTGAAAATAAAGGGTCTAATGGAAACACTTAATGAGAAAGTAGGGGCTCTGTCACATGTACCCACTCCCCCCTTTTTAGTGAATAGACCGTTTAAATTAAGTAAAGGATATAAATTCTGTTGTTTCAGTTTTAATATTTCATGACTGATTTTATAGATGAAATTATATTTTACAATAAATAGGAAGAAGAATTTATACAGCCTGTTCTATTTGATGTGAAACAGCAAATCCCATTTCTCTGTAGCTGTAAAGAAAATTCATTATAATGTCTTTAGTTGTAAGAGATGGTTTCATTGTGATTAGTTACATTGATAATAAAACAACCTTTTCAAATGGCATGGGATACAAATGATTCTATGTTTCTGCTTTTAATGGCATTGGATTTTTTCTTTTTCTTCTTTACTCATAGAATCTTCATTCCCTTTACTGTTTTTCTATTCCAATAAGAATTTCCTTTCTTAAAAAAATCAAAACAATTAGAAATACTAGTGAAAGATTTATAAGAGATATATTGAATTTTAACTTTCTAGATAAAATCTTTCATGCAACAAAAGGTACATGTGTCAGAGATGGTTGATATAAGATAGTCATAAAATTAACTTTATTACTAGATCAATTAACGTATTTGGAAACTAGTACTTGAAGTGTAGGAAGATTTAAAAAAAAGAAATAGCTGTCTATTTAGAAGGCTGAGCTAATTTTATGGTTTATTTTTGTCCTGTGATTTGTTTTTTGTTGGTATTAATACATCTTCGCAAGCAGTTTTGGAAAGGTGACTGTCTTTGCTAATGAAAGGTATGGTGATCTACTTATTCTCCCTCTTAGTATGATTTTTTAGTGATTGTTTTATGCAATAAAAACTTAAGAAATATTCTGTTTTTTTAACTTGCACACAGAATCAGATGTTTGAAACAGACTATCCTTCCCTGGTGGCTCAGATGGTAAAGAATCTACCTGCAGTGCAGGATACCCAGGTTTAATCCCTGGGTCAGGAAGATCCCCTGGAGAAGGGAATGGCCACCTACTCCAGTATTCATGCCTGGAGAATCCCATGGACAGAGGAGCTGGAGGGCTACAGTCCATGGCGTCACAAAGAGTTGGACACAGTTGAGCGACTAACACTTTCACCCTGGAATAGAAACAATATTCTTTTCTGACTCGAGTGAGAGCTTTTGTCTCCATCTGATAGTTTATCTTACGCTGACCTTTGGGCTCAGGAGCACATAGTTCGAGCCTACTTGTCTTCAGTGTGTTTTTGGACCTCCTGGGAAGGTTTTCTTTAGGATTAAGCCTGACATGTGTGTGAGATACTTTGGAGGCGAAGCTTAATCAGGCACAGGTCATGTGATCAGAGACTCCGGCAACTCCTGAGCTCGGATACCTCCTGCTAGTGGGAGGTGAGGGAGTCACCTGTCTCTGGGCCCAGAAGGATTGTGATGCGTCCAGCCTCGATGACCCATGGCTCTCCATGTGTTTACTGCATAGGCCACCTCAGCAGGTTGGGGGAATGTTAGATTGTGGGCCGCTATCATCCCGAGTCCAGCTGGCAAGGAGCTCCTGGTTACCGTTAGCTCTGAGGCAGGTCTGTGGTACAAATAATTCTAGGGGCCTATGAGAATGAGTTGACCCATTGGAAAAGACTGATGCTGGGAGGGATTGGGGGCAGGAGGAGAAGGGGATGACAGAGGATGAGATGGCTGGATGGCATCACGGACTCGATGGACATGAGTCTGAGTGAACTCCGGGAGTTGGGAGGCCTGGCATGCCGCGATTCATGAGGTCGCAAGGAGTCAGACACGACTGAGCGACTGAACTGAACTGAACTGAACTGATGAGAATGAAAACTTTCATCTAACATGAGCAGGTCTTTTGGAAACTTTAACTTTTCCTTTATTCTATACAAATCTAAATTTAAAACTCTTTCTACCTCATCTCTTTAATAACTCTTGATTTTATTGTACTACTTTTTCATTGTAATGATCAGTGATCTGATTTTGGTAGTGGGAGAGGCTGTCTTAAGTTCTAAAATCTTCTTACACACGTTTGACAGGAATTCTGGTCTTGATATGCATTTCAGAGTGTAATTCTCTTAACATTTGTTGACCTCCTCCTGTGTAGTAGCTTAATACTCTCATGTTAATACAGAAGATTCCTGTTAAAGGTTGGCGCATACAGAAAAGGAAATTATGTATAAAATATATATACAGGGTGGGGGGTGCACTTGAGCTGTATCTATTTCTGACAAGGTGGGAGAGAGAGAACAGGCATTTTACCAGTTGTTGTTTAGTTGCTAAATCGTGTCTGACTCTTGGGATGCCGAGGGGACTGTAGCCTGCCAGGCCCCTCTCTCCATGGGATTTCCCAGTAGTCTAGTGCCCTGCAGAGAATTACGTCAAAACCTTGGGGCTTAAAGTGACTGTGGGGTTTGGGGTTGGGCTCACTGGGGGCTTCTGCATCTGCAGTCAGTCATCTGAAGGCTCGCCTGAGGCTGGAGGAGCCTCTTCCAGATGGACGGCTCACTTGCTTGTTGTAGGCAGTTGCTCCTTCTGGCTCTGGGTAGGAGGCTTCAGTTCCTCTCCACCCCACCCCCAAGCATCCCTGGCTGCAGGGTGTACGCTCAGCAGGGCTCCCACTCCCTCAGACAGAGGGGCAGCGGAGGGAGCAAGCCGCAGGCATGGGGCCTCCTAGGAGGTGAACACCCTCACTTCCACTCCGCTTTGTCCCTTCCCAGCAGGTCTGCAAGGCCAGGCCACACCAAGGGGAGGGGATTAGCTCCACCCTTTAAGGAGTGTCAGAGGATTTTGTGCACTCATTTTCTCTGCTTTGCTAAGTCACTTGA
Organism: Oreotragus oreotragus; assembly: GCA_006410675.1. Classification (NCBI taxonomy): domain Eukaryota; kingdom Metazoa; phylum Chordata; class Mammalia; order Artiodactyla; family Bovidae; genus Oreotragus; species Oreotragus oreotragus. The sequence goes on along the minus strand of SJYX01023444.1, from coordinate 244,130 downwards.
GTCGTGTCAGACTCTGTGCGACCCCATAGACGGCAGCCCACCAGGCTCCCCCGTCCCTGGGATTCTCCAGGCAGGAACAGTGGAGTGGCTTGCCATTTCCTTCTCCAGCACTCATTTTAAAGCACCACATGNTTGAGTCGTGTCAGACTCTGTGCGACCCCATAGACGGCAGCCCACCAGGCTCCCCCGTCCCTGGGATTCTCCAGGCAGGAACAGTGGAGTGGCTTGCCATTTCCTTCTCCAGCACTCATTTTAAAGCACCACATGAATTTATCTGATTGGGGAAAGGTACAAGTATATGAACATAACTGAGGAAAGCCTTGCAGCCAGTTGTCGGACAGTGAGGAGGTGGGTGTTATTGGATGCAGGCGTTCATGTTCTGGTCCAATTGTGAATAAACCACAACTATATTATACACCCATTTGTGGTAAATTGCCTCCAGTGTTATGTAGTAAATGGTTTTTAGGGTGTTAAGTTATACTCTTTTCTCATGGAAGATGTTATTCAACTTGTAAGCATTTTCATAGAAAGTGATATTTTTGTCAGCATCAGATAGTTTATTTTGTGGTCTCAGAAACTGATGAGACAAACGGCAACTAATGCTTCTGAGTTTCTCGTTAACAGACAACACCTGGATGTGGGGGTACCGTATTAAGTTACTGATGGTCTAGTGGTAAGAGACATAGTTTCAGTAAAAAGTCCAGTTGACAACGGTAGGTTAAGGAAGAGACCTGAGTAGTCCACTAACTTCCCTTTGTGTAGCAGGCTTGTGGGCCGCTTTACCTGCCCTGCTGTGTCCTTCCAGGCCTGAAGACAAAGGGGGAGAGACTCTGGGGAGTTTTCGTGTGTGCCTGCCTGCCACACGCGTCCCCACTGTGGCTGTGCTTGTGGCCTCCTGCTGGCGCGTGGCAGCCTCATGGTGGCCTCTGGGTCGGTCCAGGAAGGGCGAAGTGTGAGAGGGCCTGGGTGGGCACAGAGCGGGCCCTTCTCGTGGGGGTGGCCTCACCGTACTAGTGGGAGAGCGAGTGAGTGTGGGCGAGACCGCTCCAGCTCGCCTGCCGCACACTCAGCCCAGGAGACAAATGGATGGGTAGAGAACCGAGGTCAGGATGCAGTGAGTGAAAGTGGAACCAAAGGGGAGAAAGTGAAGGGGAAGACTTCATGCGTGCTGCCCACAGTAACGCAAGCATATGAAGTGGTCCAATAGCTGGTTATGTTTCTCCACTGCTTTCTGAAACACTTTTTAAAAAATGCTGAACATAGTTCCTATGAGAAATGGCCACCAGGTGTCATCATAAGGCTGCTATTGATTTGTTTTATTATTGTTCTTAAAAAGTGTATGAATGTTTTGATTTCTTTGCTGCATCTTTTTTTTTTTTTTTTTTAAATTTTTAAACCTCAGCAGAGAGTATTTCAGTTAATAGTAGGGATTTTCTTTTGGGATAGTTTTTAGTGAGCTAATAATTTTTAATATGTAAAATTGAAGATCATGATATTCAGTTCAATTCAGTCGCTCAGTTGTGTCCGACTCTTTGCAACCCCATCGACTGCAGCACACCAGGCTTCCCTGCCCATCACCAACTCCCGGAGTTTACTCATACTCATGTCCATTGGGTCAGTGATGTCATCCTCTGTGGTCCCCTTCCCTTCCCGCCTTCAATCTTTCCCAGCATCAGGGTCTTTTCTAATAAGTCAGTTCTTTGCATCAGGTGGCCAAAGTATTGGAGTTTCAGCTTCAGTATGAGTCCTTCCAATGTATATTCAGGACTGATTTCCTTTAGGATGAACTGGTTGGATCTCCTTGCAGTCCAAGGGACCCTCAAGAGTCTTCTCCAACACCACAGTTCAAAAGCATCAGTTCTTTGGCGCTCAGCTTTCTTTATAGTCCAACTCTCACATCCATACATGACTACTGGAAAAACCATAGCTTTGACTACATGGACCTTTGTTGGCAAAGTAATGTCTCTGCTTTCTAATATGCTATCTAGGTTGGTCATAACTTTTCTTCCAAGGATCACTCTATTGAAGGTCACTATATACATGTGTATATATATATGTACATATGTATATAGGTGGGGCTTCCCTGGTGGCTCAAGTAAAGTGTCTGCCTGCAATGCGGGAGACCCGGGTTCGATTCCTGGGTCGGGAAGATCCCCTAGAGAAGGAAATGGCAATTCACTCCAGCACTCTTGCCTGGAAAATCCCATGGACGGAGGAGCCTGATACGATGTGTATAAGAGACAGGTCGTGTCTGAGCCCATGGATTGTAGCCTGCCAGGCTTTTCTGTCCATGGAATTTTCCAGGCAAGAATACTGGAGTGGGTTGCCACATGTCTCCTCAGCCTCCTGTAATCTGGAACATGTCCATACTCTGTCTTTGTCTTTTGTGACACTGACATTTGTGAAGAATGCAGTCCTCCCCACTTTTTTTTTTTTCATCTTCAAATAAAGCATTCCTCGCTCTGGGTTGTCTGCTGTCTCGTCTCCGTTAGCTGCAGGTTTNCTGTGTCCTTCCAGGCCTGAAGACAAAGGGGGAGAGACTCTGGGGAGTTTTCGTGTGTGCCTGCCTGCCACACGCGTCCCCACTGTGGCTGTGCTTGTGGCCTCCTGCTGGCGCGTGGCAGCCTCATGGTGGCCTCTGGGTCGGTCCAGGAAGGGCGAAGTGTGAGAGGGCCTGGGTGGGCACAGAGCGGGCCCTTCTCGTGGGGGTGGCCTCACCGTACTAGTGGGAGAGCGAGTGAGTGTGGGCGAGACCGCTCCAGCTCGCCTGCCGCACACTCAGCCCAGGAGACAAATGGATGGGTAGAGAACCGAGGTCAGGATGCAGTGAGTGAAAGTGGAACCAAAGGGGAGAAAGTGAAGGGGAAGACTTCATGCGTGCTGCCCACAGTAACGCAAGCATATGAAGTGGTCCAATAGCTGGTTATGTTTCTCCACTGCTTTCTGAAACACTTTTTAAAAAATGCTGAACATAGTTCCTATGAGAAATGGCCACCAGGTGTCATCATAAGGCTGCTATTGATTTGTTTTATTATTGTTCTTAAAAAGTGTATGAATGTTTTGATTTCTTTGCTGCATCTTTTTTTTTTTTTTTTTAAATTTTTAAACCTCAGCAGAGAGTATTTCAGTTAATAGTAGGGATTTTCTTTTGGGATAGTTTTTAGTGAGCTAATAATTTTTAATATGTAAAATTGAAGATCATGATATTCAGTTCAATTCAGTCGCTCAGTTGTGTCCGACTCTTTGCAACCCCATCGACTGCAGCACACCAGGCTTCCCTGCCCATCACCAACTCCCGGAGTTTACTCATACTCATGTCCATTGGGTCAGTGATGTCATCCTCTGTGGTCCCCTTCCCTTCCCGCCTTCAATCTTTCCCAGCATCAGGGTCTTTTCTAATAAGTCAGTTCTTTGCATCAGGTGGCCAAAGTATTGGAGTTTCAGCTTCAGTATGAGTCCTTCCAATGTATATTCAGGACTGATTTCCTTTAGGATGAACTGGTTGGATCTCCTTGCAGTCCAAGGGACCCTCAAGAGTCTTCTCCAACACCACAGTTCAAAAGCATCAGTTCTTTGGCGCTCAGCTTTCTTTATAGTCCAACTCTCACATCCATACATGACTACTGGAAAAACCATAGCTTTGACTACATGGACCTTTGTTGGCAAAGTAATGTCTCTGCTTTCTAATATGCTATCTAGGTTGGTCATAACTTTTCTTCCAAGGATCACTCTATTGAAGGTCACTATATACATGTGTATATATATATGTACATATGTATATAGGTGGGGCTTCCCTGGTGGCTCAAGTAAAGTGTCTGCCTGCAATGCGGGAGACCCGGGTTCGATTCCTGGGTCGGGAAGATCCCCTAGAGAAGGAAATGGCAATTCACTCCAGCACTCTTGCCTGGAAAATCCCATGGACGGAGGAGCCTGATAGGCTACAGTCCATGGGGATCGCAAAGAGTCGGACTCGACTGAGCGACTTTACTTTCACTTTCATGTATATAGGTAAAATTGAAGATCACTTTATTTTTTTTAGTTAAGGAACAACCACTATGTGAGAATTTGAGTGAGAGTAGAAACTATAAATGGAATTGCATATTTGAAAATCTGGCAGAGTGAGGATGTGTGGTGTGTTGAAAAGTAATTGATCAATTTGTGTAGGAACCATCTGCTTTGAGAAGATTTGGCTTAATAATACATCTCATTATTTTAGTCTAAATTCCTACTAAGTCTTCTGAATTTTGGAATCTTACTGTGGGAGAAGACAGGAGGCTCACGGTCTTCTCCAGTGAGCACAGGGACTAGGACTTCTAAAGAAAACAGGGATCCTGCCTTGAGTGATGACAGTGAGGCCCCTGCCTGCTCTGTGCTCTGCTTTGTTCACAGAGGCTTGAAGTGCTTTCTGACACAGGGTCGACTTCAGTAAGTGTTGAGCAAATGGATTCAGCCTGCCTCCAGAAACGAGTCCTTGAACTTTCCCAACTGGGTGGGTTTTGAGTTCTGCTATAATAAACTAATAATCTTTCTGATGAAGGTTTCTCTTTTTAAATTTATATGTGTGTAAGCCTCCTCATTTCCCTTGAGTCCCCTCTCGGTCACGCTAAGATACTCTGGTCTCATGAGTACTGATGTCATTCCAGTTCAGGCCCTATAACTCAAAACAGTTAGAATGTTCTCGCTCTGCCTCTAGACTTTCTCTTGCTATGATACATCATGTAACTGAAAACCGAGTCTTCCTGAGGCAGCGCTGTGTTTTGGTGACTCCCCGCCAAGGCTGAGTGAATTCCAGCTGCTAATTTGGAGCCTTCTGTGATGTGTTGGATGGTCCTCTGCCTCGGTTTTCAGTTGCCCCGCAGTCGAAAGCCAGAGCGGTAGCTGTCGGCACTGCCGCCTGTCTTGCATGCTCATCCAGTGTGTTCTGTGGCTTTGCTAATCCCTTTTTCCTCCTTAAAAGGTTTTAACTGTTCCTACCTGCCCTCTCAAGAAAAGGAAGAAAGACGTTTTGTTTCCTTGGGGTTTAGCGCAAATGTTTCTGCTCTTTTAGCCGAATAGCCTGCCTGGCAGTAGCATTGCTTGCCTGTTTGTGCTGCACTTACATCACACGTGTGACCCCACGTGGCCTTGTATCAGAGTTTCTTTCCACATGTGTCACATGACTCCCAGTAGAATATGAGCCTGCTGAGGGGAAAGGATGTGTTTTGTATCATTAGAATTCCTTTGACATTCTAGGCAACTCAGTATCTATCTGTTGAATGTTTGTTTCTTGTATAATGAGATGCTGAATTCTTTCATTAATTTAGAAAGCCATTTGGGAAATAGCAAATACTGAAACATTTTCTCCTTTTGTTCTAGAATTTTTGGAGCCATTATATAGAAGATAATAGAGCCTCATTATTTTATTTCTGCATATTAATATAGTCATTCTTTCATCTCCAAAAACGTATGAGTCAGGTGCCCTCTATGGAACATCGACTCTGAATAGACGTACGTGTGTTTGGTGTTTGTGTGTTCTGTGCATGTAAATCTGCGAGTGTCTGTCGTGAAGGTGGTATAGCTGTGAGCAACAGCAGCCTTGGAAGAGGAGGAAAGGAAAGGACTCATTGAAAGAAATTCATGTCATTTTAGGCTACATATTAAAAAGGTTTTCAAAAATAACTCCTGTTGTGGACATTTTCAAGCACATACGTGTGCAAACACATAGAAAATGGACAGGGTGTCAGTGTCACTCAGCTTTTAGCATGTCGGTACATAGCCTTCACTAGGCCCCGTTCCCAGAATTGTGAAAGACATCTCAGACAATTTTCATTTCATTAATAAACACTTAGGAGACACTTCTTATTTAATAATGAGCTATTTGTTCATTCTAAAACCTTCTATGTACTTGGCATTCTTCTAGATTCTTGGGACATGTGAGTGGATAAAATAAAGCAGGCCTTCACCTTCTAGCTCTGGATGTAGAAAGAAAGCTAAACACATAAGTAGCCAGAACGAGAAAAAAAATTTATTTTATCAAAATTTAAAACCTCTGCTTATCAAAGGATAAATTTATGACATGAAAAGGGAGAAAATATTTGTAAAACGTATCTGGCAGAGGATTTACATATTTATATTTATTGATTAGCAGAACATTTTCCCCACTCTGTGGCTTCTCTTTTCACTTTCTTTTTGGTGGTTTTTGAAGATAATGTCATTTGGAATTGTTTAATTTTGATAAAGACTAATTTATTAATTTTTATATTGTTTCTCATGGTTTTGGTATCATTATGTATATATTATAGTCTTTACTTTTAGCAGAGACAGATAACAGCCTTCCTTTCGTTTGTCATTGTTACACACAAAAAAAGGACAAATAGTTAAAAATAGTTATCATTAGCTTTGAGGCCATAATACTTGATGGTATTTTATTAACATCAAATCAAATGGCTGAGAATTCCAATCGTGGTGTAAAGTAAATGGAAAATGATATGTTTTAATAGCATAATGAAAAATGAAATCAATGCTATTGATTTTAAAGCATTTTATTCAATAAAATTTTTTTTCTCCCCCTTAAATTTACTTCATTAATTCTATTCTATCACTGACATTTCCCTTTGCCATTAACCTTCAGACAACACAAAATGACTGTTAGATGGAGAAATCGGTGATTGATGCTGGGATGGGAGTGGCGTTCACTGGAGGCAGAGCTTGAGCGTGCAAGGCTGTATGTGATGAGTGTATCCATTTTGGTAGATGTAGGATCTACTTAGAAAGACCACAGGAGGACTCTGATCTGGGGGAGGGGTGAAGCAGTTGTTACCTTTTTATACTGGGACTTGGGCCTCTGTTGGGAAGCCAAAGAGGGGAAGGCTGGCTCCCTGACTCATATAGCAGATTCTGTTTAATCTATCTTATAGAATGGGAGTTCACGGAAATGTAATTTGAAAAGAGGGCTTCTCTGCTTTTTTTTTTTTTTTTAAAGTAGTAAATTGAAATGGAGCAGTAAAGAGAACTAAAACATGGGAGTGTTTTTGTAAGCCGGTTGAAAGTTACTTTTTCTATCAAAGTTACTGCAGTAATGCTCTCTGAGTCGGTGGTGTGGTGACATGCTGTCGTCCAGTCTGATTTCATTTGTTTCATGAAGGACTTGGCACCTGATCAAGTCCATCTCAATGTAAAGGAGATGTAGAGGCTGATTTTGGGATATTTTTCATCTGGTGTCTCACTTTATGTTGAGTTTTGGGCTGACGTCTGTCTTTTCTGTACGTTCAAAGGTGTAACACTGCGTTTATGTTCTTCACAGGCTATGAGAGCCCAGTGACTGCTGCTGACACGGAAGCTCGCCAGCACTTTATTCATGATGGATCCCGGGAAGAAGCTGGGGAGCGATGAGGGTGACCGTGTAAATGAGGAGGCAGCACACCCGAGCCACAGCGCATCCCATGGCTTGGACCGTGGGCCTGTATCTGATGAGACAGCGGACTCCGCTGAGAATTCCACAAACAAAAGGGGTTTTGCAGAGTCCTCGGACTTGGACCACATTGTTGAGGAGGACAACGGAAATAAACGCGCTTCCAAGCGAATAAAACTAGCGGACGCTGAGCCCTTGCGGCCGGGAGAGCCGGGCACCCGTGGGTCAGGGAGCCCTGAAGGCGCAGGCCCGGGAGTGGGTGTCGCGTTGCCGGGGACCAGGGCGGGGCCCCTCCTGAGTGGCTGTGACGGTGACCCGGGTCTTCCCGGCCACCCGAGCCCAGGGGAAACGGCCGCTGAGAAGGAGTCTGCTCAGGAGACCACGGCGTCCCTCAGTCTTGGAGGGAAGCTGCCCTCGCCCCACAAAGAGATGCGCGGGAGCGGTGCCCTCGGGAGCCCGGGCGTGGTGCTGCAGGGCGGCCCGTGCGCCCGCTCGCCCGCCTCCTGCCTGCACGCGGAAAAGCACGCTGCGTGCCCCTCGCCGCGGCCCGAGGACCAGGCCTGCGGCCCCGCGGCCGATGGCGGCCTGGCCTTCCCCGGGCATGCTGGGCAGGTGCGTGGCCCGCCAAGGGCCTTCTCCTGTGAGCTCTGCGGCTTTCAGTGTGCAGAGGAGAACCTGCTGAACGCACACTGTCTCGGTAAAACGCATCTCCGGCGGCAGAACCTCGCCGCCCGTGGAGGGTTCGTACAGATCTTAACCAAACAGCCTTTGCCCAAGAAGCCGAGTCCCGTGGGAGCGAAGGCTGGCCGCACCAAGCCGAGAGCATCTAGGCCGGTAGCCAGGAACGGCGACTCAAAAGTGTTACGGAGCATTGGAACGGGCACATTCAGAGATTTCAGAGGAAGCTTTTCTAAACAGAGCGGGCGCGGCAGCGAGCTGCTGGTTGAAATGAGGCCGTCCAGGAACACCTCTCCAGAGAAAATGGAGGTCGTTGAAGAAAACATAACCTCCCACGATGCAGCTGGGAAACCTGAGAATCAGAGCAGAAAGCTGGGCGTGGTGGTCACCTCCGAGGGGCTCCTAGATAGGCTGGAGTCCAGCAGAAACATGGCCCAGGCAGCCCCCGGCCTCAGCACAGCCTCAAGACCCAGGGCTGAGCGCGGCTTCCTCGTGCTGGGCAGCGGCTTTCGACGGCGCACCGGTGCCTTCGCTTTGAAGGGGCAGGCGAAGAAGAGGTGCGCGCTCCTAGGAGTTAGTAAAAGGGGTAGTAACGAAGCGCAGAGGCTGCATTCGAAGCACTTGAGGGCACCAATCAAAATGAGCGACGTGGAGTCAGCGCCTCTGCACGGGGACCCGCGCCTGCCGCCCCCGGAGACCCAGGCCCCGAAGCAGGACAGGGCAAACGCGCATCTCCCTGGCTCCCCGGACTCTCCAGCGGGGAGGCCAGCTCCCGACCACCAGGTGGCGTGCGCCTGTTCGGCCTGTGGTCACACAGCCACAAGCAGAGAGGAGCTGGAGACCCATGTGACAAGGTGCCACGCGGGTGAGTTGCGGTTTCACTGCCAGACGTGTGGCTTCTCCAGCGCATCCAGGAGGGAGGTGGCGGAGCACGCGCACAGCCACCAGCATCAGCAGACTGCCCCCGGCCTGCGTTGCCAATGTTGTTCGTTTACTTCCCGGAACGAGGTGGACCTGAGAGACCACATGAAGGAGAAGCACAGTATGGGTTTCCTCTGCCCGCCCTGTCCTCTGCCCTCCTCCTCCGAGAAAGACGTGGCGGAACACAGAGCCACTGAGAAGCACATTCACTTGTTGGGTCAAACAAAGACTTCCCAGTCATTTAATGGTGATTCGGCTTTACAGACGTTCCCCTTAAGTACTTTAGAATCAGAAAACGCAGAAGTTTCTGTGAGTGAGGCCGGAAAAGCAGCTCAGGAAGAGCCAGCTAAGTCCAGGGTAGGCCCCGGAAATGAAGTGAGGCATTCGAGTAAGCCTCAGTTTCAGTGCAAGAAGTGTTTTTACAAAACAAGATCTTCTACTGTTCTCACGAGGCACATAAAGCTCCGCCACGGTCAAGACTATCACTTTCTTTGTAAAGCGTGTAATCTTTATTCCCTGAGCAAAGAAGGGATGGAGAAACACATCAAGAGAAGCAAGCATCTTGAAAATGCTAAGAAAAATAACATTGGCCTAAGCTTTGAGGAATGTATTGAAAGGGTCTGCATAGGTGCAAATGACAAGAAAGAAGAGCTCACCATCCCCGGGAATGGGAGGACAGAAGGCCACGGAGAAGGTGTGCAGGTCCAGGGGCAGTCCTGTCTTGACCAGAGCATTCTGCCTCCCCGGGAGCTGTCACTGTCCAGCGTTATTACCAAAGAGGGTGAATTAGCTCCACCCCCAGCTCCAAAGAGGGGGCGACCTAAAGGCAACATCTCTCGGACCTGTTCACATTGTGGTCTCCTGGCCTCCAGTATCACGAACTTGACTGTACACATTCGACGAAAACACAGTCACCAGTACAGTTATTTATGCAAAGTCTGTAAGTATTACACCGTAACCAAGGGAGACATGGAACGTCATTGTGCCACCAAGAAGCATAAAGGACGTGTAGAAATTGAAGCAAGTGGAAAACAAAGTTCAGATATCATTGTTGGCCCTGAAGGTGGTAACCTTGATGCCAGTAGGAAGAACACCAGCGTGGCAGTTTCAGATGAACCTGCCAACCCTCCAATGGAAGCAGACACCTCCATTTCAGAACAGCCACCAGTCGAGCAAGGGAATCCAGTGGAAGTGGAAGTTGACAATGTGTTTCACCCTGAAGATGGGGAGACTGGCAGTCACCTTATTGAGAAAAAGGAGCAAACCTCTGTGGATCCAGAGGACCTTCAGGGTGACACATGCCCCCAGAAAGACGATGCAAGTACAGATGAAAACAGATGTACGCACTGTGAGTTTAAGGCACACTCTTCCACCTCTCTGGAGCTACACGTAAAACGGAAACATACAAGAGAGTTTGCCTTTTATTGCATGGCATGTGATTACTATGCTGTGACTCGACGGGAGATGATCAGGCATGCAGCAACAGAAAAACACAAGATGAAGAGGCAGTCTTACCTGAACTCTACTAACATAGAAGCCAGTTCTTCAGAAATGTCCAAAACCATCATTATTCCCCAAGGGCAGCAGCAACAGAATTCTGAGGAATTTCAGATTATTTCAGACCAACCCTCTGAAACTCTCAAATCTAGAAATGCTGCCGATCGCTCTCTTTTGGAGGAGAACACCAATTTAGGTATGTCCAAGGTGTTCTGTGCTTCTGACTCTGTAGAGACTGAGACCGAGGAAGAGTCTAACCTCAGTGAAGATCTTTCCTTTTGTGAAACTTCCCAGCGGCCCCTTGACAGGGACAAAGTTATAAAACAGGAGGAGATGGTACCCCTTAGTATTCCTTCTAATTGTGGCTCCCCAAGCAAATTTCAGAATGAAAACTCAGGAAGCTCAGCTTTGAATCATGAGACAGCAAAGAAAAGGCACAGTATGTTGAATGACATCAGTAGTCCAAACACATATGGCGAGAGTGATGGAGGAAACGCAGAAGACAAAGCTGATAAAGTCCTTGGCAAACGTGGCTGTCCCAGAGCTGTAGATGGAGAGCATCCAGCCAAGAGTGCCATGCTGAGAGCTCCCGGAGAACCGCTCAACCTGGGGAGCAGGGTTCAGGACAGAGCTGGAAGCATGCAGAGTTCAGGGGACTTGCAAGATGTTCTGGAAGATTCCATTCTGGAGAGTAAGGAGATTCTGATGAATTCCCAACATGAAACCAAAGTGATTTTGGAAGAGGATGGTCCAGCTTCTGACAGCACCATTGACAACAATGATGTTTATGAAACTATAATCAGTATTGATGATAAAGGGCAGGCTGTGTACAGTTTCGGCCGATTTGATTCTTCCATAATAAGGATCAAGAACCCCGAAGATGGGGAAATCTTCGACCAGTCTCAAGAGGGGCTTGTGGCAGCCGGAGTGAGGATGAGTGAGCTGCCCTTGAAGGACTGTGTTCAAGGTGTGAAAAAGAAGAAAGCGGACAGCAGTTCCTTTGCGGAGTCCACCCGGATTCGCTGTGACGACTGTGGCTTCTTGGCGGACGGTCTGAGCGGCCTGAACGTGCACATAGCCATGAAGCACCCGACGAAGGAGAAGCACTTCCACTGTCTGCTGTGCGGCAAGTCCTTCTACACGGAGAGCAACCTCCACCAGCACCTGGCCAGCGCCGGGCACATGCGGAACGAGCAGGCCAGCGTGGAGGAGCTGCCCGAGGGCGGCGCCACCTTCAAGTGCGTGAAGTGCACGGAGCCCTTTGACTCCGAGCAGAGTTTGTTCCTGCACATCAAAGGGCAGCACGAGGAGCTGCTCCGAGAGGTGAACAAGTACATCGTGGAGGACACCGAGCAGATCAACCGCGAGAGGGAGGAGAACCAGGGCAACGTGTGCAAGTACTGCGGGAAGATGTGTCGCAGCAGCAACTCGATGGCGTTCCTGGCGCACATTCGCACACACACAGGTAGGTCCACGCGACCTCTTTACCCACCAGGGCCGGGGCCTGCTCAAGTGGGGACCTGGGCTCCCCTTGAACGTGAAGTCCTTACAGCCCCTGCCTGGCGGCCCCCGGCCCTGGCTCTGCTCTTGGTTGACACTCAACATACCTCCAGGTTATTAACTCAGCCTTAGTGACTCCAAAGGCAGGCTGTTTGGCAGATTTCTTTGACCAGAAAGCCTCGTCCTTCTGATGCCTTTGCTACATTTCTGCCTCTCACAGCTTTTCAGTTGTCTCTAAGTCCTGTAAGTGTTTGGTTCTCCAGGGTGTCTGTTCAGTGGCACTTTGGGTTTCAGAGGACCTGTTAAATGGCTTTTGAAGAATGAAGTATGAATACTTCCTTACAGTTTTAGGGATTTAGATGTATCCATTGCCAGATAGTTTATATCCCAAAGTGTAACTCCCAGGCAACAGGATTCTGCTCTCAAAGATCAAAATTAGTCAACACTTTTCAAAGTCAGTATGTCCTGGGGATTTGGTTTTCATGGAGGTAGCGCTTGATTTAGTTTCTGTGCTGTCGCATGGAGTGTTCCATTTTAATGTTCAGTTTTGAGGTAGAAATTTTCTTTTTGAAACTTTTTTTTTGGTGGAAAATACATAAGCCACTATTCTAAATTTATGTAAAAATTCACTGCACTGTTTCTATAAACCTGCCATACATTCTTTATTTTAAATAGACAGCTTTTCTAAATCATTGTGCTCTGCTTAGACAAGTTCTGTCTCCATGGTTGAATTTATGAGTGGATTTGAATAATAAATTCACATTTCAATGAACATATTTTCATTAAAACTGTAAGGTTTATTTTACTGTACTTTTAAATAATGGCTTATTATTAAAGCTATACTTTAGATTCATGCAGTTTTTGAAACTTAGTGCATGGTTATAAGGAGGCAGACAAAAGAGGATGAAACATTGTTGCTAGTTGAGGGTGATTAATGATAGATAAAAGTTTTTCATTGACAAAAGTAACAGGGCCACCAGCAGAAGATTGATCTAGGTAAATATGCACATTGTACTCTCGATCTCAGCTCTTCTCAGGCAGTAGAACCACTGCTGGAGAGTAAGTTCAAATACAGTTATTTGTTGGCATCATTATCATCTCTGCTGGTATCGTGTTATTGCTCGGTTCCTGAAATGATACGGTTTTTAGAAACTAGGCTCGTTCACATGCGCAGAAAATAGGTACTTTTTTAGCATGCCCTCTTAAGGCAGATAAAACTGAATAAAAGTAAGAGGAAGATGCTAATGGAGCTCTTTTTAGAATTCTTTATGCAACTGTCTGGTCAAGACATGTTGCTCATAATTGATGTGTCCATTACTTGAATTCTCTTGTAATTATAGTCAATAAGTCTTGTAAATGTGTTAAAGCTCACTAAAAGCATACAAATTCAAGAACAGAGTAAGGCTAATAATTTAAAATAATCAATGTAGGCATTTCAGCACTTAATTTCCCTTGTGTGTTGATAGCTGATCATTCTTAATCCATTAAGATTTATTTAGTCGTTTACAATGCAAAATAGGTTTGCACCGGTCACTTGTGCCATTTGAAAATGTCCACCAGGTTAAGTGCAGAATGTAGTCCATTAGTCTTCCTTGACTATATGTATTAATTGCATTTAAAATCAAGTTAATGTGGATGTGAAAGTGAGGTAACTATCAATATGTGACAAAGTAACCCTACTTATATAAGTTACATCATTGATTGTAACATTTAGTAAAAGTTAGCATACTTTTTAACAACTGGTGTTGGGCTTATCGGCAGGAACATTTTTATTGTATTCTGAGGCACCAAAAAAAAGCTGTGTTTCTGAGTACTCAATGTCAGCCTGCATTTCAGTTTTGCAAGTCATTTTTTGGGGGAGGTTGCAACTCCCCCACCCCCCAACCCCTTGGGGCATTTTAGCGTGATTTGGCTCTCTGATTCTTTGCTTATATCATGAGATAGTCATTGAAGGATGGTTATTAATGGCTGACTGGAAGAGGGCTTATTCTTCCAATTGCTGTTTTCATATTTTGTGATTTACTATATGTTTTATGTAACCTTTTCTTCCCATCCTTAAGACGGTAAAAGCAGCACTAGAAGAAATAAATGAGTTTTGGCCATCAAGGACTGTGGGGAAAGCCTCCTGAGCGCTTGCTGGTGTGCGGTCGTCGGCGAGCAGAGGAGGAGGGTCTCCTTGCCTCTCAGCGGTGATCCGGGGAGAGCCGGTCGCTGTCTTCCCGCCCCGTCCCGGCAGCGGCAGCGGGGCTTTAGTTCCGCGCCCCGGAGCTCATCAGGCCCCGAAGGCTGTCGGAAGCCCGTGCTTTCTGTTCCGAGCCGCTCTCGGGTGCCACTGGCACGGTCTTCACGTGGGAAGACGGGGAGCGGGTGGCTTTGCTGGAAGGTTCTCACGTCAGGGCTGGTGCGACGGTGTGGCAGCCGGGTCAGCACGGGCAGAGGCGCTTCGGGGACCCCGCCTGTGCACGGCAGCGCAGGGCGCCGGCGCGCAGGTCTGCTCAGGGCTTCACCTCCGGCTCTGTGCAGCAGCGGCGCTCAGCGTTTGTTGAATGAAGGAATAAGCAGGTGGGCGGGTCAAGTGTTCAGTGTCGGGAAGGTTGTGGAGTGGAGAAGCTTTAGGTGATGGGTTGAATCCGTCTTCCTTGACTCTCTCAGACCTAGTCTTCCTGTGATTTTTCAAGTGTCACGTCCGCGTGTGCATAGGGGTTGACCGTGACTGCAGTTGAGGAAGGCCAGTGCAGGCCTGAGGAGAGGCTTACAGTCTTTGGATTCTTTAGGTAAAATTGTAAGAAGGTGCCAGAAGGCTAGAGACCCTCTTCATTTATCCCTTTCAGAAAACCTCACAGACCAAATTAAAAAAATAAAGCCAAAACAAAAGCCAAGGAATGGGACGGTTTAATAATAATGATTTACTTATTTCTAATAAATATGTATCTAATAATCTCAGTATGCCTAAAGTGTGATAGTGAAAGTGTTAGTCACTCAGTTGTGTCTGACTCTTTGCGACCCCATGGACTGCAGTCTACCAGGCTCCTCTGTCCGTGGGATTCTCCAGGCATGAATACCGGAGTGGGGTGCCATTTTCTCCTCCAGGGGACCTTCCCAACCCAGGGGTTGAACCTGGGTCTCTTGCATTGCAGGCAGATTTTTTATTGTCTTCCCCAGGGAACCCTAAGACAAATTAAAAAATATGAGGTTTTACGAATTTTGCCTGATAAATACTATGCCTGGATTCATGTTGGGATGGGCCTGGCAAGTTTAAAAATGGAAACAGCATCAGCTGGGAAAAAAGTGGGGCCATTTCTTGTTTTCTTGTACAGGAAATGTGACCTCTAGTCTCCAGTGTTAGAATTTTCATGGCACAGAAAGGAGATGTTACTACATCTCCTCTGTGCGTAAGATACAAAAAGTACTCAGGGCCTCTGTGATTTCTGCATGGAAACAGTCAGGAAGGTGCCTTACGTAGGTGTTGTCAGTGCCCCAGCAGTGATGGCTGAAGCCGGAAGGAGCCGCAGCCTCCACCAGGGAGCCGTGTGCCTTAGGTTGCAGGCCCCGCGGTTCTGTGTCCGCACTCCTGGGGGGAACTAGAGGGCCTTAATCGCAAGATGCTTTGAATCCTTTCACCAAGATTGTAACACACATGTTGAGAGAGCTTTATCTTTTTGTTTAAAGCCCTGGTGTTCTTGTTGATTAATAATTTCCTAACTACGTTCCCTTAAATGCAGTGTAATTTAAAGTGCAGGTAATTGATTCTTCTCACTCTATTCTTTCACAAGCCCCTTTATAGAATTCCCTGTCGAGATGAAATGTTTCCAAGTAGTGATAGGCTTAGTTTCTTCAGAATCATTTAAATAAACTGTAGTTTCTAATGTGACTGATAGAATGGGATTGCTGTAAGCTGCAGTCTCAACCTGCTTTTGACATTTAAACATATAAAGCTGACTAGATATAACCATTCAGGTGCTAAATATATTTTACATCTACTTCTCAGAGTAGAAATGGAAGTATTAAGAGATCTGGCTTCATTGTCATTGAACTGTGAAATATTCAACCTTGTCTGCCTGTGCTTAGTACTGTTGACTTTTTTATTTCTGTTAGAAGATTAAAATTAAATGCTTCACTTTTTTTGTCAGCTTTTGGGAATTAAATTGAAATTTAAGACTCTAAAATTTTTTACTGAGTGCTTCAGTTTCAACAAAGTATTCTGGGAGGATTTCTTTTCCCAAGGGCATTGCACCAAGTTCCATTGATCAAAAATGATTTATTGCATTTTTTTATTTGAGCTCTTTTTGTGTATTAAAGTCCACATATTTCACATTCTGTCTGACTATATTAGAAGAAGTACTTCACCAAGTAGGTACTATATATGCTATGAAATATTTGGAAACATTGTAACAGTTTTAAAATGATTTTTAAAAACATGATTTTGATTTATTTCAGGATTTAAAGGTTAGAATTAGAAAATGGTATATTCATGTTACACTTTAAGACTGTTGCTTCTTGTTAATATGGGTACTGATAATCTATTAGTACCTATATGCCAGGTAGACTCTACCTATTACTGACAATAAGTTTGTGGACTCTGAATTTTATCTCCTCATGTCTGAATTTTATCTCCTCATGTTTGAGTATAGATTAATCTTATTTCTTTATGAAATAAAAAAAAAGTTGGTGCTGTATTGAAAGTTTTTGTTGAAATACTTGTTCTTGAAGTCAATAATAGCCAGAATGTCAGTTCTTCTGATTTGCTGAATCATCACAGATTTTTGGCTCTAAAATGATCATAAAAGCAAATAACTTATCCACTGTATATTCTTATACTGTGTGGTATTAAAAGTAATATAGGGAATAATTTGGGATAAATGTCAGGAAAAAAATCTGAAATACCATTATTAATGTGGATAAATTCAAAGCTGCAGAAATACGAGGGAATCAGGATGTGGCCACTGAGAAATTTATTTGATAAAAAATATATTTTTAAAAGTACCAGCTACTCTATAAACATTTATGTTTTAAAAATGTTCCATTTAAAATGTTGAGTGACTTTAAAAGCTATTTTTGTGAATTGTAAGAAAAATGTTTGAAATTGTTTAACTCATCTTATCTGTTAATACTTAGTACTGCTCAAGTGTATCACTTTTGACTTTAAATTTTAGAAATGTTGTTGAAAGTTAGAAATACTCATTGAAACATTTTAAAGTCTTATTAATGGAATAATTATGAAATGCATGTCTGTTCAAGTTAGAAAGGAATGCAAGTGTTCCATTTTGGGGACAGAAAATTGTAATTAGACTATAAGTAAGATTTAAGATCTAGGCCTCTTTTAAAACTATCAGTAATGTATTATTCAAATTCAAATCATATTTTATGTTAAATTTACTTAGGATCAAAACCATTCAAGTGCAAGATATGCCATTTTGCAACAGCTCAGCTTGGCGATGCCAGAAACCATGTCAAAAGGCACCTTGGGATGAGGGAATACAAGTGTCACGTCTGTGGGTGAGTAAATTGAAACCACCTCTACCGTGGTGAACCAGGAAGCACGTGTGGGATATCCATTGTTTCAGGATTCAAAACTGATATGAGTAAGGGTGGCTAGAATTATGCATGCGTGTCCTCCTTTCCATTGTTATGGTAAATTCCTTAAACACAGTTATGACATTCTTCTCCCACTTCTAATCCTGTGCTGAAGATGAGCAATTTTATGGGCTACAAGGTCAATTTGAACCTGTAATCTGTAAATTGACTAAATTATAGGATGTTCATTCACATTGCCAGAGAGAACTGTAAATTCCATTTAAAGACATAAAAAAATATATAATATAGCTTTAGGAGTGTATGTGTATGTTTTTTTTCTTTTCCTATACTGCTCTAATTTTAATCGCATTAATGGTTCTTTGGATCCATTGGACATATTCTATAAGGAAAAAAGATTTCATTTCAGAGACCTGATTATTGAGGCTTAAAAAACCAGTGTATAAAGTAAGTTTTTGTGTCACTTTATTTCAAAACTTGTTTTCCTGTTTTAGTTAATGGCTCTTTCCTCTAAAGAATCATTCATAATGTTTAATTGTCACTCAAATGTCTTACATTTAATAGGAAGCACTGAGATGCCTTAATGTAAAACTAATTAATTTAGCAGAAATGTTTAAAAGGCTTTAAAATGCCATGACATCTATGGTATATCATAGGACATTCAGAGCTGGGTTTTTAATACCTTACTTCTGATTATAAGTATATTTTAATGTTATTATGCTAGAGAAATGAATTAATAAGTGCATCATATAAAAACACTTTACGTGAAGCCTGAGAAACCTGCAGTTCTTATGGTTGGTTCACAAAACACTTCAGATTCAATTAAATTATGCGACGTGCACATGTTATATTAGGTTTATTTTTTCAGTGGAAGATTTTTCTGGTTAGCACTACTATATAAATACCTTTTAAGTCACAAACAGCTTCTGTTTTTTAATGAACGGTACATTTCATCCCAGGATGCAGTTGCATTTTTTGACCCTTAAAATAGTTTTACAAATAACTTTGCAAGCAGTTTTATTAACCATGGTCTGTGATTTATTCATTGGCAGAATTGATGGTTCAGTGACTTGGAGCTAAAGTAAATGAAGATGAACCTTTGCCCTAAAGCCCCCTGAAGATCAGTGGGAGAATGAGTTTTGTTGCTACTGATTTTAGCTGCAAGGGTCGAGTGCCAAATGGTGCATTTTAATTGATCCAGGTCTTGGAATTTTAAAAGATATCTCGTTTCTGTTTTTACCATGTGAATTATAGCAAGGAGGAAGGCCCAGACTGTGGTGAAGATTTGCTATAAGTTAGCAAAAAAAAAAAAAAAAAAAANCCAAATGGTGCATTTTAATTGATCCAGGTCTTGGAATTTTAAAAGATATCTCGTTTCTGTTTTTACCATGTGAATTATAGCAAGGAGGAAGGCCCAGACTGTGGTGAAGATTTGCTATAAGTTAGCAAAAAAAAAAAAAAAAAAAAAATCAGTTTCTTCATTTCTGAGAAATAAGTAAACAGTTTTTGCGTACTATATTATTAGAAACCTGATTCCATTCCTTTTTTATTAGTGTTACCAAGACCTGGGAAGAGAAGGAGAGACTTTCAGAGAGCAGTTTCCGACACACGTGGTGTCAGAAACAAATCTGACCGGTTGGCTCTGGGTGTGTGATTTGAGCACTGCGCGCTTTTAGCTCATTGCTCGCAGCGTACGACTGACGTGTTGCACTGTGCTTCATACAGTGATTCCCAAGTAGATTCCCAAGTAGAGTTGTAAGTACATGTAGGTATGTTGCGTTTTATGGTGCTGTCATAGAGGTCTACATGTATACGTGTGCATGTGGAAAAAGCAATTGAGATTCCCAAACTGTATCTCTTAGAATTACAGTAGTTGTTGAATTTTATTTGACCAAGAAATAATAATTCTTAATTTGTTTACGTAAAATTTGACTTAAAAGTCACATAACAATAATTTGTACAGGGTAGATATTTTTACAGTGAAGCGAAAAGTTCTGAAGAATTTCAGTACACTGAAGAATGCCTATTGAGTCTGTGTAGTTGACACAGAACAGTAGTGAGTGAAATACCCTTCAGCGCTAAAGACAAAGTGCCATGGGTTGTTCTGTGTTTTTGTGTTTCAAAGGGATAGAGCAGTATGCAGGTTAAAAATTGAAGTAAAAAACATGAACAGAATGAGGACTGGCTATCAGGTTAGTCGCGGTAGGGAGCACTGGTACATTCACATCACTGACAATGTCGATTCATTATCACTGATGGCTAAATAATCTTAGAAATGCTCGGTGGGCCCATCCGTTCCTGAACATAAGCAGCTCATGCTGCATTTCTTCATTAGCTTTAATTGCTATCAATTTTACCTTTTAAAAAATCATGCTTTCAAAGGTGAAGTGATCTTTCAGGAACATTAACTCTCTAATTTTGTCACAAACAGAAGGTCCTGCCCTGTTTTCTTTTCTTCAGTAGTTAGCATCTTAGTGTCTGTTTTAAATTTTTATTCATAATCCTTTCACTGTGTGAGTTGTGAGAAAGAAATGGTTTTTCAAACAGTTCTGATCGAGTTATAATATATGAGAACAGTGGAGCAGGCACATTTTTACAGTGAAATTATTACTCACATTGTTGTACTATTTTTCCTTAGTAACTTCTTGAAAGAAACCTGATATTTTATGGTGAAATTGATGAAAACAACAAATGGTGCATTTTGTTGAATTGAGCTGAGATTTAATGTATCAGTTTATGTGATTTTTTTCGTATCTTTATTTAAGAAGCTTTTGGAGGCTCAGCAAATATGTATCTCATAAGACTTAATTTAAGGGTTGTGCATTAGCTACTCCCTTAATAAAGACTTCCTTTTAAACTTTTAATTTCCACTGTTTGAACCTACATTGATCTTTGAATTTTTAAGCTCAATTTTAACATCTCTCTTCCCTTCATCGGCAAATCTTAGCTACAGCTTATTGTGGATTTAAGTTATTTGACAGAAGAAGCTGAACGTATGAGATGTCTAATTTCTAATGCTGGCTAGGATTCAGAGCTCAGGATTTAAGTTTTGTTGACCCATGGTTTACATGCTTATGTCGGGGTATAGGTTTCAAAATGTATTGCTCTGAACTTCCTGTTTTAAGAACATGTTATAGATAACTCATTTAAAGGCCTTTCACTCTACTTTCGCTTTTAGCAGGAACAGTTTTTGAATTACAGTTTCTTAATGTTTTTCTTACTTCTAAGCATGACCTCAAGAGGAATTTTATAGAATTTAGGTGAATTTTATAAATGATGGATAGCTAAAATGAAAATGTGCCCCAGGTTGGACATAGGGCTTAGTGGGGGAGGAAATAAAAAAATAATAGAAAGCACCTTACACAGAAGTTAATAGTTTTGTTGGGAACATATGTTTAAAAATAGGTAGACACATTTTTACTAAGTCCATGATCTTTACCTTTGTTATTTTTCAGTAGTCAAGAGCTTAAAAATCGCAGTCACTTAAGAACATCATTATGGAAACCATGCTTTGTTACATTCATTTACATTTATTTTGATAATCTTTTTCTCCATGTTTGTACACACACACACACACGTGTATATATCATACTCTAAATTATAAATAGTATTTATGGAGTGCTGTGGTTTAGGGTATACTTAATTAACATCCATTTCATTTGTTGATTCCAGTTTCATGAGCTTATTCATCTCATGTTTATTACTCCCATTGTACAGATGGTAGACTTGAGAGTAAAATATTTTTAGTGGTTGAGGTGAATTATGTGATAGTAATGGTAGATCCCTGTTTCCTTCCTTTTAGCTGTACCTTTTCTTTATTTCTTTGCTTTTGTTGTATCTGTTGTTTTAGCTGCTAATTTTAATTTGTACTTAGTTTTTTTCTCCCTAGGTTGTTTTCTGTAGCATGTGATAACTGTACTTGCTTCCTTCCAGCCCCTAGCCTCTTCTGTTTTCTGCTTTTCTCAGACTTAACATTATTTTAAAAAATTGCTTGCACTGTGTTTTACTTTAATGTTCTCGTATTCAGTCTCTTTCTCTTTCTTTTTTCTGGTCTCTCTCTGTTTCACTTTTCTCATATTAAAAAGTTTTTTTAAATAATTTTATTTTTCCTCGCTGTTCTTTATGTGTTGATTCATCGCGCGTGAGTGGTTACAAATTGAACATGTTAGTATGACAGAAATAATGCCTAAAAGAGTGAAGATTTTATTGTCTTTCCATTAGAGAGGGGCAAAATTGATCATGTTGGGTTTTTGTTTTTCCTTACTAGTTACTACAAAAAAGAGTTATTCGAAAATTAGCAAGTGGCCTGTGATTTCAGGAACCCTGGGAGATGAAGCCTAACTTTTTATGCCATTATTCACAAAGACCCCAGTATCCATGATTTAGGGGTTATGTAATTTTCTGACTATGTTCCCTGTATCTAGTCTTGAATCTTGTATATGGAGTTAAACAGTTGAGTAGTACTTACCTAGTCAAGAGGGAATAAGAGCATTTACGGAATCTGTCATCTCTGGTTCATGGAAAGATTCTAGACATTTTCTATTGTATATTAATGTGCTTATGAACTGTTTATTCTCAGTTGGCTTAAGAAACCTTAAATAGAAAGTTACTAATGCAGTAAAACTCTTTTTTTTTTTTTTTTTTTTTTTTTTTGTTTTTCATCCAGATGTTT
>SJYX01023444.1:217789-221832 GCA_006410675.1 Oreotragus oreotragus | reverse complement strand
AAAATTTTTTTTTTTTTTTTTTTTTTTTTTGTGCGTGTGGCATTACCTAGTTTTTGTGCATTAGAAGGGATCTCTATGTAGATGATTATAATGTCACTTTCTGACCTTTGCAGCTTGAATAATTGTAAATCATTGCTTCATAGCGTGTCAGAGAATGTCTGTACTAGGCAATTAAATGGCAGAATATAATAGACCAAATTATTGCCTGTCATGTTTTCAACAACACAGTTAGTATTTGAGTTACACTTAATCATTACGTGCATTAGCAACTTCATTGGAATCCAGCTTCAGGCTGAGCATGAAGTACATTACATTATTTAAACCTCTAATGGTACAAGTCATTTATTTGTGTTGAAGTGTACAACATGCAGAGTTTCATAAAGCAAGGAACATTTGAGAGCTTAATTTATCCAAATCAAAGTCTAAATGCAGATAAACACAAGTGGCAAAAATTAGTAATTTTTATAGGCTGGAAATATTTAAAAATACATGGTTGTGGGTAATTGTAGGCAGCAGGAATAAATTAAAATCACTATTTTTAGTCTGCTTTGAGAACTAAAGCTGTGTATACCTAAATCATTAAAAGCACCATGGAATTGCATTTTTAGCTGAACAATTAATTACAGCCATCATATCTACAGATGTATCCAAAGAAAATTAGCTTTTTGTTTGGCTGATTGTTTTGGTTAAAGAGACACAGAAAAAAGAGACAGAAAAGATTTGCTTTATATTGTGTCACACATTATGCTTGTGTCAATATGAAGGACAGCATTTCTCAGTTTTGTAAAAATCAAAATTAACATTAAAGTACTCTTATTATACGGGACACATGTTTTATCTCTATAATACTTTAATGCTTTTTGTTTAATGATATACTTTTGCCTTTAGTTTGAAAAATCTAAAATTCCCATGTAATGCTTATTGTCTCTCTCCCTGTCAGTGAGGAATAACCACATTTATACTAGTGGTTAGTGTCTTTTTCTGATGCTGAAGTCCTTGAAATACCATTTAAACAGTGAATGGATGTTATTTTATATTTTTTAAACAAATCACCTTTATTTTGAAAATCTAAGAGATACTATAGTAATTATATTAAAATAAATCACACTCTTTCTCAGATATGATTATAGGAGATTTTCCAGTGAGCCGTTTTGTGAACCCAGGAGAGTGTTGAGGGCAAGGTTGGGATAATGGAGAAGAAGCGGAAGAAACCCTCTCCTGTGTCTCCTCACAGGGAGATGAGAGCTTCTGTGTCAAACTGTGTCCTGTGCTCCTCTTTTGTGATAAGTGTTTTCTTGCACTTTTGCCTCAAAGAGTCAGGCCATAGATTTATTCCAAGGCAGTAAGTATAGATCAACTCATAAGAAAATAGCAATAGAATACACGTTGTCCTTTGTTGGTGTCATAGTTGAAAACATTGACCTCTGTCTCTAAGGTCTTTTGCAGTGAAAAAGTCTTATTTCAGTGACTTAAGTAATTTTTGCTTTATTTTTATTTTAAAACGTGCCATGGTGACTCTGAAAGCCTGTTGTGAAATCAGGGGATTCTTTATTATTTCCCAGGAGTGAAACAGGAGGGCAGCTACTCCCCTCATTTTCTTTGCTTGTCCTGTGTTTTCTTTTTATTATTATTAGCCTGTTTTCTCCCTCCCTCTTCCTGTTCATGCGTTTCTGAAAGTCCTTTGCTTTCCCCAGGGCTTTGCTCTTTGATTTGTCCAAGACTGAGTGGGAGACCTTGGAAGTGTAGATAGGAGGGAAGTACAATCGTGACTGAAGTGCTCGTTCCTTTCCAGTGGGGCACGTTCTCAAGCATCTCCTCTTCAGTGGGCTCAGGTGGTGCAAGGGCCCTGTGGTCACGTGCTCCACGTAGGAGACAGACTCGGAGGCAGATCTAAGAGCAGAGCACGGTGGTCCGCAGCAGAGGGGTGCCCGGCTCTGCTGGGGAGTGCCAGGAAAGGCTTCACACAGAGCACAGGTCTGAGCTGGGTCTTGAAGGATGCAGGGGTATCTATATACAAGGCAAATCTGGACATTTTTTATTAGTGAGAACCAAAGAGCAAAAGTGGTGAGGTATGGAATAGCGTGGGATATTAAGAACCCTGCAAGAAATTCCTGGAGTTTAAGTGGCTAGATGGGGTGAAGTGGGGGATTTTTTTTTAAGTGTTAAATACTTGTGGATCATCAGCATGTGCCAGTGCTGTTAGTTTTTAGGGTGAAAAGATCAAAACAATACCTGCTGCAAATGGATGGAGAAAACTCAAACAAAAAATGGCTCAGTCTTTTCTGAATCTTGTTGCTGATTCAGAAGATGTTTCATCTGGCAGGTAGCACTGCTGTGAAGGTGAGTGGGGGCTAGCCAGGGAGCCAGGGGCAGTGCGTCCCAGGCGGGGCCCTGGGGATGCTCAGCCAGGGGCATGGCAGGTTCAGGAGCTGCTGGGGCCCCAGCTTTGCCCGAGGCGGGGTCGCAGAGGACAGGGGACAGGTGGCCAGGGCCAGACCATCGTGCCGCGGCCTGCCCCTGTGCTGAGTGCTGGCTTTTCCCTCTGCTTTCCTTTCCTTTTTTTTTTTTTCCTGTCTGTCTTCCTACTTTTCTGGACTGTGAAATAGGCAGTGAAAGGAAGAGGCAGAGAACCCCATAGGCAGCGAATGACTACTTCAGAATCAAGGGGCATGGGTATCGGCCTTGGGGAATTATTTTTCAGGGAATTTCATTGTTCGTAATTTTAATTAGGAATGCTATTGATTGTGGATAATTGTAATGGAAACAGGTTAATACTGGTTCCATATAACTTTATGCAGCATATAGTTCCAACTAATTAGAAGGACACACAGTTACATGGTCATACTGCAGATGTCCACATGCAACTGGTAACGCTGAAAACACTTGTTAGAATTGCATTGCCATACACAGTTCATCTGGCTGGGCAGTGTGCATTGGACAGGAAACCATCAATTCAAAAAAAAAAAGTACACATATACACTGTTGAGTAATGGATTTTATTCTCCTGCTCCTTAGTCCTTGGGTGGGTGTGTGTCCTTCAGTTGTGTCCGATTCTTTGCGGGTCATGGACTGCAGCCCTCTAGGCTCCTCTGTCCGTGGGGTTCTCAAGGCAAGAATACTGGAGGGGGTTGCCATGCCTCGTCCAGGGGACCTTCCTGACTCAGGGATTGAATCTGGGAAGATCTCTTACGTCTCTTGCATTGGAGGAGGGTTCTTTACCACTAGTGCCACCTGGGAAGCCCCTAGTTCTTAGGTACTTTTCTTATTTCCAAGCACATAAATGGTTTCTGTTCCAGTGGGTTCCATCCCCACACCCACTTGTTTGTTTTCACTCTTCCCTGGAGTTCCTTTCTTCCCCTTGCTGCCACTCATTTTAGCATTTTCCCAAGAACGAGTACAACATCTTTTTTGTCTAAGTGTGAGTGCCAAGGAAGAACAGTTCCAAGCATTGTTTAATGCCACTCTCTTGATATATGAATTTTTAGAAAATTACTTTGGTTTGCTGTTCCCCTTCAATTTTTAGTAAAAAGTACTGTTTACTGCTGAGGAACCATAGGAGTACGTTGAACTGGACCAAAGGTTGGTTGTTTTGAAGGACCGATAAAGGGTTAGTCGGCATCATAAATACACTGTCAGCTTTACATGTGGCTCTTGGGGAGCTAGAATATTCTTCCTATAGAATCTGGCTATATGTAAGATCTTCCCTTCTTATCTGTTTCAGAAGTGCTGTCATAAATGAAACCAGTGAAAATAGTCTCACATAGTTAACACATCTGATAATTATCATGATCATATTAGCAAATAAGTATGATTTTTAAAAAATTGTGGCCAGTGCTTCCAAACCTAAATTTGCACTAGTCTGAGAAATTGCAATGTGTTTACATATTAAAAAGATGTTTTAGTATTCTCTACTGAAATTTATTTAAAACATAGGATTTCAGAATTTATACTTTGGTCTGGTCTAATCCATCTAGTGAACAGATAAAGAAATTTGGGTCAAGAGCTTAAGTGACTTTTCACAAATAGAGACAGGAACCCAGGAC
>SJYX01023444.1:167789-212789 GCA_006410675.1 Oreotragus oreotragus | reverse complement strand
TGGTGGGCTGATGTAAGAAGTTAAATTTTATCTTTCTGCATCCAGAATTGTTCCTTTCTCTGGTCCACTAAATTAAGTACAAAGAATACTGGTTTCTTAGAAACGTGATACTAAACATTTGCTTTAACTGTTCATTTCCAGTAGATGGCTACAGTTCACTACCAAATTGAACTTATAATGGATTTTTCACAGTAACTAAATCAGAAGATGAAGGTTGAATTACTATAAATGAGTTGCCCTGTACATTTTTCTTATTTCATGTGGTTAGTCATTTAGCCTCGTTACTTTTTTAAAGAACATCTTTTTTAAATGATTGAAAAGTGGTATTTTCACTTTTTCCTCTGAGCAGTGTGTAGTAATACCATTATCTATTTTCTTTAAGCACAAATTATTTACTTTTTAAAATTCTCTATTATGTGAAGAATACTAGTAATTATTGAATTATGTAAAAAAATGATACTATGGTAAGAATCCTGATAAATTCTATAAGTACTGCTTCCCTCAATTCAATCATTTTATTTTTTAATTTATCTTAGCTTCTCAATTGAAGCACTTGAGTCATTTATCACTTGTGTTGTCTAATTATTGGCTTTCACTATTACTTCAAATGTAATACAAACATATATCTGTTTAAAAAATATGTTTTATTAATCTGGATCCACACCAATGTATTTTAAATATAATTTGATCAAGTTAATAATGTAATTGCAAGCTTACTATTTGGAAAAATATTTATTAGCTTATAAAATCCTTAAGATGTGCATTACTCTTGGACGTGTATCTGTCCACTAGGATATAGAAATAACTTGTAAGCATAGCACAAGGTGATAAGTGTCATTATTGACTTTTCATCCTCATCCATAAATATAACTGCTGTATCCTAGTTTATGGGTGTGTGTGGGGGGTTCAAATACAACACAAATGTGAAGACTAGACTTCCCCCCTTATTTCCTCAGAAATACTGTGTAATTTGTCTGTCTTCCCTCCATGAATATTTGTTTTTCCTTGAGTTGTATATATGTGTGTGCACAGATATAATACCAGTGTGATTTTATCTCCTGCAGTTATTGGTTGAACCAAACAGTTCAAGGTTTAGCTTTTGTTTTAATTTTATACATAAAGGTGTAGATTTGATGTGATACTCTGAGACTGCCAGTTTATATGGGTGGGCTACAACTATTTAATCTATTATTAATAAGTATTTTACTCAGCTATATAAATTATAAAAATAATGCCAGGGTTCTAGGAGAATTTCTTTTTGCACATTTAGAGTTTATGTATAAATTTTACATTCTCCCTTGAAGATAAATGAATTATGTTTATATTTTTTATTGATGCTTATATATATGTATTTATCATTTGAATAGAAGCCGATTAAGAAATGGGCCACCATTTTAACTAATTAAAAGAAATTTCATTCACACATTTTGTTAAGGGATGGTTGTAATATTCAGATAAGTCTTCGTGATTCAAAGGGACTTAACAGTTTACAATTTCAGTTAGGTTACTTCATTTAAAAATAATTGATTTTCCCAAGACACTTAACATTAATATAAATATGAGGGATTCTTTTTTTGTATGCGGTTCATTTTTTATGGATGTGTTAGTGTTCATATACATACAAACATCTGTACACATACACAAACAATTTTTTATTTGATAAAGACCTTAAAAGGGCTAAAGACATTTGACTCCATCTTGAGACCATGTATCATAAGTTTCCAGAAGGATCAAGGAACACAGATTTTAATAATGCAAACAGTATTAGTTCTGTCCCCTCTGGCGTTTGGAACCTGGACATACTGATTGTGTACTTTGATTCCTAAACCGTGGAGATGTATCAGACGGCCCCCGGGAGCACCTGGCCAAGCTAAGAACACTTCAGTGATTATAAGGGTAGTGCCTAGAGGGCAATTAAGAGACAGGGCTAGAGAGAGACAGTAATGAGTCCCGGTAGCACCTTAATGAACCCCAGAAAGGGAAGCTGAGACTTAGGGAGACTTGTGGCTCCAGAGAGCGAGCTTGTTGAGCAATGTGCAGATTATTTACCAGGAATACTGCTTCTAGATTTTGATATTTATATAATCAGAGGCAGATTTTTAAATCCTACCCCTTAATGTATTTAACATACTCTTTTAGATTGGTAATAATTTGAATTTTATTAATAAAACCTGTTGTTTTTCTATACTGCCTTTTGTTATGCTGAATTTTGACTGAAATGATGCACTTGTTTTGAATGTACTATTTTAGTGCAAAATTTACCTCACATTGAGTTCGTATTTTTTTTTTACTTGATATACAATAATTTTGCTCAAGTGTTGAACTAGCTTTTTTAATGTACCTGTATAGACTTCCTATTTTTTTGCAGTCATTATGTTTCCTGAGTTGTTACTCTCCACAGTGGAAAAACTGACTTTTCTTAATCTAGTTCAAGCCTGTGAAAGCTGTAAAATTGAGAGTAACCTCTCAAAACATATCTTTTTTTGTGTAATTATATGAAAAAGATTGTAACAGAATTTTGTATAGTGTGTTGTTCATACAAGAGCACTGGCTTGATTTAAAATCCAGTTTGTATCACTGTTTCACTGCTGATTTTTCTGACTCATATTTGTTGCTTCAAAACACGTTAATAGCATAATGCAGATATATTACTGTGTGATTTCCTATTTGTCCATTTGCGTTTTTGTGGGGGAGAAAAGAGTGAGGGAGTGGAGAGGAGGGCGGCTCTGAGCTGGCGATCGGATGCGGTAAACCCCGCTCCTGACTAACCGCGGTCCCTGCAGCTGCGATGCTGTCTGCACACAGGTATTAATGTATGTGCATTATACCTGCCTCGTTGGTCTCTGCTGTGGGGTATGTTCAGACATACAGCTGAGAGAGAGAGCTGCTGGGCTCCAGAGTGTCCACTTCGGAGCTCTGGGCTCTGGCGTCCCGCGGACGGCATTGTCTGTCACCGCTGTCCTCCGCCACCGCAGCGGGCCTGCCCCACTCTGGGAGCATCCTCCACACGCTGCAGGGGAGGCCGGGGTGCTGTTTCTCGCTGGACCACTAGGGGGAGGCAAGGAGTGTCCCTACAGTTCCTCCCTTGCCTCCCCTCTTTCCTCCCCCATCTCGGCCTGGGTCTCCCTCCCCACCTCCCTTCCCGCCTCTTCTTTTCCTTCGTTTCTTTCCCTTTCCTTCCCTTTTCCTTTCTTCCCTTCCCTTCCCTTCCTTTCTCTTTGTGTGTAGAACTGAAAATACTGCTGTAACCTTTCCTCCCAGTGAAGCTGAATATTACCACTGTATGAACAGCAGTTTGTCTTTATATTTTTTAAGTTGTTTAGTAAATGACATGTATTTTCCCTGTTATTTATATACCTAGAGGATGATAAGATTTTACAGTTTTAATGAGTAAAGAACTCTTAGAAAAGTATTACTATCTAGATGAATGTTGAATTAAATTTAAAATGATATAAAGAAAAACTGTGATGTATAGAATGTCCAATATGATTATTAGAAATAAAGTGTAATAAAATAGCCATACAATAATTATCTAGAAGTGATTTCAGCCTACTTTTATTTTAATTAGAATGACTCTGAGACTCAATATTTCTGAATTGTGTCTTCCTAATTCATATTCCTCTAGGAGTGGCTGACTTGGGTTTATGTTACATGATGACTTGCTTGTAATGTTGTCACTGAAGCAGGTAGATGTTTATTCAACTATGGGAGTCACTAAGCTTGATCTGAATATCCATAAACATTTTAGCTTTATCTAAAAATGATGTAAATTTTAGTAGAAATTTAAAACACCATGTAAATGTGTGCTTTAAGTTGTGCAGTTAAAATATATTATACATATATTTCAGATCTTTTATAGCCAAATTTGAGTGCCTGATAATTTTTCTCCCTAAATTTCATTCTCTGGGTACTTAAAGATCACAGACTTTTGAAATAGCTAGAGAACTTAATACTTGCGTATTTTGGGCCTTTTTTCTGCTTTTATAATACATAATATTTTTTACTTTTTAAAAATTGGATTTTAATGATTTTAATTTTATCCTTGAGAATTCTTTTGTGTTTTGTAAAATAAACCCATTGAAAATGCTTAACATATGCAGAGTTGATTACATACCATGTAGGATGTTAGTTATTACAGAATAAATGTCTATAAAATATAGGTTTGTTTGTGGAATTGAAAAAAAATTGTGAAATAAAAAGATGTGTTTTGCCTTTTAGTTAATTTTGAAACTGACTGTTAACATTAGTTTTACTTAGCTAAAATTTATGGCTACATTTGTATATGTCTGAATATTTATTGTAAGAGGTTTATTTATATAATTGAATGGTAAACTCATCATATTATCTTAAGAATGGTTCCAGAGCTATGGTTTGTGGTTGTGTTTGAGAAACAGATAAAACATTTGTGAATATTTTCATGATGATATTTCTTGATGGCTTTCAAAAGAAAGCACATAATTTGTGATGACTTCAATAAAAAAAAAATCACGACAGCAAAACTTTTTGAGTTAGCGGCAAAGTAAATGGGGCAGGTTTTGCATTTTGAACAGAAATGTTATGAACTGTGATTGAATTTGTCGTGAAAGTGTGTCAGTATTAATAAAAGTATTTAGGTACAAGTTTGCTGAGCTTTGTAGCCTTTTTAAGGTTAAGGATTGGTTAATGTGAAAAGTCACTTCTGTGTATTTGGAAATATACAGAAAATGACAAATATATTTCTATGCATTTTGGATTATTATGCCATCTCTTATTTCAAACCCTTTTTGTCAGGACACCAGGCAAAACAATGATGCTTTGAGGACGTAATTAAAGATATTGTTCAAAGAACAACTTTCTGCATATTTGAATTATTACTGTCATCAAAATCATACAAATATGGAAATATGATTGCCAGAAGCACATAAATCAATGATCAGCATGGCCTCAAAATCCAATAAATATGTAGAGTTAAATACTTTAAAATGCAAATTGTGTCTGATGATTTGCATATGGTAGAGTTTAAAGGAAATTTGTTGCTTAACAACCTCTAAGGTAGCAGTTAGGGCTGTGGGTAAACATAGATTTTTTTATTCATCATTGGTCAAGTTGCACGACTTGATAAATGATGGGAGACTGCTTTCCTTGGTTAAAATGACTGCAATCTTTACTGAATCCTAAAACTGCCTTGAAGTCATCTGAATAATTAAGAGTTAATTATTCTTCATCCATCTAGATCAGAAAAGGACAGATTTAGGGAAGGAATTTATAATTTTTGCCTCACGTCCTGTCATGTCGTAATGTGATAAGCTAAACTGACTCCAAATAATATCTAGTGACCTTATAGTAATTATGCCCCACAAAACATTTTTGTTGCATTTTTTTAATTGCTTACATCGATTCTAGAAACTACACATTAAGAGACTTATAAGTTTAATTGTCTCCAAAGAAAGCAATATAAAATTCATGGTACATTACTATTATGTTTTAAGTTTATCACTGTGGATACACACCAACCCAGCATAAGTTTCCATGTGTAATTTTAGAAATAGCAAACAGTGGCTCTTATTAGAGCAGATTATAGACACACTGGGAAAAATTATTTTAAGCAGTTATGTTGAAAGGACAATGAATCTTTCTTCACCTATTTTAATTTGAAGTTTTAAAACAATAAAACCAGTTTAAAGAACTTCATTTTCTCATAATTACCGTAACGATAGAGCAGATACCTCATGCAGGTTTACCAGTAGTATACATTATTTTAAGAGGCTGAAAAAAGGCGACAGCAAGTCAAGAAATAAACTGTCTCCTGCTATTATTTGTTAAAAGCACATGGCATAGAATTCTTGTGAAAACCTAGTGTCTACTTAGTGAAATTTTATCAAACAATTTTCTTTGAAAACAGAGTGTTTCGTGAATGTTTACTGATCACAAGAAGAATTGTAATAAAGAAATCAATATGTATGATCCCTTTCCATGTACTACAACAGGGTTACACTGTTAGGTTAAATACAGGCAGCATTCCTTTCCAGAAAATCAATTTGCTGTATAGCCTGCAACAGCCGGGCTCTTCACATAGAGTCATTTTCTGCTGTGCACACAGTAAATTCTGTATTGGCACCTTCAAATAGTATTGACTTCTAAAAGGCTGTAAGCTTAGTAACCTGACTTTGAGAAGAAAGGCCAGGGCCCTTAATAATAAAATCAGCTATTATTTCTTTTTTATGTTTGACTACAAACTAGGCATTAAAAAAAAGCCATTGTTTCATCTTCATATTATAGTGGAAAGGGCAAGTATGATTTCAGAGGAAATACCAAATGTGATTTTAGTGAGAAATATCGTTTTTTATATTCACTAACTGAACTATATCTGTTTATATTCTGACCAGGTGTTTCCACATTCCCACGTTATCTGCATTTTCCAAAAGCTTAAGTTTTAGGTTCATTTTAAAAATTTTGATAAGTGAGAATAAATTTGAAAAGATGAGAATATTTTCAAGTTTCTTTGTCAGTTGTCTCTATTTACAAACAAAATAAAAACTATTTGAGAGAAGAAAGAAGTTTACTAAGTTTGAAGCTACTTAGTTGCTATATGTTGTTGTTACTAGGCCAAAAATTTAGGGACAGTGTGTAAAGATGTTTAATTTTTTTAGACCTTTTTACTCCTCACACTAAATTTGGCTCTTACAATGCTTCCGCCATTTTTGATGGAGCTGTTTAATTTGAGAGTCCAGCCCCCTTGTTAATGATCATATTTTTATGAGGTGGTTCTGTGGGCTACTGAGCCTGTTTTATTTCTGTCCGCATGGTTGTGTAGAATCTTAGAGCCACTCTGATTCGACTTGCATGTCCATACTCAGTGTCTGTGTTTAAATATGAGAGTGAGTTTGTTTTCTGGCGTGGTTGACTGGGATACAGCAAAATATTAGGCCCTTTAGTCCTTGCAGTTGTGCACAACCTTATCTATATGCTGCATGCTTCTCACATATGATTGTTTTTTGCTAATGAATATACACATTACACTTGTAACTGAGAAGGGCTTTGGACCTGTTAATTTTTACCCCATCTTTCTAGTGGAGTGCTAAGATCCGTAAGATTAGGAACATAAAATAAGTAGATTAAGTATAATCAGTGATGTTTGCATTTTAATCAGCCTGTTATCATTATACTCCGTTCATGGAATCTTCATGGGTTAGTGGATATTATAATGCAAGAACTGACTAATAACAAAATGCTTTTGAAGTGCAGCATTTGGTTTGGAAAAGTTCATAAGCATAAGGAGAAATAAGTAGGTTTGGGCTAGGCTGTATATTTACCCATGTTTTAAATGTTTATGGGAACCTCTAACATTTTAAAAATAAATCATCACTTATAAAACGAGTTTACTCTTGGAGAAAAACATTCTTGTAATAGGCACAAAAATTATCCAAACAGTAGTGTAAACCAAGCCAGGCATAGCAGCAGACAGAAAAATGCATTCAACCAGTAGGATCATGAATTTGTTTGATTCAGATAATTGAAAGTGTTTCATACTATTATTGCAACTTGAAGGCTTGTTTAAGTGTCTAACTGTCAGTCACTTTGGAAGGTGAAAAGTATTCAATTGTCACTCTGTCAGTCAATAGAGATGAGAACTGTCTGCCTAATGGATTTCTTTACATAGATGTCTGCATGGAGGTAGAAGTAAAATCAATGTGTTGTCATGTGCGAGTACAGACATCAAACTGCCAGGTGAATTGCAGCTGCATTTCTGTACGTCTCCGTGCTCGGGTTGTTTGTGGAAGGCAGAGCTCTGCACATACACAGGTAGTGAGATGCACAGGTAGAAGCGTGCAGTTGGGGAGAGCATTTTTCTGATACCGCCTGTATCCCTGGAAATTTCTATTCACACCTCTAAAAACCAATCTTGTTCTATGTAAACTGTATTAAATGGAGTTCTTCATATCACAATGGCACCGTAGTTACAAAATTGCATTTTAGATGCTTGTCACTAAGTAGCTCTTATTTATGTGTATCACATCTAAAACTAAATAATGATTTTACATTGGAAGTTGTCCAAATTAGTGGTTCCTCTTTTTTTTTAAGTAGAAATTTTAGCAACATCTAGAGTAAGCAGCAGCAGAGTAAAGGTGTCAAACCTGGGACTTCCCTGGCAGTCCAGTGGTTAAGAATGGTGTCCTCCAATGCAGGGGTGCAGGTTCGATCCCTGGTTGGGAAGCTGAGATCCCGTATGCTACATGGCATAGCCAAAAATGCCAAAACATAAAACAAGAAGCAGTACTGTAACAATTCAATAGAGAGTTAAGAAAAAAAAAGGTCCACGTTAAAAAAAAAAAATCTTAAAAACTGATCAAATTTTTTGATGACAGACACCCAGGAGGCATAGATTAAAAAGTGGATGACCATAATGATTTTAATCATTTAGAAACATTTGGGGGGATAGAACAGAGAAAAGATTAAATGTATAGTTCTACATTTTCACTGAAAAAAAAATCAGCTCATGTAAGAATGGACTGTGAGTCCTGGCTTGACACAGCGCACTATGTAGTGGTCAACTGGGAGGTTTAGCTGGTTACAAATTAAGCGTTTAGGATAATATTTCAGAAATTATAAAATTTGCTATATTTTGCCCTGTTCAGATAATACCACAGTAGTTCAGTCAGTCTTTAGGATGTAGGCACTCTGGCTGATGAGAGACCACACCACGAAGGGTGTCAGGAAGCGGGGCAACGTCACTTCATGTGGCCAGTTGAGGGGTCCTGGAGGAGATTTAGGGGATCAGGCAGAGGGGAGAGGCAGGCACAGCATCACTCCTTTCTCGAGCCCTGGTCATCGTAACCACGAGGAAGAGTGCCTCTTGAGTAGGGAGGACGCTGAAACTTAGACTCAAGGTGTCCGCGGTTCATCACAGCAGGATGTTGTATCACTAAGGACATTGAATCACAAAGCATCAGAGACTGGGATGTTTGTACAGCGTCTGGATTGTAGTCTGTCAACACGACATGCACAAGTCGGCCAAGTCTCGCCACTTAGAGACCTGGGAATCGTACAGACGCATAATACAAGTTTTCTGATGTGTGTGAAAGTCGGTCAGTCGTGTCCGACTCTTTGGAGTTCTGCAGGCTGGAATACTGGAGTGGGTTCCCTTCCCAACCCAGGGACTGGACTGAGCAACTTTCACTTTCACTTACTGACCTGTGTCAGGTTACAAAATATGTTTGTCCAATGAATAACCTTCTTTTAAATTCATTTTTAATTGGAGGATAGTTGCTTTTCAATGTTGTGTTGGTTTCTGCTGTACAACAGAGTGAATCAGCCCTAAGTATACATACGTCCCCTCCCTCTGAGATTTCCCTGGTAGCTCAGTCAGTAAAGAATCTGCCTGCCAAGCAGGAGACCCAGGTTCAATCCCTGGGTCCGGAAGATCTTCTGGAGAAGGGAATGACTACCCACTCCAGTATTCTTACCTGGAGAATCCCATGGACAGAGAAGCCTGGCGGGATACAGTCCAGGGGGTGGTTGCAGAGTCAGATGCGACTAACACTTCCATTTTCATACACGTGTCCCCTTCTTCTTAAACCTCCCTCCCACGCACACCGCATACCACCCCTCTAAGCTGTCACAGGGCCAGTTGGTTGAGCCAGTGAATAATATCTGTCAAATGACAGTTATCAGTCATCACCACAGTCTCTGAAAAGAAAGACCATTTTCATATACCAAAACCTCTACACATGTGAAGTACTTTTAAAAAATGAGTTTTCAAATCGAGGAATTGATATTTGAAAAACAAGAGTTAATTAATTGAGAAAACGGCCTTACAGAGGGCTGGTGTTGGGGAATGTCACCTCTTCTTCCCTCCGATGCCCCCTCGCCTGGGTCTCGTCCCCGGTGGTGTCCCTGTCCTCTTACTGAGAGGCTACCCCGTCTCAGGCTCAGAGGTGGCGCGTGACGCCTTCCCCAGCCCTGTCGTCTCCGTCGGTCGCCCCTCCCTTTCGTCCGTTCCCATGCGTGCTCGGGGGCTCACCCTCTCAGCGCTTCTGCGCTGCCCGAGTCCGGCTCCTGCCTGCGTCTCGTCTCTTGCTGGGTGTCTGCTTGGTGGCCTTTGCATGTGGCCCCTTTGCCTTTGGTCTAGCTGGTGTCCTGTTGTTGGTGTTTACTCACACCATTGCTTTTACTATGTCGATGCTTTCCTGAAGAAACTAAAGCACCTTTCTTTTGTGAATTACATTAATATCCCGCCAATTTTAATTATCCCTCCGGTTCTCTGCAGTACATCTAGCTTTAATGGCTAAATGAAACTCGTAGCCAGTCAACTGATTTCCAGGTGTGTGTTGTTCAGTCGCTAAGTTGTGTCCAACTCTTTGCGACCCCATGAACTGCAGCACCCCAGGCTTCCTAGTCCTTCACTATCTCCGAGTTTGCTCAGATTTGAGCCCGTTGAGTCAGTGATGCTATGTAGCCATCTCATCCTCTGCCCCCTCTTCTCCTTTTGTCTTCACTCTTTTCCAGCATCAGGGTCTTTTCCAGTGAGTCGGCTCTTCGCATCGGTTGCCAAAGTATTGGAGCTTCAGCATTACAGTGCTTTTCATGATACACAACTTAGAGTAGCAATAACAACAGCCATTATTTTATTGGACATTTTCAGTGTCCCATAGTGTACTCGTGTTTAACATGTTATTGTATTTAATCCTTACAACTGCATACGGCAGGCATTATTATCTCTAAGTTTCAAAAATGGAAGCTGAGACTTAGGTTGTGTGTATGTGGTTAGACCTTCTGGATTCAACTCTCTGATTGTGAAGCTCATAATTACCTCATCTCAGACCCTTTTCTGTTCTATAGTAATAGATTAAGTACACTGAGAATGCAGAATGCTATGTAGTTGAAAATGATTGAGTTTCCTACAGAGTTTTGAGAAATTGTTTAAAGGTGCCATTGTTAATTTTAGGGAGTCACTTTGTTATTGATAATATTAAACCATGTTTTCAGTGCTTTAACCTGTGAAGAAACATTGTTTTTACATAGAACATACTATTTTCACCATTTACTTAACTTTGAGAAATCAGCAGAGGTGTGGGTTTATCAAAATGCTTGTCTTATTCCTTATTTTCTTTGTTCCTATTTTTTGTAGCTGATTGATTCATCAGAACTATAAACAGGAATAGTTTCCATCTTCCAGGAGTTTTTACTTTAATGCATTGTCCTGTTGATCAATCCGAGTTAGGTCTCAGCAGCCTCTGAAGTTCGGTGCATAAAGCCAGTGCTTGGAATTGGTTACTAAATTCATATTCCTTGTTCCACATTCCCCGGGTGGCCTCTGATTTATTCAGACATTCTTCTCCAAATGTGGCCTCCTTGCTTTTAGTCAGCTGGTGCTTAGTTACCTCAGTGTAAGTCCCCGTCACTTACTGTAGGCTTAGAGTTCACAAATGGGACTTAACCTTAAGACAGAAGCTGTGATCTGTAAACTCTGAATCGTTAAACTTTGTTAATGCCTTTCTCCCCGCCCTGTCGGCCCCCTGCCCTGGGCCTGAAGTCGCCTTTTCTGTTCCACTGTTCAGATGATTTCTTCTTCAGTACTTTGCTGAAGAATCAGATCTTGAAAAACTGCCCATTTCATAGAATGGAGATGGACCTGTGTTGGTTTAGCACATTTCATTTACTTGTTCACTTTAGTTCTAAACGTTCTATGTGCTTGTGGTATGAAAGAACCTTTCCTCCGATATGGGCTTGTGCCTCTAGTTCCACCGCCCTGTCTTCCCAGGGTTGTTTCAGCCACAGCGGAAGCCCTCTCGGCACTAGAGCTGCCCTGGCAGAAGGAGCTGAGTGTTCACCGTCCGATTGCCCTCTTCACCTGCCTCCTACGCTGTTGATTCAGGCAGGTGATGTCCTTCCCCACCAGGAAGGCAGACACCACCGCCCAGAAGCCTGTCGCGCCCTTCTCCATGTGGCCCAGTCTCATATTTTACTTGAGCTGCGGCCCCCAGCTTCTCAGGCTTTGGTGAGCTTTGCCCAAGTGCCTCGGCTGACGCTTCACTGCAGAGCTGGGCCTTGGTACTTGGGGAGCAGACCAGGTAGGTAAAGACTCTTTGCTCCCACAGCTGCCTTCTCAGGCGTCAGCCTGTGGAGGGCTTTCCCTCTTTTCTCCTTTGCTCTTCCCAACAAAATTGTTTGCACAGAAGCTATTTTCTCAGCCTCTGCTTTGGGGGGAGTCCAAGCCAAGAGACCAGTAAAAACTTCCAGGACCTGCCTGATCCTCACCGAGGGCTCACGAGTAGCGAGTGAGGGACTGGATGGGGCCTGGCCACCTCCGGCCACCTGCTTTTGCTGGCTCTCCGTCTCTGTGTGCAGCTTGTGGGCCTTGCCCGTGGCGTGTGCTTGTCTCCTTGAGGTGGCGGCTGAGATCCGGGCTAATCCCCGCTCTGCGTTGTCTCCTCCCGGGTTCACCTGGATAGAGTAGAACTTAAAAACCCTCCTTAAGGGGAGGAAGGAATGACATCAAATGTTAACAAAAAATAATTCGAAATCTAAAAAGATGGTGTAGGTCTGAATTTTCTGAGGTGCAAGCATAGGGTTTTAAGGTCCTTTAATTCAGGAGGCGCTTAGGTTCGATGTCCTTCAGCTCTGAGTATAAGCAGAAGAAAAGAAAGGGTGGAGGTGATACTCCCCGGGCCATGCAGTTCTCTCAGGTGTCCCCACGTGGAGTCCTCGGTGGGCTTGGTCCTTTCCTGGAGCTGCGAGGAGCTGGCCGGGGATGGGAGATGAGCTTTTGTCGCTGCTGAAGCAAGTTGTCCCAGACCTCATAGCCTCACCATGCGCGTTTACTGTCTCAGCCTTCTGGAGGCAGAATTCCAGTCAGGCTCCCAAGGCTGAGATCAAGCTGTCAGTAGAGTTGGTTCCTTCTAGAGCCCTTTTAGGCTTCCCTGGTGGCTCTGTGGTGAAGAATCCACTTGCAATGCAGGAGCTGTAGGAGGCATGGGTTCGATCCCTGGGTTGGGAGGATCCCCTGGAGAAGGGCATGGCGACTCACTCCAGTATCTTGTCTGGAGAATCAGAGGGACGGAGGAGCCTGGCGGGCTACAGTCCAGGGGGTCGCAAACAGCTGGACACAACTGAGCGACTAACACTTTCATTTTCCGAGCCTTGTATTAATCCATTTCTTTGCCTTTTCCAGCTTCCAGAAGCTGCTCACATTCCTTGGCTGGTGGCCCCTTCTCTGTTTTCAAAGCCAGCAGAGTAGCGTCTCCAACTCTTTCAGGCTCTGACCTTCCTTTCCCCGCCTTTTTCTTTTAAGGACCTCGAGTCTACCCGGATGATCCACAGCAGTAGCAGGAGCCTTGATCCAGTGATGCCCATGTTTCGTAAGGTGGTTATTTGCATACCCACGAAATCCCTTGTCCTTAAGGTGGTGTGTTGACAGGCTGCAGGGACTAGGAGCTCCTAGGCTTACTCCTAGGTAAGCAACAGCTTACCAAGGCAGTGAATTGTTCACACTCAGATCACCCTGCATTTCCTGAGATCACACAGAGTCAGTAGGCATTTACTAGAGAGGGTTTGCTTTATTTTGGGGCTTACCTGATGGCTCAGATGGTAAAGCTATTGTGTGAAAATTCTGAGAGCTAAAAAAGATCTGTTTCACTGTAATTTAAATATCCTTGCATTTTACATTCACCTTTGTGTCCATGACTCATTGTTATTTACCTAAAGTTTTATAATAGCATACATAGGTAAACTGTGAGTTAGAACACTTGGTTCCAAATATTTACATCGCCAGCATGGCCCTCTGACCTACCATTTAAGGAAGCTATTAATGTATTCTAGAAAATGTGTACCTATAATTTTAAAGGTGTAAGCAGTCCTCATGGAAGCTGAAATTTCTGCAACACATGGAATTAATGAAGAACTAAATAGGATATAGACTACAATTATTTCAGGCTTTAGTGCTTTGCCTCTCTTGATTGAGGATTCAAGTAACTATTATATTTCTGGGAATTTCAGACATCTGTTTTAACCCTTTAGTAAGAGCTGTCTTTACAGTCTCACCACTTCTTGATATGTTCTTGTTTAGGTCCACTTCTCCGAGACAGTGGTGTGCCGGAGTTTGCACTGGCCGGTGAGAACTGGATGTTAGATATTCAGGCATTTTATGACTTACTTGGTGTACTCATGGTAGCTTGATATTGGGAGTGTTTACACCATGGCATATGTTAATGATCAGGTCCCCCTTGTGCTTCCACTGCGAGCTAGTTTGCTCTCAGGCTTCTGAGGAACCCCAGTTACTGAGTCCTGTTATGATTCTGCTGAGTCAGGGCAAGGTTATAAAGTTCCGTAAAACAGACAAGAAAGCGGTGTTTGGGTCTTGCTGCTCGGCTTGGTGTCTTCCCTGAGAGGTGAAACTCTGCTTGGTGCATTATCGATTGTCGCTGTGCCGTCAAACTCGGTGGTCAGTGTTCCCTGTTGTTCAGTCGCTCAGTCGTGTCTGACTCTTTGTGACCCCCTGGACTGCAGCACGCCAGGCTTCCCTTTCCTTCACCGTCTCCCGGAGCTTGCTCGAACTCATGTCCATTGAGTCGGCGATGCCATCCAGCCATCTCATCCTCTGTCGTCACCTTCTCTTCCTGCCTTCAATCTTTCCCAGCATCAGGGTCTTTTCCAATGAGTTGGCTACTCACATCAGTATTCATCTGTTGTCCGCTAAATACCTTTTGTTGGCTTCTTTGACACAGCAGTCTCCTGGGTTTTTTTGTTTTGTTTTGTTTATTGTCTCACTTTCTGCTCCTCACATACCCTATCCCTGACTTGCAACGTTGGCCTGCTCCATGCTTAGCTTGGGAATCGAGCCTGTCTGTGGTCGGGGCCAATTAGTAATCATGGGCTTTGTGGTCCCCACGGCCCCACCACACTGGTGCAGCTGTGGTGCGAGGGCAGCTGTATGTGTGAAGGTGGGCTCTGTGTCCTGGAAGACCGTTTCAGGCTGCAGTTGGCCTGCCATCCTCAGATCCAGACACTCTTGCTCGATGATATTCTTTAGTATTTTGGTCTTTAAACCAGCTCTGTGCCTGTTTTCCCAAGTTTATATGGCTGGCCTGAAGTTTTCCTTCGCACACGATTCTTGTACATTTTATTGCTTATTTAAAATGCCCACTTGGATATTCTGAAGGCATCTCAAAGCTGGTGTGGTTCAAGTAGAGTCCTTTCTTTGCTCCCCTGAAGGACCTTCTCT
The DNA here is from genome assembly GCA_006410675.1 of Oreotragus oreotragus. NCBI lineage: Eukaryota > Metazoa > Chordata > Mammalia > Artiodactyla > Bovidae > Oreotragus > Oreotragus oreotragus. The sequence goes on along the minus strand of SJYX01023444.1, from coordinate 197,590 downwards.
CCACCACTGTCCTCTTCACCAGCTATTCACTAACCAGGCTGGCTTTGAATTTGCCAAGCCTGGGGGCGGGGCTGTCTTCGTATTTAGTCCTTTTTTCTCCTCTGCTGCGCTTTGCTCAGGTCTTGCCATGGCTGGCTCCTTGTTAATGCTGTGGTGTAGATTCAGTTGTGTTTTCTTACTTACCTCAAAAGTACTTTGTGTATCTATTTTCCTTGGTTATTCTCACTCCCTTCCTGCATGGTCTGTGCAGGAACCATGTATATTTTTTTATCTGCAGCCTTTTAAGTATCATCCTCCCACCTTGGGAGGGGACTTTGCAGATGGTTTCATTACTGGGGTCTCTTTCATTACTGGGGACTTCCCAGATGGTTCAGTGGTAAAGAATGTGCCTGTAGTGCAGGAGATGAGGGTTCAATCCTGGGTCGGAAAGATCCCCTAGAATAGAAATGACAACCCACTCCAGTATTCTTACCTGGAAAATTCCATGGACAGAGGAGCCTATTGGGCTACAGTCCAGGGGGTTGCAAAGAGTTGAACATGACTGAGCGATTGCACACACACACACTTTCATTATTAGATACATTCTGAGGAACTGTGAGTGGAATATTATTATTGGAATGGCTTAATATTCTCTCAAGATTCCCATCCTAAATAGAATCTTTTCATGGTCAAACAGGAATTACCACTTTCCATGGTGAGAAATATCACTGCCATGTATCTGAAATGTTTTGAAATTTCCCATTTTAAAATGTTGGCTTAAAAAAAATGAGATAGTAATCAGCTAATGACAGTCTTAACACTTCAGAGCCATATCATTAACTAAAAAACACAAACATTCAAAAGGAGGTAAATTAAATATATTCCAAGGATGTAGAATGACCTTCTTTAAAGAACCACACATAATTGTCTCATTGGCGACACTATTTGAACTTCTTATATGGCCACTCCCACCACAAGAGGAAATGCATCCCTCATTATTCACACTGTGATTTCAGTTCTGAAAATATTTCTCCCAGGTTTGTTATGTCAGGGGTGGCAACACTAATGTTTTATGGCAAAGATGGAAGGGGGAACAAACTGAAAAATACACTTTAATTGATGGATATCCTTGATTGTTTGGAGATAGCTGCTGCTGTAGCTGCTAAGTCACTTCAGTCATGTCCGACTCTGTGCGACCCCATAGACGGCAGCCCACCAGGCTCCCCCGTCCCTGGGGTTCTCCAGGCAAGAACACTGGAGTGGCTTGCCATTTCCTTCTCCAGTTCATGAAAGTGAAAAGTGAAAGTGAAGTCTCTCAGTTATGTCCAACTCTTAGCGACCCCATGGACTGCAGCCCACAAGGCTCCTCCGTCCATGGGATTTTCCAGGCAAGAGTACTGGAGTGGGGTGCTATTGCCTTCTCTGTTGGAGATAGAGTCAAGTGTATTAAAGATGCTTAGATGTTACACTTAGCTTTACACAAAGCAAGTAACTACTACCAAAGGGCCAGCTGACCCAGCTCTTTGGTTTGAGAAGTTTGATCAGAAATGAGGGGACTGATGAGTCTTCTGTGGATCATTACAATAGGGTGTAAGGTGGTTCTTCTTTTTGTTATTGCATTCTTGTGACATAGGGTGTTACGTTAGCTTTAAGATAGTGTCTCTGCATCATTCTTTTTCTAAATGGTATAAATGGATCACTTTTTCCTTTTTAGTGTGATCACATAGCTCTGGAATTACCTGGTTTGATGTTATATTCTAGTATGGTTTTGTAAGGTGCTTTAGGAATTCTCAGAATAAAAGTAGCTGATAACTGGAAATGATCAAAGCCTCATTTTTTTTTTTTTGTCAAAACTTACTGCAACTGAGAATTGGGTTATTATGATTCTACTTGGACTCTAGCCAAGATGGTTTTTTGAACTGATGTATTATAAGAACTCTACAATATGGTGAACCCTAAATATTACAAGGACTGAACTGTTTTTCTATTGAAAGTCCCAACTTTTTTTGGCTTACTGTTTTAAAAAATGTTAGTCTTGTTTCTGATGGCATTTACTAGACAAATCTCTTGTGTATTGGCTTAGTAAACTTTCATGTTGATGGGAGCATTTTACAACTGGGTAATCTGTGCTCTGACACTGTGCTGTGCTGATGCCTGTGTGTGTGTGTGCACACGCGTGTGTGCACATGTGTGCATGTATGTGTGTTTGTGTGCACACGTGCACTAGTGTTTGTAAGAAATATGGTGTGTTCTTTTTCAGATTTTTGAGTGGGTGGGCTCTGCTATTGGTTTCTGCTTGTTGATTGGTTAGCTTTTGTTAGTGTGTCCTTGCTAAACTACTGGTTTGCTTTCTGAAGATGTAATTGTAACCAGGTGTGTAAGGTCAGGGTAGAAAGCCGTTTTATGGAGCTTTTGTTCTAATAGCGTGTAACAAATCACTGGAAATGTGAGTCATCAGCAGCAGGCCCTTTATAAAGCAAAAGGTAGAGAAATGTGCAGCATTGCAAATTTCGAAGGGTGAAAGTATTTATTGTTGTCAGAAACTTCAGGTTTCGATTTCATTTACTCTTTTATAATTTTTTTTTTGTAATTAGGAATATCACGAGATTCCTAATTATAAAAAAAAATTATAAAAGAGTAAATGAAATCGAAACCTGAATTCCGTTTCTTTTTTCAGAGAAATAGGATTTTTCTGGAACGGCTAACTGTTAGATCTGGTATTACATATTTAAAACTAACATTAGCTATCATTTCCTGTGTGGTGGTTTGTGTTTGGTTTCTTTGATGATTTTTTTTTTTAAATTCCTCCAGAGAACACTTATATCTGAATTTTGAGATAACTATGAAGCTTTTTCTTCTCTCTTTTCCGGTTCTTATTTTAAAGCCAAGTCTGACAGTGGGCTGTTTGCTTTGTCTCCCTTGTGTGAATGAATGAGTTACGTTTGTAGAACGTACAAACTGTTTTTTTTCTTGAATACAGCATTTATGATTTATGGCCAACATGTAGCCCTGATTTTCTATTGAGAATGATCTTTATTGTCTTTGTATACTAACTCAGTGCAGAAGCACTTGTCTATTTTGAGCTAAACCAGACCTCTTGTAAAAAGAATCAAATTATTTCATCATGTTGAAAATGAAAAGCTATAATTACTTGTAATTAGGCTTCAGAATTTTTGAAAATTGAGGAATTCTTTTCCAGAGGTTTAAGATCACTCCAAATCAGCGCCTTTGGAAAATAGGAAATAATTTTCTGTTCAATTTGAAATTGATTTAATTTATGTCTTTGACAGCTATTTTGCTTTGATATTTTTGTAGTGGAAATCATAGAACCCTGGTGATTAGTGCTGTAATGTTTTCTGTGATATCATACACTGGTTTCTTCAGAACTTAAGTCTCCTGCTTTTAACAAATTTCTTTACAATCTGGAGTATAAAAGATGCTAAATAATTATTTTTGAGCCTCCCATCTTAATAGTACATGAGGAGTTTTGTAGATGTTTTCAGAGGTTTTCTAAGTTTTCCCAAAGGGAAAATTGAGGGCTCTTTTTTTTCTAGAGTAACAGTTCTTTCCCCAAGATCTCAGAAAATTGGTATATACTTTTGTAATTTGTATTTTATAAAGAACCTTAAGGTAAAGCATTCTGTCTCTAAGTATTTAATTTCTGAGGTTAAATTTCAAAAATTAAATATAACTTTTTGCTACTGTCTTATTGATTCTTAGAATATTTATTTCTAAAAAGAGGAATACTTAATATTAAAATGCTCTGGATAAATTTTACTGATTTTATATCTACTGTCCAGTATTCTGAAACAACCCAATTGCTTTCAATTTTTAAACTTTATTTATTTATTTTTACTTTCAAGTTTTAGAACCCTTAAAGCAGAGAAAGAATTTTGTTCTCTAAGGAGAGTTTTCCTGAGATCTCCATGTTGTAAACTTGAACATTTTCTTGCAAATGGAATCCTTTTGCATTATGTTTGAAAAATAACAAACAGTTTGAGTGGGTTAAGAACAGTTCATGGAGACTAGGGAGTAACTAAGTATACAGGGAGCTTCTGTGGGTGATCAAGTCTGCTGCTTTGTTTAATGAGTTGCCTTAGAGTGAGCTCCAACTTTAATTATCTAATAATTTTATCTTTTGAAACTTCCTTAGAAATCTCCCACCAGCATATCAGGACTCAACAGGACTCTTGTCATCTTTATGGCCTTTGGAGCATATAAGCTTGCCTATAAATCTACATTTCCTTGGTCAGTTCATTTAATTGGAATGTTGAAGAAAACTAACCACTGTAAACATATTCATTGTTTTGTTTTTAATATGGAGACATTATGGCACCAATCATACACTTTTCATTGTAAAATAACTTCAAACTTGACATAGCTGTAGAGTCTTTTCTTTAGCTGTTCTTCTTTTCCCCTTCAAACTAGACATTTATAATAGAAAAAGTCACAGCTGTAATGCTAGTAGAAAGATTATTATTGTTGGTAAAACTGTCTGTTGTCTTTTTTCAAGGAATATGGACTGTCATGTATTCTGACATCGTGGCTTTAGTAGGAGGAATTCAGACTCGATAAGTCTTTTTCTGTGGGTAGTCAGAAAACCCCGTGATGTGACCAGCTCTACCCCCAGAGTACATTCAGTTGCTGTAGTGGGTCCCTGGCCTAGCACGATCACGGTCATTCTCCAGGTCACCGTGGGGCCTCTCACAGGTCCCTGGCTCTCTTCTGTGATCTATTCTCAGCACTGTGGCATCCAGATACTTTGAAACCTCACACAAGCTGAATCTCTGCTCTGCTCAGCACCTTGTGTCGTGTCCCGTTTTTCATGCTGACTAACAGCGGAAGCCCTCCTCCCGGGCTTGCCAGGGCTCTCTGTGACCCGGGCACAGCTGCCTCTTTGGCCTCGTCTCCTCACAGCCACCTCTCTCTGCTGCAGCCACACCACTGGCATCAGTTGTGTCCTGAGTGGGCTGACTTCTCCGGGCTCTCCCTGTTCACACTCCCTGGACGGCTCTTCCTGTGTGTGACTGCGGGCCATCTCCTCCGGGCTCTCCCTGTTCACACTCCCTGGACGGCGCTTCCTGTGTGTGACTGCGGGCCGTCTCCTCAGGTCTCTCCCTGTTCAACACTCCCTGAACGGCTCTTCCTGTTTGTGACTGCGGGCCGTCTCCTCCGGGCTCTCCCTGTTCACACTCCCTGGACTGCTCTTCCTGTGTGTGACTATTGGCTGACTCCTCTGGGCTCTCCCTGTTCACACTCCCTGGACGGCTCTTCCTGTGTGTGACTGTTGGCTGACTCCTCCGGGCTCTCCCTGTTCACACTCCCTGGACGGCTCTTCCTGTGTGTGACTGCGGGCCGTCTCCTCAGATCTCTCCCTGTTCACACTCCTTGGACTGCTCTTCCTGTGTGTGACTGTGGGCCGACTCCTAGGGTCTCTCCCTGTTCACACTCCCTGGACTGCTCTTCCCGTGTGTGACTGTTGGCTGACTCCTCCGGGCCCTCCCTGTTCACACTCCCTGGACGGCTCTTCCTGTGTGTGACTGCGAGCTGACTCCTCAGGTCTCTCCCTGTTCACACTCCCTGGACTGCTCTTCCTGTGTGTGACTGTTGGCTGACTCCTCCAGGCTCTCCCTGTTCCCACTCCCTGAACGGCTCTTCCTGTGTGTGACTGTGGGCCGTCTCCTCAGGTCTCTCCTTGTTCGCACTCCCTGGACTGCTCTTCCTGTGTGTGACTGTGGGCCATCTCTTCTGGACTCTCTCTGTTCACACGCCCTGGACGGCTCTTCCTGTGTGTGACTGGACCGTCTCCTCTGGGCTCTCCCTGTTCACACTCCCTGGACTGCTCTTCCTGTGTGTGACTGTGGGCCGTCTCCTCAGGTCTCTCCCTGTTCACACTCCCTGGACTGCTCTTCCTGTGTGTGACTGTGGGCCGTCTCCTCAGGTCTCTCCCTGTTCACACTCCCTGGACTGCTCTTCCTGTGTGTGACTGTTGGCTGACTCCTCCGGGTCCTCCCTGTTCACACTCCCTGGACGGCTCTTCCTGTGTGTGACTGCGAGCTGACTCCTCAGGTCTCTCCCTGTTCGCACTCCCTGAACAGCTCTTCCTGTGTGTGACTGCGAGCTGACTCCTCTAGGTTCTCCCTGTTCCACTCCCTGGACTGCTCTTCCTGTGTGTGACTGTGGGCTGACTCCTCCGGGTCCTCCCTGTTCACATTCCCTGGACGGCTCTTCCTGTGTGTGACTGCGAGCTGACTCCTCAGGTCTCTTCCTGTTCGCATTTCCTGAACGGCTCTTCCTGTGTGTGACTGCGAGCTGACTCCTCTAGGTTCTCCCTGTTCCACTCCCTGGACGGCTCTTCCTGTGTGCTGTCTCTTATACACATCTCCACTGTAAACATATTCATTGTTTTGTTTTTAATATGGAGACATTATGGCACCAATCATACACTTTTCATTGTAAAATAACTTCAAACTTGACATAGCTGTAGAGTCTTTTCTTTAGCTGTTCTTCTTTTCCCCTTCAAACTAGACATTTATAATAGAAAAAGTCACAGCTGTAATGCTAGTAGAAAGATTATTATTGTTGGTAAAACTGTCTGTTGTCTTTTTTCAAGGAATATGGACTGTCATGTATTCTGACATCGTGGCTTTAGTAGGAGGAATTCAGACTCGATAAGTCTTTTTCTGTGGGTAGTCAGAAAACCCCGTGATGTGACCAGCTCTACCCCCAGAGTACATTCAGTTGCTGTAGTGGGTCCCTGGCCTAGCACGATCACGGTCATTCTCCAGGTCACCGTGGGGCCTCTCACAGGTCCCTGGCTCTCTTCTGTGATCTATTCTCAGCACTGTGGCATCCAGATACTTTGAAACCTCACACAAGCTGAATCTCTGCTCTGCTCAGCACCTTGTGTCGTGTCCCGTTTTTCATGCTGACTAACAGCGGAAGCCCTCCTCCCGGGCTTGCCAGGGCTCTCTGTGACCCGGGCACAGCTGCCTCTTTGGCCTCGTCTCCTCACAGCCACCTCTCTCTGCTGCAGCCACACCACTGGCATCAGTTGTGTCCTGAGTGGGCTGACTTCTCCGGGCTCTCCCTGTTCACACTCCCTGGACGGCTATTCCTATGTATGACTGTGGGCCGTCTCCTCCGGGCTCTCCCTGTTCACACTCCCTGGACGGCTCTTCCTGTGTGTGACTGTGGGCCGTCTCCTCCGGTCTCTCCGTGTTCACACTCCCTGGACGTCTCTTCCTGTGTGTGACTGTGGGCTGTCTCCTCTGGTCTCTCCCTGTTCACACTCCCTGGACTGTTCTTCCTGTGTGTGACTGTGGGCCGTCTCCTCCGGGCTCTCCCTGTTCACACTCCCTGGACTGCTCTTCCTGTGTGTGACTGTGGGCCATCTCCTCAGGTCTCTCCCTGTTCACACTCCCTGGACTGTTCTTCCTGTGTGTGACTGTGGGCCGTCTCCTCCGGGCTCTCCCTGTTCACACTCCCTGGACTGCTCTTCCTGTGTGTGACTGTGGGCCATCTCCTCAGGTCTCTCCCTGTTCACACTCCCTGGACTGTTCTTCCTGTGTGTGACTGTGGGCCGTCTCCTCCGGGCTCTCCCTGTTCACACTCCCTGGACTGCTCTTCCTGTGTGTGACTGTGGGCCATCTCCTCAGGTCTCTCCCTGTTCACACTCCCTGGACTGTTCTTCCTGTGTGTGACTGTGGGCCGTCTCCTCCGGGCTCTCCCTGTTCACACTCCCTGGACTGCTCTTCCTGTGTGTGACTGTGGGCCATCTCCTCAGGTCTCTCCCTGTTCACACTCCCTGGACTGTTCTTCCTGTGTGTGACTGTGGGCCGTCTCCTCCGGGCTCTCCCTGTTCACACTCCCTGGACTGCTCTTCCTGTGTGTGACTGTGGGCCATCTCCTCAGGTCTCTCCCTGTTCACACTCCCTGGACTGTTCTTCCTGTGTGTGACTGTGGGCCGTCTCCTCCGGGCTCTCCCTGTTCACACTCCCTGGACTGCTCTTCCTGTGTGTGACTGTGGGCCATCTCCTCAGGTCTCTCCCTGTTCACACTCCCTGGACTGTTCTTCCTGTGTGTGACTGTGGGCCGTCTCCTCCGGGCTCTCCCTGTTCACACTCCCTGGACTGCTCTTCCTGTGTGTGACTGTGGGCCATCTCCTCAGGTCTCTCCCTGTTCACACTCCCTGGACTGTTCTTCCTGTGTGTGACTGTGGGCCGTCTCCTCCGGGCTCTCCCTGTTCACACTCCCTGGACTGCTCTTCCTGTGTGTGACTGTGGGCCATCTCCTCAGGTCTCTCCCTGTTCACACTCCCTGGACTGTTCTTCCTGTGTGTGACTGTGGGCCGTCTCCTCCGGGCTCTCCCTGTTCACACTCCCTGGACTGCTCTTCCTGTGTGTGACTATGGGCCATCTCCTCAGGTCTCTCCCTGTTCACACTCCCTGGACTGTTCTTCCTGTGTGTGACTGTGGGCCGTCTCCTCCGGGCTCTCCGTGTTCACACTCCCTGGACGTCTCTTCCTGTGTGTGACTGTGGGCTGTCTCCTCTGGTCTCTCCCTGTTCACACTCCCTGGACTGTTCTTCCTGTGTGTGACTGTCGGCCGTCTCCTCTGGTCTCTCCTTGCTCACACTCCCTGGACGGCTCTTCCTGTGTGTGACTGTGGGCTGACTCCTCGCCTCCGCTGTGCTTTCTGCCCAGAACAGTATATTTAGTACCTCAGCCCACCCTCTTCTGAGTGCTCCTGTTTCCCCTCTCCCGTTCTGCTTCCTCCATAGCACCAATTGTGTTTAAACTTCCATGTCATTTATTTATGGTATTGTTTATTATGTTTTGTTAGCTAGCTCTTGTTAAGGTAGAGATGTTTGTTCTCTGGCTTCCAAAGACTTCTTGAAGCATGCGTGGTACCTATTAGGCACTTAATAAATAAAAATCCATTTAAAATGTTTTAACCCACTAGGTCCTCTATAGATACATGCACAGTACCGTGACTGAGCCTTCCTATCATGGTGGGACTGCTCTGGGTCTTCCTTTGCATTGTTACATTTTGGCATGTTTTAGACTACTCACTGTTACATCCCTAAACTTTCTGGGCAGTATAGATCCAATAAAAGTAAATAAAAAGTGTTAGGCACTCAGTCGTGTCTGATTCTTTTCATCTCCATGGACTGTAGCCCTCCAGACTCCTCTGTTCATGGGATTTCCCAGGCAAGAATACTGGAGTCGGTTGCCATTTCCTTCTCCACAGGATCTTCCTGATTCAGGGATCAAACCTGGGTCTCTTGCATTGCAGGTGGATTCCAGACTCTCCCTTAATATTCTTTGATCTCCTCCAAGTGACTATGTAAACCCAAGCCAGTGTCATATGCTGTCAAAGCTTTGTCTTCTGTGCTTCCCCGTTTATGCCAGTGTGTGGCCTGCCTGCTCCAGGCAGAAGCTTTGTGAAGCCCTGTGGTCGCTGGCGCTCCGTCCCCTCCAGTGTGAGGGCCTGTCTACGTGTGTTCTTTGTGAGCTCTGCATCACAGCTGACCTTCTCTCTGCCTGAGCTCAGGCCTCAACTGTCCTTTCCTGGCCTCTTCTAGTTGCTTCCTGTCTTTTCCTTCATTCTCGCCCCATCAAGTCTGTTAACTGTATTACTGCAGGATGTCAACCCATAACTGATTCTATCTCTTTTTTATTTAAAGATTTGTGATGATTCTTTATTACTTATAAAGTTAAGAAAGTTAGCATGGAGTTAGATGTGGACACCATCTAGTTACCAACCTCTGCTGCAAAGAACATAAACCGCTGTTTCTACAGCTGCTGTCATGACATTGTTATAGATGTTTAGTGAAAGAGGAGCTCCAAGATAAAGTATATTTGGAAGATAGGTTGAACATGTATTCAACATTTTAATGTTCTGATCTGCAATGTCAATTGTTAAGAAAGTGGGAATTTTTACATATTATATATTATATAGTATATAAATATGTAAAATATTGTATTTAATGAATAATGATTGCATTTTGAGGTGCTAGTACTATTGGGGTTGCTGAGAATTCAATAGTGAACAAAAGAGGCAAAACCTTTGACTATTACAGAGTTTACGATCCACTGGGACATACAGGCTATAAAGAGGATAAAATATTAATGCATATAGTGTATGGAACGGTGCTGTGTGCAGGGACGAAGAAGGGAGTGCAGGGCAAGGAGGTGGGTGGTGGTGGAGGGGAGCTGGCTGGTGTGCAAGGAGCTGAGGGTCACTAGAGAAAGGCCGTGTTTAAAGGGAAACATCTAAAGAAACAGATTCCTCGTATTATCCGTTAATAGTTTTAGAAATCAGGTAGAAGTAGTGTGTTATATGTGTTTTTTACCTTATGAAAAATTGTGACATTATATGAGGCATTAAACAGATAGATAATTCAAGCCACTATTAAAGTAATATCTATACGTCTCTTTGTAACTTACTGCTAATGGTCAGTATAACTCAGACTATTTCAGATTTGGGATTTAACTTAGACTCATTTATTACTAAGTCAATACTCAGTTTAAAAATTAAAAAGATTAGTAATTATAAGGTTTTCAAAGGAAAGTACTAATGTTATGACCCACCGATCATCATATGGATTCAAAAATGCCATGGAAATGATTTTTTTTACCTTATATTTATAGTGCATAGATAGCTTATTCTTCTTTCTTCTGTTAATTAATCCTTTTATAATAATTATAGAATACTTTATTATTTTTCTAAATTTAAAGATCAGGCTTTTAAACTAATTTAGAAAGATAATATAACTGACCTGCTCTTTCATAAATTCTTTAATAAATTTTTCTTAAAAGATCATAAAAAAATAATCTTTTAAAAAACATTTGTTTCTCTGTGGACTAAAGAATTTTGAATGGCTTCTCATCCTCTTTACCCTTCAAGTTTAGTCACAGTTATGCTCCTTCAGGCCATTGTCTTCTATAAAGGGGTGATTGCCCTTGAAAACAGGCCCATTAGAAGATTTCTTCTCAGTTATATATTACAGAGCAGAATTTAATACTAGCTAGTCAAAAGACTATACAGTAAATAAATGGCAAATATAGGTACATCATCCAATATGATATGCAAAGTTCAGAATATCTCTCTGGCTCTGATGTATGTCCAGGTAGTTAATAAATGGAAATGGAAATATTTCATCTTCAAGGTAGATTTCTTTTATCTTAACAGTGACTTTGATAATGAAGTGGGGAGCAGATCAAAATGTGATAGAGTGAACCGAAAGAGGAATTAGAAAGGGTTGAAGTAGATAGTCAGAGTCATTTTCTTGGACAGATATCTAGATTTTCTAAATGGAAAGAAGTAAAAATTCCCCATCATCTTCCAGCAATATGGAAACATCTGTTATTTCTCTTATAAAATGTTTGTGATTTAATCACCATCTGCCTCTATTCCCAACTCCAAGTTCACCTGGATGTCAAAGCTTCCTATTTGGCATTCTTGTCAATGTTGATGAATAATAAGTGTGGTACTTTTACACAGCTTTATTGGAATACAATTAATATAACATAACGTTAGCCTCATTAGAGTTCAAAAATTTAGTTGTTTCTAGTGTATTTCTAGATTGTGAAGTCATCACTGTAGTCTAACTTCAGAACATTTTCATCATTCCTCCCTGAAAAAACTGAGTAACAAAATATGATTTGTGTTGTCAACTTTATTAGTATATGGAAATAAGAACTTAAAAAGAATTAGTTTTTCTATTAAAGTGTTTATCATATATTTCTGATAGTTAAAAAAATTTTAGATCTATATCCTAAGCTGAAATCATCTTTAAGTTTTCAATTTTAGAATATTTAATATGTAACTTAATATTTAATTGTTAGTATTTTAAGATACATTCTTGTATTTTTTCATCACATCTCTTGGAATACAGAAGAACACTGTACAGAAAGTAGTACAGTGTAAATAAAAAGAGCCTACTGTTGGATCAGGTATGTAATCTATTTGTTTTGTCTTTTGTTATATTGTTTTCATCATGCATTTTGTTTATTCATCTTTTAAGCTAAGCATTTTAATATTTATATATATATATAGCAGTTTTCATTCACATTAATTTTCAAAGTTGATTTCAGAGTTGGAAATATTTTTCCAGCTAATAAAATTCTAATTTTAATAATCCATATACTTTTCTCTTTATTCATTTAAAGTAAGATCTGATTTATGTTACTTAGTAATTATTTGCTGAGTTTGTGTGCAACTCTGTGAAGATTGACAAACTTTAATGTAGTCATGTGACCACCCACACAATCAGAATCTAGGGCACTTCCTGGAAATACTCCCATGCTTCTTGTGGTCAGTCTCACCTCAGCACCAGCCTCTCAAAACCACTGACCCCTTGTGTGCCCCTGGAGTTTTGCCCAGAGACTCTTATCTTTGAACAAACCTTTTGAGTCTGGCTTCTTTCCTTCAGTGTGATGGGGGTGTTTGCTCCACAGGGGACATTTGGCAAAGTCTGGAGACTTTGGACGACATGATTGGGCAGAGCTTGAGGGGTCATGGTGGAGCTTCTACTGGTGTGTGGCAGGTAGAGGCGAGCAGTGCTGCTGAACATCTTACAGGGCCCTGGATTGTAAGCATGCATCCTGCAGCTAGGATGTATCTGGCCCCAAATGTCCATAGTGGTGAGGTTGGGAGGTCCTGTTGCCGCACATCTGAAAATCATTCATGCTGTCAAGGGCAGCCGTAGTTCATTACTTATTTCTAAGTTGTATGCCATGGTGTGGATGGATCACAGTTTGTTCATACATTCCCATGTTGAAGGATATTTGGAGTGTTTACAGTTTCTGGAGATTATGAAGAAAACCTTATTCTTGTAAATGTCTAGGGATGGGATTGTGAAGTCGTATGGGATGTATTTAATTTTATAAGAAATTGCTGAACTATTTTCCAACATGGGACTCTGAAGACTCTTCTCCAACACCACAGTTCAAAAGCATCAATTCTTTGGTGCTCAGCTTTCTTCACCATCCAACTCTCACATCCATACATGACCACTGGAAAAACCATAGCCTTGACTAGATGGACCTTTGTTGACACAGTAATGTCTCTGCTTTTGAATATGCTATCTAGGTTGGTCATAACTTTCCTTCCAAGGAGTAAGCCTCTTTAAATTTCACAGCTGCAATTATCATCTGCAGTGATTTTGGAGCCCCCAAAAATAAAGTCTGACACTGTTTCCACTGTTTCCCCATCTATTTTCCATGAAGTAATGGGACCAGATGCCATGATCTTAGTTTTCTGAATATTGAGCTTTAAGCCAACTTTTTCACTTTCCTCTAATACAGTATACTAGTCACTTGGACTGCAAGGAGATCCAACCAGTCCATTCTGAAGGAGATTAGCCCTGGGATTTCTTTGGAAGAAATGATGCTAAAGCTGAAACTCCAGTACTTTGGCCACCTCATGTGAAAAGTTGACTCATTGGAAAAGACTGATGCTGGGAGGGATCGGAGGCAGGAGGAGAAGGGGACAACAGAGGATGAGATGGCTGGATGGCATCACTGACTCGATGGACGTAAGTCTGAGTGAACTCTGGGAGTTGGTGATGGACAGGGAGGCCTAGCGTGTTGTGATTCATGGGGTCGCAAAGAGTTGGACACTACTGAGCAACTGAACTGAACTGAACTGAACACATACATATGGAATTTAGAAAGAAGGTAACGATAACCCTGTATGCGAGACAGCAGAAGAGACACAGATGTATTGAACAGTCTTTTGGACTCTGTGGGAGAGGGCAAGGGCTGGAAGATATGGGAAAATGGCACTGAAACATGTAAAATATCATATGTGAAATGAATCGCCAGTCCAGGTTTGATGCATGATACAGGGTGCTCTGGGCTGGTGCACTGGGATGACCCAGAGGGATGGGATGCGGAGGGAGGTGAGAGGGGGATTCAGGATGGGGAACGCATGTACACCCATGGTGGATTCAAGTCAATATATGGCAAAACCAAGACAATATTGTAAAGTAAAATAAATAATTAAAAAATATTGTATGAAACATAAATTAGAGTTCTTTTTTGTATATAGATGTTCAGTTATTTTTTGCATTGAGCTAATAGAATAATTTAGAAAGAACTGGCTTTTTTGAAAATTTTCTTTTTTGGTGTAGACCATTTTTAAACTCTTTATTGACTTTGTTACAGTATTGTCCTGTTTTCTGTTTTGGTGTTTTGGCCATGACATATCTGGGCTCTTAGTTCCCTGACCATGGTCGATCCCGCACGTCCTGCATTGGAAGGCAGAATCTGAACCACTGTGCTGCCCGGGAATTTCCCCAAGAAATGACATCTTAACAATATTGAGTCTTCCAACCCATGAATGCAGTTTATCTTTTCATTTATTTATGCCTTTCATTTCTTTTATCAATGTTTTGTAATTCACAGATCTCACACCTACTTTGTTAGATTTATATAAAAGTATTTCATTTTTCATGGCTGCTCCAGCAATGTACAGCCACTGCTCCTTACCTTGGACAAGGGGTATCTCCTCATTGTGGCCCCTTCTGACCTTGAACGTGGAGTAGCTCCTCTTGGCCTTCCTGTGTCTGCGCAGCCGCTGCTCCTTGAACTTGAGGTTGCTCCTCTCGGCCACCGCCCCAGACCTCAGGCATTGGGTCCCTCCTCTCAGCCGCCACCCCTGACCTCAGGAGTGGGATAGCTCCTCTAGGCCGAGCTTCTGCGCGGTCCGTCACAGGGATCAAATTGCCAACATCCGCTGGATCATCGAAAAAGCAAGAGAGTTCCAGAAAAACATCTATTTCTGCTTTCTTGACTATGCCAAAGCCTTTGACTGTGTGGATCACAATGAACTGTGGAAAATTCTGAAAGAGATGGGAATACCAGACCACCTGACCTGCCTCTTGAGAAACCTATATGCAGGTCAGGAAACAACAGTTAGAACTGGACATGGAACAATAGACTGGTTTCAAATAGGAAAAGGAGTACATCAAGGCTGTATATTGTCACCCTGCTTATCTAACTTATATGCAGAGTACATCATGAGAAACGCTGGGCTGGAAGAAGCACAAGCTGGAATCCAGATTGCTGGGAGAAATATCAATAACCTCAGATATGCAGATGATACCACCCTTATGGCAGAAAGTGAAGAGAAACTAAAAAGCCTCGTGATGAAAGTGAAGGAGGAGAGTGAAAAAGTTGGCTTAAAGCTCAATATTCAGAAAACTAAGATCATGGCATCTGGTCCCATCACTTCATGGCAAATAGATGGGGAAACAGTGGAAACAGTGTCAGACTTTATTTTTTTGGGCTCCAAAATCACTGCAGATGCTGACTGCAGCCATGAAATTAAATGCAGATGATACCACCCTTATGGCAGAAAGTGAAGAGAAACTAAAAAGCCTCGTGATGAAAGTGAAGGAGGAGAGTGAAAAAGTTGGCTTAAAGCTCAATATTCAGAAAACTAAGATCATGGCATCTGGTCCCATCACTTCATGGCAAATAGATGGGGAAACAGTGGAAACAGTGTCAGACTTTATTTTGGGGGGCTCCAAAATCACTGCAGATGGTGACTGCAGCCATGAAATCAAAAGAGACTTAACTCCTTGGAAGGAAAGTTATGACCAACCTAGATAGCACATTGAAAAGCAGAGACATTACTTTGCCAACAAAGGTCCATCTAGTCAAGGCTATGGTTTTTCCAGTGGTCATGTATGGATATGAGAGTTGGACGGTTAAGAAAGCTGAGCCCTGAAGAATTGATGCTTTTGAACTATGGTGTTTGAGAATACTCTTGAGAGTCCCTTGGACTGCAGAAAGATCCAACCAGTCCATCCGAAAGATCAGTCCTGGGTGTTCATTGGAAGGACTGATGTTGAAGCTGAAACTCCAATACTTTGGCCACCTCATGTGAAGTGTTGACTCATTGGAAAAGACCCTAATCCTGGGAAGGATTGGGGGAAGGAGGAGAAGGGGATGACAGAAGATGAGATGGCTGAATGGCATCACTGACTCGATGGACGTGGGTTTGGGTAGACTCCGGGAGTTGGTGATGGACAGGGAGCCCTGGTGTGCTGCGATTCATGGGGTCGCAAAGAGTTGGACATGACTGAGCGACTGAACTGATAACTGGCTGATTTCATTTTTCGTGGTCCTTATTGTAAATAGCATGTAAATGTTTTAAATTCCCACTCATTAATTGCTGTTATGTAGAAGTAGGTGTCATTTGACCTATGGCCCATTATGTATCAATTCTGGCGGTCTTTTGTAAACTGTACTACACCAGCATTTGATAGTGTAGTGTTTTTATTGTGAACTTGCAAAGAGTCGTGGGCACTTCATCTTGTCCCTTGCATTGTGGACGCAGCCTCTGAAAGTCAGACCACGTAAGTGATTGCTTGTGGTTTTGACTCTTGACTCTGCTAGTAATACCTTGTGAGCTCAACATTTTGTGTTTGTTTGTTGGGGGCTCTGTTGCGATGGTCTACAAATTTCTTGGCATGGTTGCCAGTCTTGTCACGTGAGTTATCATTTATGGAATGATTAGAGGGAATTAAAAGCTTCCACTTCAGGGTTTCCTTCCCACTTACTGGCTTCCCTCAGGAGCTGAAGTTGCTCATGTCAAAAGGAAAATATCTTACAGAGGAAGCAGAGATCAGGAAGCGATTCTGACCTGAATATTCTTTAGTTTTTCAGAGATGTGGTATTTGCAGGTTGTGATGGCAGATAACAGCTGGGGGCTTGAGAGATAGGGCAGGACAGGTTCAGGCATAAGTGGGCCCAGGTGGGCTGCTGCCATGGTGGGAGCTTCATCCAGATGTCAGTGAGAGGACCCCGGGCACCAAGCTGTGAGCGCAGCAGAGTGAGATGTGGAAATGCGCTCCAGAAGGATGTTCTGCCAGAGCCCGAGCCTCCCGAGCCTGGCTTCAGGATATGCTCCCTAGTTTACCTCTGAAAGACAAGCTGTTTGATTGTCTGACACTTGCGGTATTATCTTGGATCAATATTTGTCAATAGAAATTCTGATTAATTATGCTAAAATAAAAAAAAATGTTTCCCTATGTTTCATGGCATAGATAGTTTTCTTGTTAAATTATTTGCCTGTCTCCTTTTATGGAAATTTTAGGTGCCACAGACCTTTAATAAAGGACCAGTACCTGAATAATTCTTTTTACAGCGACAGGTATCAAGTGAACAAGGTTAGGAAATGGAGTTAACTCCATGATATCTTGAGATCTTAAGGAAAATAGTACTAAAACAGCACTACTCCCCTCATTAGTAATAAAAGAGAAGACACTTTAGGAGAATGTTTTCCAGCACAAACAGTTTTATTTAATGTTCATGATTTTTGTCAATAAATTTAACGTATGACTTCTTAGCGAGTCGGCTATTTGATTATATGTTATGATTTTGAAAATCAGAAGGAATGGTAGGGAAAGTATATCCCTGAGACTTGATGTATTTGTAATTTTTATTTTTTTTGGCAGTTGAATAAATGGGATGTGAGATAAAGTCACAGTAATATTTGTAGGACAAAATGACTTCTGAAATCTGGGCATTTCCCCACTTATCTTAAGAGCATCTCATTAATATTTTGCCCTACTCTCAGGTGATTGGTGGGAGAAGGCAATGGCACCCCACTCCAGTACTCTTGCCTGGAAAATCCCATGGATGGAGGAGCCTGGTAGGCTGCAGTCCAGGAGGTCGCTAAGAGCTGGACACGACTGAGCGACTTCAGTTTCAGTTTTCACGTTCATGCACTGGAGAAGGAAACGGCAACCCACTCCAGNGGCACCCCACTCCAGTACTCTTGCCTGGAAAATCCCATGGATGGAGGAGCCTGGTAGGCTGCAGTCCAGGAGGTCGCTAAGAGCTGGACACGACTGAGCGACTTCAGTTTCAGTTTTCACGTTCATGCACTGGAGAAGGAAACGGCAACCCACTCCAGTGTTCTTGTCTGGAGAATCCGAGGGACGGGGGAGCCTGGTGGCAGGCCGTCTATGGGGTCGCACAGAGTCGGACACAACTGAAGTGACTTAGCAGCAGCAGCAGGTGATTGGTGATTGATTACCAATTGGTAATCATTTATATACTTTGAGCACCCAGTCACATTTTGATCTGTTTTTGAGTCCCTGTACTGTGGTCTTAAAGTTGCCTCTTGGCATAAGTTCAAAGATGTTACAGTTCTCACTTCATGTCTTTGCTCTGGGCTCATAATTCTATTCTGTCCTTTGTCCAATTTGTTTCCTAAGTTTTGTCTGATTTTTTTGTTGTTGTTGTTTACAGCGGGCTCCAGTTACTCCATTGTGATTGGAAGCTTAACTGTTTACGTTGTGATTTTTGAGCCTATTTGAATTTGAATTTTTATTTGATAACCAAAAGCAAATATGTTAAGATAGAGTTACACAGGACTTCTGTATGATGCCACTGTATATGTGATAAGTAACTCATGACACTGATGACCCCATTACTATTAGTCTAATTTTACAGAAGATGGAACTGAGATAGGTACGGAAACCATGGGAATTTGGTTTCTCGTCTACAATGAATACAAGTAAGTCTAATTTTCCTTTGAGTTTCACTTTGACTCTTTCTCAGAGAAGCTATAGAAATCTGGGTCAAAGTTACGTGCCATCCTGAGCTATTGTAGATTCTCTTTGTTTGCTGTATATATCAGATTGATTTCTTGTGTATGGATTGTCCTGGGACAGGAGATATGACAGACTTAGAAAAAAATTCAGATATTAATATGTACTGGAGCAGTTAGCTTTTATGCCTGACATCTATTTACCTTTTGTTTGGTAGCAATCTCTCATGAATTCTTGGTGGATGAAAGTTCTGTTTCCTGTTTTTGGTATTCGGGATACAAGCGTGTGAACTATTGGGGGCAAGTGCTAAAAATATAGCAATGGTGTCCTGGCTACAGTGTATCTGCTAAAACACAGTTTTTGTACTTTTTGCCTCTTTATTTTTTCAAGCATCCTTGTTCTAGATCATTTTGCAAACCCCGAGCTCCTCTTTTTAATATATATTTTTAATAGCCCTTGATGTGTTTCTTTTTCTGCTTACTGTATCCCAATTTGTTTGCCAAGGTTTAACCTTAGAATCCCAAGTGGTGGAAAGAATGTCTGACTTGGAACTGGGATCAATATTTATTTAGTCATATATACTTATAAGGTTCCTCCTAGCTTTCACAAGAACATAGTAAAATTTCCCCTTTCTTCCACATGATTTTATTCTCATGATCATGTTCTTCTCTTCAGCTGGCAGATGGCTTCCTAGTTTGTGAAATGAGAATGTTGAATTTTAATATCTAGTTTGCTGGCTTACCTTCTAAACTTGTATGATAATCTGTTCACGTGTAAATAGTGTGTAAATACAGTGTGGTATTATTCTTATCTGGATAGAATAGTTGTCTTCCAGCTCAGATTTCTGCATTTTTAAGTTTTCACTGAGGTTATTTGGTGTTACATAGTAACTCCCTGCTAGATCAATACTTCCTTGTTTCCTTGTAGAGTGCTTTGCAGGATGGATGAAATGTGTTAAAAGTTTCAGTCCCTATGAAGACTGGTTAAGAAATACTGTGATTTTTTTTTTTTTTTTTTTTTTTTGCGGGATGTATCTACAAGCTGAAGAATATGGTTGGAGGGCATGAACTGTGCATGGTGAGCAGAAAGCGGGCCCCACGAGAACACATGGATCCCAGAGAGCCAGTTCTGCTGGCCCTTTACTTTGGCAAGTCTTTTAATTAATCCCTTCGTTTAAAAAATTACTTTTTCCTATTCTTCTCAAGAACATGATCACATAAATTCAAGCAATGAACAGATGCATAATTTAGAACATGAAAGATGCTATCCTCCAGAGGATACCTCTTGAATGCAGTCAGTTTTCCTTCTGGAAGGTGGTGTTATGGGTGTTAGAGCTGATGTGGAAAAGAATGGAAATAAGTGCATGCAAATCTCTCTTATTTTGAGCAGTTACTGTATTATTGCTTTTCTTGTACCTATGAAACCACTGATCTTAAAAGGCCTCCATGGAACTTTTCTTGGCAGTTTTGTTTCCAAGGAGAAGGCAAACAGATCAATAGTAGGGGAACGTGCGCATGTGGTGTATGCGTTGTGTGTGTGTATGCCTTTAATTCTGTCAAAACTGTAAGGTGGGTGAGAGGTTTGTGATGTGGTAGTAAATAATGTGGAAACACATATGTCCCGAGTGCTCCTTTTCCTGGTACAGTGGAACTTTTACCTGGTCTCAAGGTAATTTGGAGGCAGCGCATGATATTACAGGCATTCTTCACAGACTCTTTTTGTGTTTTCCTTTATCGACATTCTTTTCTAATTTCATCATATTGAAGCCATATAGCACATAAAAAAACAAATAAAGGCGCAGTTTAAAAATTATATTGAGCAAAATAATAACCAACAAAAGTTTATTAAAATATGCTTGAAAATTTGCTAACGGATCTGCTGCTGAGACATTGCGCCCGGTTAACGGCCGCAGCTTCGGAAGTTTTGTCTTCAGAGGAAACTTAAGTGGAGCGCCTTGCGGTAGGGCACTTACTTTGATAATAACTTCAGGATTTTAATTGAACCTCCGTCCACACTCATAAGCTGACATGGAAGTTGGCAGTTCCCTCCTCACCTTCTTGAATCCTCCTTCAGCCTCAGTCGCTTCTTGTTTTCTATTGGGTGGGCGACGTCATGCATCCTTCTCTGCTCCTGTGAGGACACTGTGTATCCTTTGGCACACACAGCAGTATGGGTCCCCATAGTTTTCATAGGAAAATAAGATACAAATTAGCTCTGAATATGGAGTACAATGTTCCCTGCCCCTACCCCCCACAAAAGCTGCATTATTGCTAACCAAAGTCTGAAAGAATTCTTTTTAGAGGAAATAATTTGGTAGCACTTTTGTATTCAGGTCTTTAGTTTTTAAGCATTGTCTCTGATCTTACATTGTTTATGTATTAATGCTAAATTAAAAGGGCTGTTAGATGAATAGAGTATAAACTGCTATGATCGCTTTCACATTGAGATCAGGGAGAAGTCATATAATACATGACTGTCATATATTCATGGCATAGAATTGTTTTATATATTCCATAGATAGTGACTAACATTTAAGCAGAAAGCACATCTTGAGAAAAAAAGCTATGTAACTGAAAATTAAACAATGAATTAAAACTTAAATTATGCAAAACTAATAAGCTACATTACTGAGACCAACAATTAATAGACTACAAAATCTTCAGGAAGGATGCTAACATTTTAACATTTGTGTTATGTTAGAATCGCAATTTGCAGTGTGTGCTATTTTGGAACATTTATTTTGAAGAGCTCGGCCTGCCTGAATTAAGGCATAAATCAATGGTCAAAGATTTTTAATGGATATAGAATTTATCATAGATTATAATCCTTGATAGTTCAAACATTTGCAGAGGAAAAAAGATCCAATTTTTTTTTTTTTTTTTGTATTTATTTATTTTTTTACACGAACTCCCAAACAGGAACCCCCCTCCCACCTCCCACCCCACATCTTCCCTCCAGATCATCCCCATACACCAGCCCCAAGTCGTTCAGCATATTTGATTACATTTATTCATTCCAATGTTCAGGTCAGTAGTGCAGAAATGCATTCAATTGACAGAGTCCTAAAGCAGCCTGTTATTTTGTTTGATAAGATTTTTTTTCTTTTGTTTATGCATAATGGATGCAGGACCACAACAATGACAGTTACTAAGGCTTTGAACTTCAGTTACTTTCTACGAATGCACATCAAGTAAAACTAAGGAATTTTAAACTTAAAATATGAGCCATTTAAAAAATTTCATGTTGTTGTTCAACAAAAGCAGACCAAGTATATGAAAGTGAGTGTTAGTCACTCAGTCATGTCTGACTGTACCCTATGGACTGTAGCCCACCAGGCTCCTCTGTCCTTGGGATTCTCCAGGCAAGACTCCTGGAGTGAGTTGCCATTCCCTTCTTTAGGGGATCTTCCTGACCCAGGGATTGAACCGAGGTCTCCTGCTTTGCAGGTGGATTCTTCACCATCTGAGCCTCCAGGGAAGCCCAGATCAAGTATATATTCCGTCTTAAATAAGCTGAACATTTTAATATCTAGACTTATAAACAGCATAGCTGAATTAGTCCCTGTCTCTCCTATTATTGTTCATGATAGTCGTCCTTGCATGGCTGCTGTTTGTGTGTGTTGGATGGAGCAGACCCTGTTTTTGAAAGAGAGTGCTCTGCATGATGGGGTCAGCAGAGCCTCCCCAGGTTGATTCTTCTGTCTGGTCATTGTGCCTGGAGCGTCATGTAAATGTCTCTGCACACAGAGAGGAAGAAGGCTCTGGGAACTTTTGCCTCAAGAATGTCACTTTGGGTATTGAAAGATATAAATAGATGATTATAAGTAGCACAGCACAATTGTTCCCGAATATGCCCCAGGTTTCATGAAGCCACAGAGGTGAGGCCTCATGGATGGTGGGGTGGAAGCTGGGAAGGAGTGTGCTCACTTTCGTCTAACACTCCCTCATCTGCTCTCCCAGACAAACACGCAGACGAATGATAAACCTGGGCATTTCTGGAGATTTGCCATTCCCGTGGCGTGGAAGGGCTGGGGTCAGGTTTGGATGTCTTGTCATTGGTAGTGCGCCTTTTATACAGACATGCTGTGACCCCGCCCCCCCCTCCATTCACTCCTTCCCTTTCCCTCACCTCACCCAGGGTTTCTCTGAATCGTTTACTAATCAGTTTTTAGTGTTCTGGCAGGGGCCACGTTTAAAATACATTTGTGTGCACTTTCACGTGGGACCAAAACACCTGTCTCCCTCGGTATTGCATCATAAAGATGAACCCTGACGTGCGGGCCCCCCTCGACTGCAAGTGGACAAGTAGGCACAGATGCCTTTAGGAGAAGTGATTGGCATGTGTGCCTTGGGCCGTGCAGGCTGTTTTTATTCTTGCTACTATGGAAACTTTGTCAATGATAAAAGTTAAATGTGTCATTTCAAAAAGAAGTTGGTGGGGTCTCATGGGTCCATCACAGGAAGGATGGGTGTGCATGAGAGCTCAGGGTCATCTCTTTGGAGGAAATAGATGATACCTGGCCTGTGTCTAAGGGCAGTTTTGGGATTTTTAAAATGTCTCCTGGAACCTGAACTGAGGTGAGCAGCTTCGCTTATTGGTGAAGGAGGGGCAGGGACCAGTTTGTGCCATTTTTGGAGGCTCATGAGAATAAGGTCAGGTGCTGTGCTGAAAGGTTTGCAAGGGACTGCCTAGTGCACAGCACACTGGATAAATTGCTGGATTTGGACAAATGTAAGCAGGCATAGGTTTCCCTGTTTTGCATGGGATATTTGAGAGTTAAAATACTAAAACGTATCTTATGTCACATTTTAGATAACAGATCCCGTAGTACAGCACAAGTTTTCTAACATCTTAGTACATTTATTTAATTGAAAGACTAGAGGTAATTTGTGAGAGTTGTTTGTCTTGAGGGAAGATTGTATGTATATACTCCTCTTAGTAAATTAGAGTTGCCCCTAAAATGTGTTTGTATTATTTAAATTGCCATTGCCGTTTACAGTCATATTAGTACTGTGTTCCCACAGTGTAACTGCTGTTCTCATGCATGAATAAAAAAACCCGTACCAAATATGGCAAAGTTTTCAATTCATGTATACTTTCCAGTCAGTTTTCTAAGGACGTTTGGATGGTGAAATATGGTTTGCTGAATGGGAAATGTTTTGTTTTACTTTGTGAGGTTTACTCATTTCCTATGCTACTGTTTTCTAAATTTCCACATCATCTATGCAGAGTGAGCTTTTGCAAAAATTAGATAGCACACCTAAGTTTAAAGTCTCTCTTTTCGATTTCTTGGGAGAAATGTTCTGGATGAAAACTACCTAATTAGTTTACCATGAGCAGTTTCTGCGCTGTCACAAGTTTGGCATTTTCTTCAGGTCAAGGTTGTCTGTATCACTTTCTGAGATGGTGGGAAACTGCTGAAGCCATGCTTTTGGCACGAGTATCACTGCACAAGGCCGTCAGCACCTTTCACTTTCCGCCAGCACAAGGGCACGTCGAGATAATTTCATTATTTGGTTTTCTCTCGTCCTCTTCCCAATTCTCTCTCTCTTGGAAGGTTTGTGTAGCCCCTCCCCCTGGATCTGAGCCATATTCCCTTTTGTTCAAGGTCATTCTTTTCAGCTTTACCTTCAGTCTTCAAAATGGTGAGCTGTTTCTGGGATGACAGAGGACACTTAGCCTGTAAACTGTGTTAGTTTTCAGCGGTGAGATAATCATTTTAAGAAAGGAGAGAAATACGACTGAGACCACACGTAATTATTATTTGCCTCAGGTTTTAGCCCTTGTCATCTTAAAGGTAAAATTAGGTTTGTTTCTGGTACCTATTCTTTTTTTCATTAAGTTCATCTGTGACTTATTAGAATATATTGATTGGCATGCTGACGGTGCCAGGCAGTTAGTAGGTTCTGTGGACTGATTGTGTTCCCCCAGAATTCATGTTATCAAGTCCTAACCCCCAGGGTGTCTATATTTGGATACAAGGCCTGTAGGAAATTAATTAAGATTAAATTTCCTCTGGAGGGTGGGGCCCTAAGATGATAGGATTGTGTCCTTTTAAGAAGAGGCACCAGGGGTTTCCCGAGTGGTCCAGTGGTTGAGACTCCAATGCTTCCACTGCGCGGGGCATGAGTTTGATCCCTGGTTGGGGAACTGAGATCCTGCATGTTGTGGGCCATGGCAAACAGGGAAAAAAAAAAAAAAAAAAAAACTCAAGAGGTGCCAGAGCATTCTCATCCTGTCCTCCCTCCCTGGCTCTTCTCTTCCATGCGCATGTGAGGATTGGTGAGCAGGTGATCATCTGCAAGCCAGTAAGAGAATTCTCACCAGGTCCTGACCCTGCCTATACCCTGCTCTTGGCGCGTGTGTGTGTGTCTGTGTGTATGTGTGTGCGTGTGCATGCTTAGTTACGGTCAACTCTTTGAGACCCCATGGACTATGGCCCACCAAGCTGCTCTGTCCAAGGTATTCTCCATGAATACCAGAGTGGGTAGGCGTTCCCTTCTCAAGGGGATCTTCCCAACCCAAGGATTGAACCTGGGTCTCCTGCGTTGCAGGCGGATTCTTTACCAACTGGGCCACCAGGGAAGCCTGTACCCTAATCTTGGACTTGCCTCCAGAGCATGAGAAAACAAACATCTGTGGTTTAAGTGCCTCCGGCCTATGGTATTCTGATAGAGCAGCCTGAGCTGCCTAAGACAGCAATGGCCACACTGACACCAGCTTGAATGAGTGTCCCCTCCTTGAATCAGCTTGCTCATCAGGTCATCACAAGGAAACATTGTTACTGCAGATAGTGAGACAGCTTATCGTAAAGACCAACCATCCCGTTATATTTTACTTTTCCGGTACATCCTGTTTGCTGCTACCTATAAGGTACCTATTTTCCTGTGACTCACTGTAGGTATGGATATCATATACAGACAAGTGAACAATCTTAAGGCTACAGATTGGCAGATCCCATAAATATACCCACAAAACTAGCACCTGAATCATGAAACAAAGCAGTACTGCAAACAGAGGCCTCCCTTCTCCAGCTGCCATGGAAGGTACTGTTAGGGTTAGCTTTGCATCCAGCTGTTTTGATCGGGCTGCGTTTCTAACATGATGCTTTCTGATTTGAATCTGATTCTCAGCCTGACCCTGATTTCTGCCTCTCTGTTCTTTCATTAAAAAATTTTTTTTCCTTGTAAGTTTTTCTTGTATTATTGGCCTTTGGCATGTTAATAATTTAGCTCAGTTCCGCCCCCACCCCCGCCCCCACAATTTGCTTACTACACTGTGGCTAGAGAAGGCTATTTTACACATTTAGGGAATAAATTTCATAAGCCCCTATAAGTAAACAAAATGCCTGCCTCAGCTTTATTTTGTAAATCTTTAAATTCAAACTTGAAAGTAGANCAATTTGCTTACTACACTGTGGCTAGAGAAGGCTATTTTACACATTTAGGGAATAAATTTCATAAGCCCCTATAAGTAAACAAAATGCCTGCCTCAGCTTTATTTTGTAAATCTTTAAATTCAAACTTGAAAGTAGAGTTTTTGGTTTAATTTGCTTATATTTTAGCTTGGTATGCACATAGCCCCCTGTGGGGTGCTGTTTCAGCTACCATTATTATAGTGAAAATACCTATACAGAAGACATGCCTATGAATATTCCATTTCTGAATGCCCTTCTAATGAGGTATTAGATCAGAAGTGGAATTACATTTTGGAGGGGCTGCTGATTAAATGTGGTTTTTCATATTGTTACACTGATTTTTCAGTTGACATCAACTTTCTGTTGTGATACTAGCTCAGTGTCAAGTGGGATTCTCAGCTCTGAGTTTAGATATGAAATGAGAAGTGTCTTGTTTGTGCCTAGGTCAGTTTTCTTATTAAATACATCTCTGATATTTTCTGTGGAAGTTACTCCAAATGGATAATTTAATAGACGAGTACTTCATCTTTTATACAGCAGTCCAAGAATATTCATATTCATGAGATAAACATCTATTCTTATCAGTGTTTTAAGCTGATAAGTATACATTGTAGTATTATCAATATTTTTTCTTACAGATATTTTGTTGATTCCTTTATGAATAATACATATTCTACTTGTACAAAATAAAGAAAAGTTTTGGTTTTTTTGGAAATCCAAAGTGAGATATATTTTGATTTACATTATTGCTAATGCATGTAAATGAGTTTTCAGTTCAGTTCAGTCACTCGGTCGTGTCCAACTCTTTGTGACCCCATGAATCACAGCACGCCAGGCCTCCCTGTCCATCATCATATCCAGGAGTTCACTCAGACTCACGTCTATCGAGTTGGTGATGCTATTCAGCCATCTCTTCCTCTGTCGTCCCCTTCTCCTCCTGCCCCCAATCCCTCCCAGCATCAGAGTCTTTTCCAATGAGTCAGCTCTTTGCATGAGGTGGCCAGAGTACTGGAGTTTCAGCTTTAGCATCATTCCTTCCAAAGAACACCCGGGGCTGAACTCCTTTAGAATGGACCGGTTGGATCTCCTTGCAGTCCAAGGGACTCTCAAGAGTCTTCTCCAACACCACAGTTCAAAAGCATCGATTCTTCGGTGCTCAGCTTTCTTCACAGTCCAACTCTCACATCCATACATGACCATTGGAAAAACCATAGCCTTGACTAGATGGACCTTTGTTGGCAAAGTAATGTCTCTGCTTTTCAATATGCTGTCTAGGTTGGTCATAACTTTTCTTCCAGGGAGTAAGCGTCTTTTAATTTCATGGCTGCAGTCACCGTCTGCAGTGATTTTGGAGCCCAGAAAGATAAAGTCTGACACTGTTTCTCCATCTATTTGCCATGAAGTGATGGGACCAGATGCCATGTATGGTTAAATGTCATCAGTTAGAAGCAGAATGGCATATACACACATGTAGTTATACGTAAGTATGTATTATTTACATATAAAGGGACACATACATAATGCACACATGCACACACATACAAGCATACTTATAGATACATACATTGGTATATTACAAGGGTTGGCCTTACCTGATTGCCACAGGCATTGATTTTTACAGATTGTCATAATGTTTTTAGTAATAAAAATCATCACTGCGTTCTGTTACCATGACCTGTCCTGCTGGTAAGTAATGTACTAACAAATATCCTCCAAACAAACATTTATGTTGATTAATTAATCAGTTACTATCTTAGGTGCAGTGAGACTTAGTTTGTTCAGTTTCTCTAGGTGTTTGAAATGATTTTGTTTTTATTGGACCTGTGTAGGGAGCTCTGTAATATGTTATAGGAAAACAATTATCTTTTGTATTTCCTGAATTTGGCTGTAGGTCTTAGAGGTGCTTAGCATGACTTGTACCTGAGTTCATGGCCAGAGGAACGCAAGAAAGTTGTTTGAGATAATGTTGTTGTTGTTTTATTTTTAATGGACCACCTCTGTCAAGTTTGCAGGTTCATGAAATGATAGGCCTTTTATTTTTTGCTGCTGTTGCCATTGGGCTTCCCTGGTGGCTCAGACAGTAGAGAATCCGCCTGCAATGTGGGAGACCTGGGTTTGATCCCTGGGTTGAGAAGATCTCCTGGAGGAGGGCACGGCAGTGCACTCCAGTATTCTTGCCTGGAGAACCCCATGGACAGAGGAACCTGGTGGGCTACAGTCCATGGGGTTGCAAAGAGTCAGACATGATGGCCATCGCCATCGTTTTACATAAATGGCAACACTTNGGGCACGGCAGTGCACTCCAGTATTCTTGCCTGGAGAACCCCATGGACAGAGGAACCTGGTGGGCTACAGTCCATGGGGTTGCAAAGAGTCAGACATGATGGCCATCGCCATCGTTTTACATAAATGGCAACACTTTGTGAAGCACAAGTTTGGATTTTCTTGTTTAAGTTTTTGTGCTCTTTGCATTAAGGGCTTTAGTGTAGTGTTTTGATGTGTTAGACCTAGCACGGAGAGTCTTGCTTTTTGAAAGTGGAGGAAACCAAGTGAATATTGACATGGCACTACTGAGTTACAGGCATACTCTTTACTCATCCTGTAATGTAGTGTGTCTTTGCACTTAATAGCAAACAGGGTAGAAACGTATCTTCTTGAAAGGAGGACTTTTTCTTTTCATGCAGATTCTGTTTCTTTTTTTCTTACATAGACTCCAGTGCTATGGTAATTGAGCCTTCCCTGGGTGTATTTCACTGTCATCTATTATCACATTTAATGTAAAAAATACATTTTGACCAAGTTATGCCACGCTGAGAAAGTTTCTCAGTCAGTTTATAAAGGACTGATAAATGTTTACGGTGTTTTGACTCGAGAAAGGCATTACTTTGTTTTTGTAAACCCAGAGGTCAACTTGTCAATCATGTCCTATGAATGATCAGCTCAGGGAAGCTGAGTTGATTCCTGCTCCTGTGTGTAGAAAGTGGGGGAGTGGTGCTGTGCTGAGAGAGGTCCTGGGGAACAGATGCCATGGGAATCACTGGTGGCACATGAACCACTTACTTACTTCATTGAAAATACAATGAAAAATGCTCAGTTGCTTGGGTGTTCTTCATTCTGTAGCATAATAATGCCTTAAGTCTATTATATGGCTTAAAACAACTTTGTTGATGGGGAATATGGTTATCCTAGTTAGAATGTCTTTCATATATATGCCACCTCTATTGCTCTGTCACCATATACTGTTAAAGATGCTAGTTTTGATTTTAGGGTTAAAATTTCTCAAAAATATATTTTGCCCTATTTTTATATGGTCTGTTTTGTAGAAAAAAAAACATGTCTTCTTGTGTAGAAAATCTCAGAACCCATTTATGTTGATGAAATTGTAATTTTTTTTCCTTTATTAGTGATTAAATAATGTAGGAATGTATTTAAAAATTTAATAGCGTATGTCTTACAAATAGAAAACAAATTCTGGACACTTTTGACAATATGAAAATTAAAAGAAACAGGTTAAGTAAGGTCTTAATGTGAGATGTGAGCTTTCTTCTGCAGGTGAGAACACACTCTATGCATATAAAACACAACTGTAGTTACTATTTATAGATCAAAGAGTGGTTTATATTGTGTCCCTAGAACTCTATTTGCAGTGACTCATCTCTGAGCCATTGTCCTTGTC
Source organism: Oreotragus oreotragus (assembly GCA_006410675.1). NCBI lineage: Eukaryota > Metazoa > Chordata > Mammalia > Artiodactyla > Bovidae > Oreotragus > Oreotragus oreotragus. The sequence continues at coordinate 167,945 of SJYX01023444.1, read as the reverse complement.
AGCTAAAGATCAGTTGTTTGCTTTCCTTTTTCAACCAGTGATTAGGGCTCATGCAGAACTGAATGTCTAATGCCCTTCCCTCCCCGCACACACGCCCCTGCTCCCCCGCCCCCCACACCCCGCTACTAGGGCCCGTGGCTATGGATCGCTCCATGC
>SJYX01023444.1:124314-165922 GCA_006410675.1 Oreotragus oreotragus | reverse complement strand
AGACAGCCCCTGCTCCCCCGCCCCCCACACCCCGCTACTAGGGCCCGTGGCTATGGATCGCTCCATGCAGTGTGGCTAATCATGATCATGGGTGCTTTGACTGTGGCATCAGGTGGTAATATCTTTTCAAATGAATTAGGTAAGAATGAAAATTCTACCACAAAGTTCTTGGGTACCATCAGACTGTTACAGTGTTATCATTTCTATAGGATTTATTTGTGGCCTTTGAAAGATTTATAGCATCTTCATCTCCTGCTTCCTAGTTCAGTGTCTTTTTTACTATTATATAGTCTATTGTCTCCCTCACAGCTTGAAGTTGTGTTTTGGGAAAAAAAATAATGGAAGTTGCCTTTACTGTTTTCCTTGAGAAGAGGATGTATTCCTCGTTATGATAATGTCTGTGATGTTCTCTTAGAATCACCTGTAATTGACCGGCATTGTCTGCGATGCTGGTTGGTGAGATGATCAGTGTTCCCTGAGTCCCGTGCAGGCAAAATTATGTATATAAACTGTTATATTTAAGGTCTCCCAACCATGCTATAAATTCCATGAAGATAGAGACAATGGTTGTTCTATTTACCCAAGACAGTTCATAGTGAGTTGTTAATAAATAACTGTTTAATAAGTAGATTAAAGTTTTACTTGCCATAAAATAGCTGAGTAATTTAAGAGGTCTGGTGGTCATCACTTTCCTGAGGACGACTTCTGGCCCTTTTTCATATTGGTTGATGTCTGTCTGCGCTTGTCGGTCTTAATGCTATTATATGTTAATCTGATGTCTTCCTTCTGAGGTTGCTGCTTTGTGGGGATGGACGGTGTCATCTTTACCTGTTTGCTTCTCCAGCACCTAGTGAAGTGCCCTGGGTGTGAAAGTGAAAGTGAAATTCGCTCAGTCTCGTCAATTTGCTCAGTCTCGTCCGACTCTGTGACCCCGTGGACTATGGTCCATGGAATTCTCCAGGCCAGAATACTGGAGTGGGTAGCCATTCCCTTCTCCAGGGGATCTTCCCAACCCAAGGATTGAAGCAAGTCATGTAAACTATCCATCAATACCTGTTGAATGAATTCCTCCTTTACTTTCATGATATAAATTATAATAGCAAATTAAAGGAATGCTCCAAAAGAGCATCAGTTGATATTTACTGGGAAAACCTCTCCAGTAAAACATATCTAAGTGTAGCTATTACTTTCATTTTTGCTAGCATGATATCTGTTCTTTCTAACTTTGAACAGTTTGATAAATTACTTTTGTGCACGGTGTTATCTGAAAATTCCATGAGAATTTCACCATGGTGAAAGAAGTAAGATAAACAACAAGTTAAAAAATCTCAAACTAAGTGCTATCTATCTGTGTTTTTAAAATTAAATTGAAAGTATGTTCAAGATGGAATTATTGTTTTTGGTAGGTTGGCATGAAAAATTAAAAGTTTATATATTAACAAAAGACTAATAAAAGCAGTGACTTAACAGGTTGTTGGCATATAGTTATACCGACTATAGGCCTATGCAGACATTATATCATATCACGTGTAGATATCTAGAGGTTTATTTCATATTATTTTCTAACTATTTTGTTATTGACAATTTTTAGAGTTTCCCCATGTCTCTGTAATGAAGCCTGTATATAACCTAATCCAGTCTTTCGCTTGTGTTAACTGTAATTTTCAGGGAAGGAGAAGCTTGTTGCTTCAGGTGTATTCCTAGACTAGTAAAGTATCAAAAGTGTAGCCAATCAGCTTCCTGCCTGTTGACCTTTTTCACGTGGGGCTCTCTGATCAGTGTTGAAAGGGAGAGCTGGTTACAGCCCGTTCTGGGGAACCAGCCTGGTGTGATGGCAGGTTCAGACTGAGCCCAGAAGTGTCTTCTTGTGCTTGGTTCGTGCGTCCTGCCAGCTTGCTGTATGGCTGCCACAACAGGAACCCCGAGCGCACTTGATTGGTGAGGATTTACATGTGTGCTAATTAGAGTGGAATAAATGATTGGCTGTTTGCTGCATTGCCATAAAGGGTGCCCAGATGTACACGCCACATGAACATAATGTGCCCAGGCACGGCACATCAAAGTATGTCAGCTGCGTTACCTCAGCAGGCTTAGGGCCTGTCGCGGAGAATTTGCTGATAATCGTCCCCTATGATTTAGTGTCTTACTTGGTGAAAGTGAAAGACCTCAAAATCATGTCTTGGCAACGGAATTTTTGATCCTTTAGGAAAATAACAAAATATGCTTAAACTTAACTGGGGATAATGAATAGATGACTTTAAGTGATGTGTTTTCAAAAGATGATTTCTTACATTTTGAAATGTTTTCCAGTAAAACAAATAAAAATCAAGTAAATTCACATAATTGAATAAATCAAGTTTTAAAAGATTGCATAGGCATCAATCTTTCAGGTTGAAGTAAGCCCCATGAAAACCACCCCGGTGTATAGCTGATGAGAGATGTAGCATAGAATGATTTCATTTAAATTCTAAAAAACATATTCTTCTAGAACTTAACGTTTACTGTGTCTAAAATGTCTCTCTCTGTACATAATTAAAAATCTATAATGTATCTCCTTGGTAAACGTGCAGTTAATACTCAGAGTCCCCTTGTGTTGCATTTATGTACAAAATCTGTAACATATGATCACTTTGACAAGTAATTTTGTAGTTACAAGTTCGTAATATTGATAATGTATTAATGGACAATGATTAAATGGCTGAGCTGCCACATGAAAGTTACGAGCAGAAGCGTTTATCCAGTACCGCTGGCAGGAGCAAAGCCCGCCCGCTACCAGATGGCATTGTTCAGTCTGTGCTGCTCTGAGATGCCCTCATGGCGTGGACTCTGCGCTATGGTCCTGGGCTGCTCGTGAGTGACCCAGTACAGCTCAGTGATAAGGGTAAGCTAATTACTGCATCGGTGCCAGCCAGCTTCCACACCATTACTGCTGAGAAAGATTTTGATGCCTTTTGCTTTAATTAAGCAAAAGGAAATGAACAGATATAATTGGGTTTTGAAATAATCCTGTGACTATCAACAAGCATGTGCTTCCTCCAACTTTGTTAAATGTACTTTTAGCACAGTTTTGTGGAGGGAAAGTTTTTCCGTCCCTGGTGGCTCAGAGGTTAAAGCGTCTGCCTCCAATGCCAGAGACCTGGGTTCGATCCCTGGGTCGGGAAGATCCCCTGGAGAAGGAAATGGCAATCCACTCCAGTACTCTTGCCTGGAGAATCCCATGGACAGAGAAGCCTAGTAGGTTATAGTCCACGAGGTCGCAAAGAGTTGGACGCGACTGAGTGACTTCACCTTCACACTGAAATGTTACCCCATAAACATTCATTCTGATTTTTGAACAGTTCAAACAGTATGTTTTAAAAGAATTTGACCCGGAAGAGTCTGTTTGTAACTTCCATTCAAAAAGATGATTATTTTTTTGTTCACATAAATATACTAAATACATAGCTTTCAATGCATTCTTGTGCTTTTACATTTATGATATATATATTTTTTTTTTTTGTATTTATTTATTTTTTTACACAAACTCCCAAACATGAACCCCCCCTCCCACCTCCCCCCCAACATCTTCCCTCCAGATCATCCCCATACACCAGCCCCAAGCATCCTGCATCCTGCATTGAACATAGACTGGCAATTCATTTCTTACATGATAGTATACATATTTCAATGCTATTCTCCCAAATCATCCCTCCCTCTCCCTCTCCCTCTCCTTCTCCCTCAGAGTCCATAAGAGCTGATGGACATCTAGGTTGTTTCCATGTCCTGGCTATTATAAACAGTGCTGCAATGAACATTGGGGTACATGTGTCTCTTTCTATCCTGGTTTCCTCGGTGTGTATGCCCAGCAATGGGATTGCTGGGTCATAAGGCAGTTCTATTTGCAATTTCTTAAGGAATCTCCACACTGTTCTCCATAGTGGCTGTACTAGTTTGCATTCCCACCAACAGTGTAAAAGGGTTCCCTTTTCTCCACACCCTCTCCAGCATTTATTGCTTGCAGACTTTTGGATCGCAGCCGTTCTGACTGGTGTGATATATTTTTAACCCAGTTTTCCATTAAGACAGGTATATTTGAACTTCAGAAAGTTTACCATAATATTTAAACTTGGATAATTTTTGTACATTATTTCATTGGTTTGACTAATCCTGTGGAGTTTCTGTAAATTGATAGAAAAGTGAAAATGAAGAAATGCTGTAAACTTTTCTAGTGGCAGCATGAGGCTTCTAATTCTTTTTTTCTCTTGTAGGAATATTGACTTTTGTTGTAGGATTTTCAATTTAAATTTCTAATGAATTCACATTTCTCTTATTGCTTGAGTAAGAAATGTACATTTTCTTCATTTTTTTTCCTTCTAATGAACATAGCTAAAATATGTGAATAGTGTAGTTTGGGAAGATGTTAGAGTGTTTTTATTGAGTTTAGGTTTCCCTCCTTGAGACTTAATGGGTACCATTCCTTTTCTCACAGCTATTCAGACATGGCGAATACCGTCTTCATTGGCTGATGCCGCGGTACACTTAATAACTGTGGGGTTGTCAGCATCGCCTCTCCTTTCTGAGTGTTATTCAGAAACTTGTGTAATATTTCCATAAATGCATCTCAAGTGATGCTAGAGTCAAATGAGATAAGAATGCCTTTTTAGCAGCAGAGAGCTATTAGTTTTAGTAATTTTTTCTTCTTACCTAATATGTGTTTACTGATGTTCACCAGCTTGCATGTTGACAGTCAAACTGAGTTAATCATTGTCTTTGAGTTTTGCCCTCTACATTTTAGGTAAATACAGGTGATAGGGAATCTGAGGGGAGAGTGGGAAACTGTCTCTGCAAGTAAAGGTTAGAATAGTCAGAGTCTGGGTAAGAAGGAAAATGTAAAATGACTATGAAAAAGTTTTCATTTTACTAGAAGACTGAAGAGTCTTTTAAGTAACACTTGTTCTTTTTTCTAATGTCCTGTCAAAATGAGACAACAGTTTAAATGAATGATGAATTATCTCTGTCCCTTCCCCATGGACCCCATTTCATGGGGAATGGGTACAAAACATCAAAATTCTGTTTTGATTTTGCCTGGTGTCCAGCATTCATCTTGGTTGTTTAGGTTGCAACCTGTCCTCCTTTCCCTCAATACTGAAGGCATCCCCTTCCTATTCCACGGAGCCCGCGCTGTGTTACCTCACGTGGCCTTGGGGAATTGGGTTCTGGTGGAACTTTCCGTTGCTGGTCTGTGCACCTAAGCAGCGCACCTAGGCAGATTGTCCTAGGCTATCCTGGTGGCTCCTGTGTAGCCACAAGGATCCTCAGATGTGGAAGGAGGGACCGAAGAGGGGCCGTGTGATGGGGAAGGACTCAGCCCACCTTTGTCGGCTTTGAAGATGGGGAGGAGCCATAAGCCAGCGGATGTGAGTGGCCTTTAGAAGGCAGGAAAGGCAAGAAAAGGAATCTCCCCTGGAACCTCCAGAGAAGAATATGGTCCTGCTGATGCTTTGATTTTAGTTCAGTCATTTCTGTGTTGGACTTCTGAATACAGATCTGTAGGATAATAAATTTGTGTTGGTTTAGCCGCTAATTCTTTTTTTTTTGTAATTTCTTACAGCAGCCCTAATGCAATTATTTATAGTGCAAAGCAGAGTTATTCATTGAGGTTTATTTAGAATTAAATACTTTATTAATGTTTATTTATTCTGTCTTTCATCGTCAGTTGCAGTAGAACCCTCGGTGTGTGATTCGGCCCTAGCTTGCACTGTGTCTGCGTCTTGGCCATCTCACAGCTGAGGATTCGGAGGCCTGGTGTTGCATACCTTTAGAATGCAGTTATTATGGAGTAATGTAATAAGTTAAAAGTCTTGTTTCATGTTTCAGCCTCTATGTCTTAGTTATAGGAAAATGGCCTCAGGTTTTTCACCTGAAAATGGAGAAATTATGTGTCTTTTGAGTGTTGATGAACTAATGTATGTATATGTGGCTTAGAAACTGTACAACGCTATGTCTGCACACATTACTATTAAGATTGCTCTGCAGCCTTTAATTCTAGCCTTAATACATGGAACATGAGCGTTCTGTACACCATGGCTGGGAAATATGAGTTCCCTGTCTTGGTTTCTGTGGAGCTGGCAGAACCTTGCCCTGCTGCCATATTGATTCTGCCTTTTCTTGACTTGAAAAATCAGACAGAGATGTTTCCTTCCTTCTTTTTAGTTCCATTTGTAAGACTGGTTCAGAATGAGAGCATAGCAATTGGTATTTTCCCAGAAGTAATTTGCTACCTTTCTGTTTTATTCTTTTCAAAATTTTAAGCTTAAAGAAAGTGATTTTTTTCCATTTATCTTCTTGAGGTGCTTTATCTCCCAACAAGTTCAATCTATTTAAAAGTAATAAAGTTCGTGAATAGTATCTTTGTCCTGGGCAGAGCAAGTAACCTACCTTAGTCCGTGCCCTCGTAATCTTGTCACGTACCAGCAGTGCATCCCAAGCTGTGGCTGTCGGTGCATAGATGCTTGGTGGTATACCTAGTCTGACCTGGGGAAGTCACAGTGAATATCACAGACACTTTGAAGAGCATCGCATTTTCTGTGTGGGTACAGGAGGAGAGGGCATTTCAGGCAAAGAAAGCTGCGTGATAACCAGTCAGGAGCCCAGTGTTTCCCCAGCAGGGCCTAGAGGAGACAGAAGCACGAAGAAGAGGAGTTAGCTTGCCAGGGCCTGGCGGGAGTTTGGGGCGGGACTGGGGCAGGCCCCTTCTTGGTGTGTGGCCCGAAGGAGCAGGGCTCAGAGCCCGAGGCCTGGCAGACGGGCGTTTGCTGTCTCAATGGCTGCACTATGGGTCTGCACTGTGTCCCCACCTTCTGCACTCATGTCAGGCCTGGTGCTCCCCAGGCACACTTGTAAACATAAAACCAGGTCTCTCGTGTTTTATTCCACGTTGGAAAAAAAACACATGAGGGATTTGAAAGAAACTATCTCCAAGATTATCAAAATTCTAGGATTTTTTTTTAATTGAATTAAGTCTTGAATATAAATAACACCTTCACAAACTCCTTTAGGAAGTGACATGGGAACAATGTTACACATGAAAATAAATCAGTACTATTATATGTTTATTGAAGTCTTCTGAAAAATGTATTAGATTTACCTAGAGCATTTTAATATCTTATGTTCCTTTTATATAATGCAGTGAAAATGTACATTTTTTTCCATTTTATGTGAATAAAACATAGCTTCAGTTAAATTTTAAGTCACTAAGTAATAGAGTTGTAAAAATATATATATATTCATTATTTTTTAGATATGCTCTTTCTGACTTAGGCATTTGAGTTACTTGCCTCGTGTTATTTTGTTCTGGTATATTAACATTAATCATGAAATAGTTCTTTTGGCTTTAATATGGCGGGACATTCATTAGAAGAGAACTGTCCTCCCGCTTGCTGTCTTTTTAATGAATAAAACAGAACATAACTCCTCCCAAACTTTGTACTTTATGTGTGAAGATACTATATTATAGGGGGCAGCCTAGGTTTTAACAATGCATGACGTCCTACTGTTTTATTACTGTTGGGTATGTGACAGTGATGGTCATTGCAAATATTTTAAATTTAGAACAATTTACGCCCTGCAGATAAATTATTGTGCAATAGACGTTTCTTTCTAAATGACACTTAATGGGCTGATTCTTTGAATACTATGTTTAGCATAATATAGCAGAAAGAAAAATAATGATCAAAAGACTGAGGTTAGTCTTTCCTAAACAGCTTGAAATAACTTGGCATCATATATTAACATTCAGAAAACATAACCATGTCTCAGCGGCTTATACACTTCAGCCGAGGGGTGATTGTTACGTTTGGGCATATTCTAGAAGATCTCTTTGAAAAGTTAACTTTCTCACATCAACTGTAGTCTCTTAAAAGAGTTTGATTAGTTTATTATAAAGAGTATTTTCTTGCCTTTTAAAAATAATATAGGATAATCATAAGCAGTAGCTTCACTTATTGTTGGAAAAAGTGTAATTGCAAAAATTAACTTGTCATACACCGCAGCTCAGCAAAAGAACTTTCTTCTAAGTCCATGGTCACAGTATGTTTTTGCAATTCAGCATCTGGCTCTGTGGGATGCTGATGGCTTCTGTGAAGAAAAGTACCAGGGTGAGCAATTAAATGCAAAATGACAGCACAAAATATGATCATTATGGTTGTACAAAAGACACATTTATGAATTTTGCAGATAACTGTCATTTTTCCACTCATATTTTCTCTTGCTTTGTTAGCTTAATAATTTTAGTTCAATTTATTTTCTCTTCTGGAAAGTGAGCAGCACCATTTTTTTTATTATCCTGGCACTTGCTTATGTCTTTTTTGTTTGTCAATCTGAAGAGTAATGATAACTCTTACTGTCTTTTGAGGCAGTACTTTCAACTTTACCTCACAATTGAACAATAAAAAAATTATATAGTAGCTTTATTATAAGAATATTTTTTTGTAATTGTTAATACTAGTATTTTATCATGTGATTTGATTTCTATTCGACCTGGAATAAGGTTTGCTAGTAGTTTCTTCATAATATCAAGTAGTGTTTTGGAACCTTTTTTTTAGTTATGAAGTCTGATTTGGTAGAGAGTAGAACAGTGTTGCAGAGAAGGCAGTGGTACCCCACTCCAGTACTCTTGCCTGGAGAATCCCATGAACGGAGGAGCCTGGTGGGCTGCAGTCCATGGGGTCGCGAAGAGTCGGACACGACTGAGCGACTTCACTTTCACTTTTCACTTTCATGCATTGGAGAAGGGAATGGCAACCCACTCGTGTTCTTGCCTGGAGACTCCCAGGGATGGAGGAGCCTCGTGGGCTGCCGTCTGTGGGGTCGCAAAGAGTTGGACATGACTGAAGCTACTTAGCAGCAGCAGCAGAGCAGTGTTGACCTAAGGAGTTACTTTGGGTCGATGGAAAGTTGTCATGTCTTCTTTGCCTTTACTTGCAAGATGAATCCTTCAAACCGTGAGACTGCTTTTCTGGGTGGAGGGGAGTCACTCCAGAGGGCTGGGCTCCCCATGACCTTTGGGGTGCACCATTGTCCTCAGGCTCGACTCCTCTGCAGACCTGTCAGGCTTTCCAGCCTTACCTTTCACTGTTCCTGAAAGCACCGTGCTAACCAGTTATCTTTACTGTCACTCTCTGAGTCTGCTTGCTTCTTTTCTTTTCCTTCTGCTTATTAGCACCCCCATTTCCGTGACCATACTCAGCATTTGATCACATTCAGCCTGAACCTGGAGCTGTGGCTCTGTGAGAACTTCCTGCTCTCAGCACTCAGCGGGAACGTCTTTCCTTGCACTTTCGTGGCATATTTAGAGTGTCCGTTATTGTTATTGGGGCTTCCCAGGTGGCTCAGGGGTGAAGAATACATTTGCTAAAGCAGGAAATGCAGGTTAGATCTCTGGGTCAGGAAGATCCCCTGGAGAAAGAAATGGCAACCCTCTCCAGTATTCTTTCTTAGAGAATCCCATGGACAGAGGAGCCTGATGGGCTGCAATCCACTGGATCACAAAGAGTCTGACACGACTGAAGTGACCGAGCGTGCACGCACTATATGCTGGGTATCGTGCTGGGGTGGGGTACTGTAGTGAGAGTTTATTTCTTCCGTTCAGGAATGGTCAGTGCCGGTGCTGGATGGTGAGACCCACAGTGGGAGCAGCGGACCTGGGGGAGTCCAGCTGGAGCACAGCTCCGTCTCAGGCAGGGTTGGCTGTGTGGCTGCTTGGAGGAGGTGGCATGGCTGAGAGCCGAGGACAGGTGGGAGCAGCCGCAGGGCACCCGCGGGCCTGCTTCAAGCAGTGGCTGCATGGATGGACCTGAGTCATTGAAGACTTGGCTTCTAATCGAGTTTCAGTTTTTAAAAATTTGCCTTTTTGCATGAGAATCTAATATTAGGACTAATTTTTGGCTTTTGGAACTCCTGCACAACATGATTTATTTAATACTGTCTTGATGACTTAGGATTATTGTTTTGTACATTACCATGTTGGGCTCTAAGAAATCATGTCTTCTTGACCTGAAAGGCCCCTGCCTTTTGACCCGAAGAAGGAGGTTTTAAGATATCTTAGTGATCCCCGATTACCTTTAGGTTTGCCCACTTTTCCTAGAGTTTCTTCCCTTTACCCAGGTGACCTTCATCAATGATCTTATCTATGGTAGCACAATTTCTGTCCACTGTTTGCCATCAGTAAGAAAGCCAATGAATCTGATTTATCAGGAAGTGTTAGGAATGGGTGATGAGTCTGAGGAAGGAACTTAAGAGTTCCTTAAGATCTCTTCTTCAACCCCAGTTCTTAAATTTAAGCATCAGGTTCAGTTCCGCTGCCTAAATTCAAACATCGCTTTTAATCCCAGGACCTAAACTGAGACATGGTTTATTAAAATATATATTTTGTGGCTCCAAGCCCCATTGGCATGTCTTATTTATTTATTTTTTTACGTCTTGGTTGGTGATATTATTGCCTTGATGAGTGTTTTTTTTTTTTTTTTTTTTTTCCCTTCCCCTGGTGATTTTTTTGCTAGCCGAGTGTCAATATTTCCCTCTATCCCTATTCAGGTCATTTTCTTTTCATTGCTCTTTTGACATGGTCTAACTTGTTTTATCTTATTGCATGAATACTTTTGGGTTATTTATGTTTTAAGAATTAATAGACAAGTCTTATTTTATCCATTTGTCCTTCAATGCCTTATTTCGATTATATTGTGATAGCAGGCTTTAAAAAAATTGTGACCAATTTTGAATAGGTTTAGGTATATCAGCTTTATTTATTCAGTATTGATCTTATTTATTAATGGAATCAGTTTCTTGAATGATGAGTTTAGGAATCAGTAACACCCAATTTATTGGCAGTAAAGCAACACGAGAACAGCATCATGCGTACCAAGTATGCATATGACATACATATGCTGTGTGTGTATACATTTAAATATAGACACAGATTTACTTACTACATAGAGATATCCTGTCTGTTGTTATTAATGTTATTGTCTTTACCTTTTAAAAACAAATAGGCACACACACAATCTGATAGAGAGAGGGAGGGAGGGAGTGTGTACGTGTCCATGTGTATATTTTAGCACTTCCCAATTGGCCCAGGTGATCCTAATCTAACTATTTTTGGCCAGAATTTTAGGCATGTAAATATTTTGTATAAAAATGCCAATAAAAATGCAGTCATTCTGTTTCATGGTGCAATTACTTATTGTGACGATTCCTATTAAGGAAGAGTCTGTTTTCATCAGCAATGCTTTGCCCAGAAGGATTGTGTGCCTGGATTGTACTCCTGAGTCTGTTAGACTGTGATGCTTCTTTTTCCACTTATGTGTTATAATAAAAAAGCTGTGCATTCTGTGCTGCTTTGGAGTACACAGACATGATATATTTAAGATGGATCAGACAATAAAATTTACTTATTTTCTGTGTGATAACTGTTGCTGCTTTCAGTAATAAAACTGAATTATGTATACAGATCTGAAAACAATCTATGAGATATGAGATCATTTTCCTTATATAGCCATAGTTAAATAATTTGTATGACTAGTTTTTATAGTAAACCTGTAAAGATTTTATTCTCTTTTACTCAACAGAGATTTAAGGTTCAAAACAATCAAATTAAAGAAACAAAACTAGAGATCTGTTGAAGAGTGGAGTGTGTTTATGCTTACAATTTTTTCTCACCTTTTAAATTTTATTTAGTTTTAAACAAGTGTGTAAGGTCTATTTACTTCAAAGCTTTTGATTGTTCATTCACTTACTCTATTTTTTTCAACATTATTGCAGAATAATTTAACTACTAACAGCATCCATTTAGACTGTACCATTTGATGCGTTTTGATAGTTCCATACCCTTCTGAAGCCTGCGATAGAATCAAGATAAAAGAACATTTCTGTCCCCCCAAACATTCCTGTGCCTGTGTGCAGCACAACGCCCTTCCTGCCTGCCACAGGGAGCCAGTGACCTGCTTTTTGTCACTGTAAACTAATTCGCTCTATCGTGTAGTATGTACTCTTGTGTAAGGCTTTGTGTGGACATATGTTTTCATTTCTCTGGGGTAATTTCCTGGGAGGGAAACGACTGGGCTGTGTGATGACTCTGTGCTTAACTTTTTTTGGAAGCTGCCATTGAGGTCTTCTTTAGTTTCTCTCAGTCCTGTTGTGCAGTCTTTAGTGTGTGGGCCTTGCACATTGTTTGGTCAAATTTAAAATGGAATTGCATGCTGCTAATGTTTTAAAAGTGTGATCGATTTTTATGTATTAACCTTTTATCCTGTGAACTTCCTAAATTCACTTACTTATTCCAATATATACTTTTAGATCCTGAGAGTTTTCTATGTAAACAATCACATCTATGAATAGGTATGGTTCTTCTTGTATTTATCCAATATCTATGCCTTTACTGTTTTGTTCCATTTCATTTTTAGTAATAATTGTCTTAAATCTGACGTTAATATAACCACTCCAGCTGTCTTGTGATTACTGATTGCATAAAATATCTTTTCCAGTTTTTAAACTGTGAATACATTTATCCCTTTGAGTGTTAAGTGTGTCTTTTATAGTCAGCACCTAGTTTAGATCTTTTAATATATTGTAGTAGTTTATTATTTTTAACTGTAGTATATGTTAACATTTAATGTAGGGTGGTGGTTTGAAGTTATGCTTTCTGTTTTGCTCTTTCTTACTCTCTGTCTAAAGTGGTTTTCTTCATCTCTTCTTTTTTACTGCCTTATTTGGCATTGACATGAACCCATTTCATGACATTTGGCTGACATGTCAGCTTTTGTTTATCTAGGAATGTCTTACTGCCCCTTTGTTATTGAAGTACGGTTTTGCTGAACATGGAATTCTTGATTGATAGTTTTCCTCTCACCATTTTCTCTATATAATTCTTCTGGCTTTTAGCCTCTATTATTTCTGGTTAGTCAGCTCTTATTTGTATTTTCTTTCTCCTGCAAGAGCAGCTGTTAAATGTGTGGGTGTTCCTTGTATACATGAATATTTCTTTTGTTGCTTTCAAGAATTTTTTAAATTGTCCTTTTCTTTTTGGTAGTTTTACTATGATATTTCTAGGTGTGAATCTCTTGTTGTTTATACTTTTTGATGTTTGTTGAGCTTCTTGTATCTGTAGATTAATGTGTTTCATCAAATTTGAAAAGTTTTTAGCTATTATTAAAAAAAACCATATTTTCTCTATCTCTTTCCCTCTTTTCTGTCTTATCAAGATTCATAGAGCACATTTGTTGAAATAGGTCAAATTGTCCCACAGGTCTCTGAGGTTTTGTTCAGGTTTCTTTCTTCTTCTTCTTTTTTTTAATGTGGTGATTCTCTTTCTTTCTTTCTTTCTTTTTTTACTTTGTTTTACTTTACAATACTGTATTGGTTTTGGCATACATTGACATGACTCCGCCACGGGTGTACATGAACTCCCAAACATGAACACAGATTCCTTATGGTCTGAACTATCAGGGAAGCCTTGAGTAGGTCCTTACTGATTATCTATTTTATATATAATAATGTGTATGTGCTAATCCCAAACTCTTAATTTATCTGCCTCCCTCATTTTCCCCTGGGTAAACATTAAGGTTGTTTTCTACGGCTGTAGGTCTATTCTGTTTTGTAGAGTTCATTGATATCTTTTGGTTTTTTTAGATTCTGCATATAAGCAATGCCACATGATATTTGTCTCTGTCTGGCTTACTTCACTTAGTCTGACAATCTCTGTTATTGTTCTTTAGTCGCTAAGTTGTGTCCAGCACTTTAGTGACCCATGGACTGTAGCCGGCCAGGCTCCTCTGCCCATGGGTTTTCCCTGGCAAGAATACTGGAGTGCATTGCCATTTACTTCTCCAGGCCATCTTTCCAACTCAGGAATCACACCTGCATCTCCTGCACTGGCAGGCAGATGCTTTACCACTGGGCCACCAGGGTGGCCGGATACTCTTTAGGCCCATTCATACCATGCTGTCTCCTCAGTCGCTTCAGTCGTGTCCAACCCTGTGTGACCCCGTGGACTGCAGCCCACCAGGCTCCTCCGTCCATGGGATTCTCCAGGCAAGAGTACTGGAGTGGGTTGCCATTGCCTTCTCCTGTAACTGCATAGTGATACACCAATTCAACTTACTGCTATGGGGGAAAAACACTGTTTAATGAGACAATTATGGCAAAAGGAAAATTTTCATTCTTTTCATGGCTGAGTAATATTCCATGGGAGCTTCCCAGGTGGTGCTTTGGTAAAGAATATGCCTGCCAGTGAAGGAGACAAAAGAGATGCAGTTTCGATCCCTGTGTTGGGAAGATCCCTGGACTAGGAAGTGGCAGCCCACTTCAGTATTCTCGCCTGGAAAATTTCATGGACGGAGCAGCCTGGTAGGCTACAGTGCATGGGGTTGCAAAGAGTCAGACATGACTGGGCACAGCACACATCGCAGCAATATTCCATTATGTGTGTGTATACATATATGTATGTATGTGTGCATGTATATATGTGTATATATATGAAGGAGATCAACCCTGGGATTTCTTTGGAAGGAATGATGCTAAAGCTGAAACTCCAGTACTTTGGTCACCTCATGCGAAGAGTTGACTCATTGGAAAGGACTCTGATGCTGGGAGGGATTGGGGGTGGGAGTAGAAGGGGACGACCGAGGATGAGATGGCTGGATGGCATCATGGACTCGATGGACATGAGTCTGAGTGAACTCCAGGAGATGGTGATGGACAGGGAGGCCTGGCGTGCTGCGATTCATGGGGTCACAAAGGGTCGGACACGACTGAGCAACTGAACTGATGTATATATGTATGTGTATATATTTATATAAATTTATTTATTATATTATTAAATTTATTTATAAAATTATTTATTATATTATATCTAAATTTATTTTAAATTTTATTTATTTATTTATAAATTTATTTATATATAAATACCACATCTTCTTTATCCATTCATCTGCCAAAAGACTTTTAGATTGCTTCCATGTCTTGGCTATTGTAAACAGTGCTCCTATAAACATTAGGGTGCATGTGTTTTTTCTTTTTTTAAATTTTTAAACAATTTATTTGAGCTTCCTACTGATGTATTCTATTTTCTTTACATCAGAATTTTTTAAGGGACTCTTAAAGAAAGATTTTCGAACCAGTGTCCATAGGCATTAGAGAGTTGACTTTGGAAGTTTTTAGTATGTTAACAAAAATGCATTTTATTTGAAAGACAATTTTCCCAGCACCACTTGTTAAAGAGATTGTCTTTACTCCATTGTATATTCTTGCCTCCTTTGTCAAAGATAAGGTGTCCATATGTGTGTGGATTTATCTCTGGGCTTTCTATTTTGTTCCATTGATCTATATTTCTGTCTTTGTGCCAGTACCATACTGTCTTGATGACTGTGGCTTTGTAGTAGAGCCTGAAGTCAGGTAAGTTGATTCCTCCAGTTCCATTCTTCTTTCTCAAAATTGCTTTGGCTATTCGAGGTTTTTTGTATTTCCATACAAATCTTGAAATTATTTGTTCTAGTTCTGTGAAAAATACCGCTGGTAGCTTGATAGGGATTGCATTGAATCTGTAGATTGCTTTGGGTAATATATTCATTTTCACTATATTGATTCTTCCAATCCATGAACATGGTATATTTCTCCATCTATTAGTGTCCTCTTTGATTTCTTTCAATGTGTGTGGATTTATCTCCGGGCTTTCTATTTTGTTCCATTGATCTATATTTCTGTCTTTGTGCCAGTAAATTTCTTTTATTTCCAATCTTCTGATTAGATAGTTAATATCCTTCTGTCTTCAGTTTCACCCATCCGTTACTATGTTATCTCCACTGTCTTTTTAAGCACATTTCTAATTCTAAATATTTTATCTTTTATTTCTAAAATTTCCATTTGGCTTTTTGAAAATTAAGTCTGATTCTCTGCTGGAATTTCCTTTCTCTTCACTTGTTCCAAGCATCCTTTATTTTACCTGTGAAGTAGTATGGTTGCACTAGCCAGTTCCGTCCTCCGCAATGACTCCAGGGAGTTGGTCTTCTTGTTTGGCGCACCGTGTTTTGCTTGCGATTTGGTCATACTTTTCTGGCTTTCCCTATGTCAGGTTATTTTTGGATTGAATCTTGGACATTTTGAGTCTGATGTTGTGTGGTCTCTGGATTTTGTTAGACAGTACTCTTGGTGCTTCTGTTTTTGGCACGTAGCTAGCTTGATTCCCTTCAGAAAGCATCTGCCATGTCTGCCATGGTCAGCTGCTCATGTCTCATTTCTGATGCTTAAGCTTAGTTGCAGTCTGTGCTCACACTTCCTGTTTTCATACATGGCTTGTGTATTCTGCATTTATTCGTAGAATCAGGAGTTCCTTTGGCTCTCTTTTTTGTGGTATTTACTTCATACTTTCCTATGACTGCTCTTGTTTGGGGCACTTTCCCTCTGATCCAGAAATACACAGCTGATTTTCCCATTGTGATTTTAGCTGCCTATCTTTCCAGTGGCCCCCACTGTGGGCATCCCCAGGGTGAAGCCACCCAAAAGGGAGGAGGAGCTGGATTTCCCTTTTATTTTTTATCGTGGCTTGACTCCATTCTAAAAATTTCTGGCACTTGTTTGGTTTCCAGAAATATCAGCTAGTTATTTTTTTAGTATTTTGTTCAGATTTTACAGCTGTTATTTGTGAGATGTTCAGTTTATTATTAGAAGCTTATTACTTCATATCAGAAATATATGAAATAAAAAACCTCTTATTTTAAAAAATAGTTCTAAATTTTATTCTCAGTGCATCAGTTGCTCATTGTGGGAGATTGGGAAGGGCTAATAAATTATAACAAATATGAAAAAAAATCACCTTTAATCCACATTAATATTTCAGTATAATTCTTTTGATATTGCACAACTGAGTGTGATGTATATAAAATTAAAAAAATACGTTTTTGCTTAAAATTACATGAGAGGTGTTTTTTTCAAGCCATTAAATGTTTTTGGCAGATATTTTTATGGCAGTATGACACTCCGTGCCTATAATGTTTTGTGTGACCATTTCTTAATGCTCTTCACAGTGGTTGTTCACAGTTTTTTACTTTTATATATAACTTTGTGATGGACATCTTTGTATATATATTATTGTGCACTTTTCATGTTATTAGTTCATATTAGTTTCATATTATTAGTCCATTCATATTTTAGTTGCCCAAAAGTACTGAATTTCAAAGTGAACAATGATGTTTAAAGTTGTTCTTATGTACAAGTCCATTGCTTTGCAGAAAGTCTGATCCATTAAAGGCCTGTGAGTGTGTGCAGCTTACTGTACCTTCCAATCATCAACATTAGATTGTTGATATTTTCTCGTGTAATAGGTGGGGACACTCATCTGTTTTTGGCGGTTTTTTTCTTAGCTATTTTGGTCAAATTTTTTTATATAATTAAAAAACATATACTTCTACCTGTTTTAAGAATCTGTTCATGTTCTATGCCTATTAAATATATGTTTCATTCTACTTTTCAAAATAACTGCTTTTAAAGCTCTTTTATTGTTAGGAGAAACAAAACCTAATTTCCTACCTGTAATACTTATTAACTATGAAAATAATTTCTTAATGTATCATTTCTTTTTGATCATCTCTTTGAGTGTCTTCATGTTTGCACCATCATTTCACCTACCAAGTAATCCAAATGTGCCGGACCTGATGGATGGGCCCTAAGAAAATCAGATTTAAAAAATGTATATAATTGGACTTGGATTGAAACTTAAAAGCAATTTCAGATTCTTATAACTTTTTATTTTGGGTTTAGAGAGAAAATATTTTCCCTCTTATGGAATGTGAGAAACTACTTTCTTTTCATTTCAGTTGTAGTTTTCATATGTAGTTTTATATTTGAATAGTCAGTGTTATATAACTGAAAAATATAATATTTTAGGGAACATTCATTAACTTTTTGGTGAAAATGTGCTTTGTTAATAATACAAAATCAATGCGTGTTTTCTGTAAGAGGCAGCTTCCTCTGTGGGACAGGCCCCTGGCTCACTGATTGGGTGTTGGGTTTTACTTGGGATTTTCTATGGCTCTGCATTGTTTGGACATTTCCATGGGGACTTGGGGGAGTCAAGGATTTTTGATTCTACTGCACTTCTGCAGACAGTTTGTGCTTAGCATGTGGGGGGTGGTGTTGAAGTACAGGTAACATGTTATATGCTGTATGTTTGCACTGGGAGCTCTAGTTCTGTGATGTGAATTGAGATGTCTGTTCCCCACTCCAGCTGTCTGTCCACTTCTACCACCCACAGGGGTCCATGGCAGCCCAGCCTCTCAAGTCCACACTGTCTGCTTCTGTGCTTTCTGTGTCCAGGAATCGTGGCTAAGAGTGTATTTAATTATAAGACACCGTGATGGATCATTTCATTAAATAAGAGTGATTCTAACTCATACCTCACACAATACATTTGCTGTGTGGAGGACTGTGTAAAACTGACCACCAAGTCTGAATCATTAGCACTAATAATTTATGTGTAAGCCTGAGGATACTGTGTATGGAAAGAATAACTCTACTTTTGGAAATAAAATTGTAAGACAGAGCAAAAATATTAAGATACATAAACCAAATTCCATAGAAAAAGGAAACAGCAATGAATTGAGAAACTGTTTTGGTATATGTATATAGAGAGACTTTAATGTACTCCTAACAGCATTTCATAACATAACTAGTTTTGCTGCCAATGACTCTTTTGGTCAGGGTATTGTCACTTATGGTATATCCTGCACATGGAGTTGAAATGTAACCCACTAAGAGATCCTAACTTGGCTAGATCTTGACTTATACATAATCGGCTGTTTTCATGCACATTAATTTTCCTATTCATAGAGAAATAATTCAAATTTTAATACTGCAGAAATCTCTGAATTCTACATTTCATGTGTGTAATACTAGGATTTAACTATGCTTTAGAGGAAATATCAGTTGTGTTTTATATAGTACTTGTGGCATTTGTGGCATTTCTGTCCATCTTTTCAGAGGTGAGTAGAGGTTCTAGTCATTTTAAAAGGGAACAGTCAATTGATAGAGAAACCTAGGAATTTGTACATTTTCTACATCTTACTAGGAAATATGGGGGCTTCCCTGATGACTCAGGTGGTAAAGAATCTACCTGGAATGTGGGAGATGCGAGTTAGATCCCTGGGTTGGGGAGATCCCCTGGAGAAGGAAATGGCTACCCACTCCAGCTTCCTTGCCTGGAGAATTCCATGGACAGAGGAACTTGGCAGGCTACTGTCTGTGGGGTCGCAAAGAGTTAAGACTCAACTGAGTGCGATTAACAGACACACACTACTAGGAAATAAGAATCATTTACTAAACTCTCTGTGACCCCATGAACTACATTCCATAGAATTCTCCAGGCCAGAATACTGGAGAGGGTAGCCTTTTCCTTCTTCAGGGGATCTTTCCAACCCAGGGATCAAACCAGGTCTCTCACCTTGCAGGGGGATTCTTTACCAGCTGAGCCACAAGGGAAGCCCAAGAATACTGGAGTGGGTAGCCTATCCCTTCTCTAGCAGATCTTCCTGACCCGGGTATCGAATTGGGGTCTCCTGCATTGCAGGTGGATTCTTTACCAACTGAACTCTTAGGGAAGCTTACTAAACTCAGTTTGCTGCTGCTGCTAAATCACTTCAGTTGTGTCCGCCTCTGTGCGACCCCATAGATGGCAGCCCACCAGGCTGCCCCATCCCTGTGATTCTCCAGGCAAGAACACTGGAGTGGGTTGCCACTTCCTTCTCCAATGCATGAAAATGAAAAGTGAAAGTGAAGTCACTCAGTCGTGTCCGACTCTTCGCGACCCCATGGACTGAAGCCTACCAGGCTCCTCCGTCCATGGGGTTTTCCAGGCAAGAGTGCTGGAGTGGGGTGCCGTTGCCTTCTCCCAACTCAGTTGTCAGCAGTTAAGATTAATTTACTCAGTTTGCTCTACAAGCGTTAACTTTCTTTATGTGAAAAACACTGAGCAGGGTGCCGAGAGTATTGCTGTAGAAAAAGTAAAGTCCGTTATGTAGCCTCATGTCAGTTCAAGCCTGGTTTCCCACCCAGTGATTTAACAAGTGAAGCTTTCAGTTTTCATTACGTTTCTGACTTCAGAACTGTGAATGAGGGCCTGTGAGCCTTCCCTGAACATAACACTAGAAGGGAGACAGGAGAGGACATGTAGATGGGTAGCAGGTTGTGAAGTGGGGCAAGGAAACCCCTTAGACTTCATCCTGCAGATGACTGGGGCCCTGAATGTACTGTCCTCTGGCTCATAGGTCACGATGAGATGGTGGACTCTTGGAAGGTTTATGAGCAAGGGAGGAGAGCAGCTCGAGTGGGACTTGTCTTTAAAGACTTTAAAAGTTCTATGTTGCCTGGATTTGGGCAGGAAAACGAGATGTGATGCCAGATAGACTTTATTGCTGTGTGTTGGGGAGATGATGAAGGACTGGATTGAGTACAGTGATGTGAATAGACAGAGAATAAGCACTTAAAAAACACTGGAAGCAACTTCGGGATCAGGTGGGTAAGTTGAGGTGGAGGTAAGGGAGAGAAGCATACATCAAAGGCAGTCCCGAAGTTCAAAGTGAGTGATTGAGAAGAGTGTTAGGAGTTAAGGCTCAGGAGAGGAGCAGAAACCAGGACCCGTGAGACGGGCTGTGTTCTCTCTGGTCTTCAGGGTTGGAGGACAATGCTGGCCGTGCAGGGCTGTTGAAAGGGGGTCAGTCTGGGTCGAGCCCCACACTTGCAGGAACTGTGTTTCCTGCTTCTTAAGTTTTCTTACCTTTAGAGTTATGACATACTCTCTAGGAGTTATCCCACTGTTGATTTCCAGTGAGTTCAGTTTTATAAATACTCAGTTTGAGATGTTGAGGGACATCCATCTTATTAGGAGGCGATGTACATGAAGAGGCTGGCGTGGCCTCTGTGGTGTGTCTGAAGGGTTGGGACCTGGGGCCCATGCTCAGTTCTTGTCTCACAGACATGGCGGCTGCAGGCTCAGACTGGGCATGCTTCTGCAGGTAGCAAGTGGAGTGTGAGAAGCAGAGGTTGTGGTTGGAACGCGGGAGGCTGGTCACAGAGTGTGGGGTGCAGGCAGAGGAGTGAGGATGGGGAAGACACCAAACACAGTGGAGCCAGTCAAGGGCCAAGAATTTCAAGGCCAGCAGTACCGAGCCATAAGGACCTAAAAACTATAAAATAAACAAGAAAAGGAGGAAGCGTTCCTCTCAAGCCTTTAGTTGGCACTGTGTTTCCAACACGTTGCTTTTCATTCTTCCGTCAACAGTTTCTGTTCATTTTTTCCCCTCCTCATTGTTTTGGAGGGGTATTCATTCAGTGTTTTCCCATGTGGGCGCCAAGGTGGGTTTCAGCTGGAATACAGATTCTAATTCAGACTGCGGGTTCATTACAGTAGCTGTTGGTGTCTTAGCTCCATGGTCAGAGCCCAGTGTTGGCTTTCACTTGTTGCTTCTCCTCAAGTGCGGGCGAGAGCTGCTGTGGAGGGACAGTCAGAGGAGGAAGGGCCTCCTGTGTCCCCAGTCCAGTGGGTCTGCAGTTGGGCCCAGAAACATCCCTTTTCCACAAGCATAGGCCTTTTGGATGCTGGTGATCCAGAGATTTGCAACATTCGGATAATGTCTACCAGTACTAATTCCCAAAGAGGAAGAAATTGTGGAGGTCATGTCTCACTTTACAGATAAGGAATCTCACAGAAGTAAAAAGGGCAAATAAATGTCAAGAGTGTCACCCAGGTGGTTAGTGTAGGATTCCAGCTCTGTCAGAGCCTTTCACATGCTTCCCTGAAACTTTTGTAGTTAGCTGTATTGGACTATAGGTACATAATATTTGGGAATTAACTTACATCTAAGTAATGATGCCATTTTGTGGATGTCTCTTCCTATCTTAACAAAACAAATAATTAAGGAAAGCATGTTTGTGCTAATTGTCAAACTAGAAAGCAAGATTTACCCAGGATAAGCACCTGATCAGGTTATCCCTCAGTGGATAGTCAAGAACTGAGTGTAAAATGCTTTATAAATCTCATAGAATGCTTGCTGATTAATAGCAAGCATTTTAATTTTGTTTTAAATATCCATATAAATGATTATTCATTTTTTTCAAAGTTATTAAAAGTGTCTGGTTGTTTACTTTGCCTTCACAGTGTTCACTTTTCTCTGCTTATTTTTGTCATATTACCCGTTTTTTTTTTTTTTAATCCCTGTGTTTATAGTATGTTATGTTTAGAAAGCTACACAATATATAAAATAGGTAACTTTGAGATCCACTGACTATATGAATTTAATTTTTAATCAATTTAATTTTCTATACTTTTTATGTGTAGATCAATCCAAACATTGANCATATTACCCGTTTTTTTTTTTTTTAATCCCTGTGTTTATAGTATGTTATGTTTAGAAAGCTACACAATATATAAAATAGGTAACTTTGAGATCCACTGACTATATGAATTTAATTTTTAATCAATTTAATTTTCTATACTTTTTATGTGTAGATCAATCCAAACATTGAAACAGTTCCAAAGTTAAATAAGATTTACTGTACTTTGATTTAAATATAGGAGTTACCCTTATGGTAACTTATTCAACTTATTCAGCTTATGGTTTTATTCAACACATTTTCTGCTTCAAGTAAAAAATGTTTAACTGTTAAATTATCAATTAAAATACTAGTTTTTATCTCTATGACTTTTTTTATAAGATATAATAAGCAAGGTAATTTAAAGTTACCTAATGTAGTTTTAAATTACTGCATTAGAAAGGTGCTTTATGCACTTCATTAGCTTATGGAAAAATTGAAATGCTGCAATAATTGTAAATTACAATATGTAATATTCGCCCAAACTGCTTTTTATAGTAAGCACTCTTAACAAATTGAAACACTTTAGTAGCATTAAATCATTCATGGAGTATGTATGAACAGAAACTTAATGTTAATTCTTCAGTGTTTTTTTCATTATAAGATTTCTTATTTATAAAGTAACCACATCTACTTTAAAGAAAATATTATTGCCACTCTATTTTATCTGCTTTTCATCAGTAGAATAACAGAAGCTAGACTGAAAACGTGAGAAAACCGAGGGTGTTGTGCTGGAGTCTGGTTCTTTCCATCAGGAAGTACAGAGTCTGAGCAGGGCCCCCTTTGAGAGCAGGCTGGGTGATGTCGTGGCGTTTGGGGTCCTCCGTGACATGTGAATGTCTTTTGTCGCCTGCAATCATGTTCACGCGCCTGAGCCCGGGCTATGGGGACAGAGCGGTGCTGCTTTGCTGCGGGTCAGCTTTCAGGGACAATTAGTGTCCTCACAGGACTCGGCCTGCCAGTTGTCGGAAGTGTTTACCGTAAGGACCTCATCTTGGGCCGGAGCAGCCTCATCCCTGGGTCTCTGGGGAAGCGGTTCCTGTGAGCCTTTTCTTGGTGACAAGTCAGGCTATGGCTCCTTGCTCCGTGCCCGGCGTCATTTTTGTAAGAAGCCTTAGGCCGTTCAGATTTCCTGGCTGTTTTCCCTCTGCGCTGGTCGCGTTTGCTCCTGTCCCCTCTCGGTAGCTGTCAGGGCCTACGGGGCGTGATTGTTCTGACAGGACTGGAAGGCGCCGTCTTCCTGCTGTTGGGCTCTGTGTCAGGATCCACACGTCTGAAGCCCCGCGAGCTGACTGGTTCCAGCGGCCCCAGAAGTCAGCCAATAAATCTTCACCGTCACCCCTCACGGCCACCTGATTGCTCTTCTTACTTCATCGCACCGAGAAAACGGACACTTCTGAAGGCTGAAAGGCTGGCCTTTGAAGGTTGTCAGGAGACACTTGTGGACACCTGTGACATTTCCGTGCTTCAGTTTTATTTTGTCATTCTTGGGCTTTTTGTTTTGGAAAGGCGTTTTTATGCGCACTTACAGATTACAAAAAGATTATCTGTATATGATAGTTTTCTTTTCCAGAGGCCCTTAATCTTTTATAGATGTGCTTAAGTTTTCAAAAGACACTGCAAGTTTTAAATATTCTCCGACATCTAAGAATGATATTTTAAGCACTAGGAAATAAAGAAGCTAAATGTCCTCACTTGGTATATGAGTTTGATATACCATATATCATATATGATATACCATTTTGTGCTTTTTAAAAAAAATTTACATTTTTGGTTTTCAGTTACATTTTTTGGAGAGAAGAAAAGTACACACACATATTCATTTGTCAATTTTTTTTTTATATGTACTGATTTACCCTTGTAATACTCCTCCCAAGTAAATTCTCTTTGTTTAAAATCAGTAATTCCTTAGTAGGCACAGAGTTCATTTTATAAAAGGCCCTGGATTGTACAGATTCAAGGAAAACATGACCTTGGGTGTCTCAGCTCGACATGTACAAACAAGGTTGGCATTTAGTTCTGCTGTTTGTTTGAATTCAGGAATCTCAGTGAAATTGCTCATCTCAACACTGTTAGTATTTTCTCTTTTCCGATAACTTCTGAGATAACTACAGATTCATTTTCTCTCTAGCATAGGGATGTTCCCTTTTTGTCTCTCATAAATTTTCATAGGTGAGTGTTGAATATATTGTCCTTCACATGTTGGCCAGGTCCACTGATAGGCCCTTAGTTGATATGAAATTAACATTACTCTTTGGCAAGTAACAATCACAAAGATGTTTTCCTTCTGTCCTTCTGATATATTTAAACAAACAACTATGCTAAAGGAAACCACTGTGGATGTTTAATTGTCTGGTTTTCTTGTGATGCAACAGCCTTAAGTGTAATTTGGTTTTTTTTGATGCCCAGTTCTTAAATTCTGAGGTGCTATGTTGTGAAATCCGTGTAGCAGATTTCCTGTGACCTGTTTTGTTTCTGTTCTGTTCTCATGAACTGATGCTGTTAAGATGGGCCAGTGGGCCTGCTTTTAGTTTAGTAAATACACTGGCTTCAAATGGATATGTGCTAAAAGAGAAGATAATTCGTTTCAGTTGTGAGAACCGTAAGCCATGATAAATGATTTTCCTTTACAAACTTCCGCATCTCTGAGACAGTATTAGTTTTTCCTTTAATTACCGGCTGCCGTAATGCTTCCTATCCATAACTGTCGGCAGAGTGGACTGTCCCCGAGCAGAGGGTACGGCCTGTTTACTCAGCCGTAGCGAAGAGTGCTCAAGCCCCACCAAGTCTGAACTGCGGCACGGGGGAGCGTCCTTCATTTAAATATTTAAATATTAATGTTTAATTGTAGAGTCAGGAAACTTCAATGTCATTTTAAGGATACCCAACTTTACCCGGGTGTCTTTGTCCCTTGCCAACTTTAGGGCCTTGTCTTGAATCTTCATGTCGCGTGGAGGGAGGCAGCCTTGCGGCCATTTTGGAAAGTCAGAGGGTTTTTCTGTCTTCTTCTTTTCTTCTTTTCCCCATTTTAAAGAAACAGCCACAGAGAAGCTGTTGTCAAGGGTGGCTCTCTCAAAAATGGCTTAGTTGACATTAGCTGAAAATGAGCAGAACGACACTAACTACTAATTGATTACAGTAATTACCAGTCTTTGGCTAGTTTGTATTGGCAAACTCTATGTACTCCTGGAATAAATGTGAACTTGCAGAATGCAAGGAAAAGGTCACTCTCATTTGCATGATAGGCTTCATTAGAATATGCTAAGGACGAGACCTAGTGTTTTATGACTTCAGGTGATGAATAGCTACCATATTAGTCTGCTAGATGAAAGCATGTTTCAGTCACCTTAATTTACATGCATTTTTTTTTTTTTAATTCCAAGAAAAATCTTTTAGGTTATGGCAGTGGAGGAACATACTGTGATTTGAACTGAAATATTTTATGTGTGTGCTTTTTGAAATAGCAAATATCTTTTAGGCAGGATTATTTTGAAGGCTATTTTTAATGGTAAGGTTAGAATAATGATAAAGCCTTTTCTACATTAGATCTTCTAGTATTATAACTTTTGTCAGTCATAAAAGAAAATGGTTTTTTAGTGGTTGTTTGAATAAAATATAGGTTAACTCATTGGAGCTTTAATTTTAGATTTTAGCTTACATCTTTAGTATGCTGTAGACTTATTACCTAGTGAGCTTTATTGAATCCTAGAATACATTGATTTTCACTTTAAAATAATGCAATTTCATCACTTCATTAATTTTTTCCTCTTAACATTTATGCTTAATTAGTACTATTTCTGTACTTGAGATCTAAAAAAAAAAAAATCCAAAATGTAGGTACAGCCATTATATAATGCCTATTTTTACTGGAAACTGGGGCACACAGGATGATTTACCAGTTGTTTTCATGGCATCTGTTCAGTGCAAAAGTGGTAGGGGTTGTATAAAAATAAAATAAGGATAATTCTCTGCAACCCTATCTAAATACATATTTTTAAAGTCAAGAATTATGTTTCCCATTACACAAATGTTCTCATTTATGGTTTCTGATCGTATAGTGATGGCTCCTATTAGCTGTCATTATCCTCATATTCTCATTATGAGAGAAAAATACTCTTGGCTCCTCAAAGTATCTTTATGAGAAGTATCAGCTCCTAATTAGCAGTGACTATAATCTGTTGGAACACAGGGTTAACACTTCCTAGATATGTTGCTATTATAAAGTTTCTTCATCTTCGAGAAGCCATTCCTCTGAGTAAAACTAGGTAGAGAATGAAAAAGTGGACAATTTTTTCTTTCATCAGATTCGGTTTTGTAATAAAATTGTACAATGAGCTTGCAACAGCTTTTTAAAATATCATTGCTGCCACCAAATAGGTCTGTAATTTATTTATTCAGGAATGTTGGAGGCATTGTTGATTTATTTGTTTTTAGAGAAGTTTTGTTAAGCGAGATAATGAGCAGAGCTGGTGTTAATCATTTACTGTGCAACTCTAAAGAATGAAAGTTTTGCATATTTTTAGCACTGTTGGGGAAAATAAATTCACTCAATGCTAATGGTCTGTTGTATAATTTTAAAATATACTATCTTACTCTGGAGAAATATGATATACTCATGTATTTTGCTAAAAGCTAAACTAATCAATATATAATTATATGTTTATATGTGCACATGTATTAAGCGATCATGATTATTTGTTATCTGTAAGGATGAAAAATTATTTATTGTTGATTGTTTATTATTACTGTTGGACCTATTGCCATGGGTCCTGGGGTCCATCCCGGGGTTGGGAAGACGCCCTGGAGGAGGGCATGGCTACCCACTCCAGTGTTGTGGCCTGGAGAATCCCACGGGCAGAGAAGTCTGGTGGGCTGCAGTCCATGGGGCCACACAGAGTCGGGTGCAACCAAGCAGCAGCAGCAGCAGCAGTGCCATAGGTGAATACTGCACTTTCTCACATGTACCTCCAGGTATACAGGCTCACCGAGAGCCACAGGTGTGTATATGTGTGTGTGTACACAAATGTAGATGTACGCACACACATGTTTAGGTATATATTTTCAGAGGATCACAGACAGTTTTTTAAATATTCTGATTTGGAGTGATGCTAATTTTTAAATTCTTAGGGTGGTGTTACATATTCTAGATTTAAAGCAATTCTAGTAAAATTAGGTATAATCATTTAAAATACTAATTATGCACTTATATATGTATATACATATGTATGTTTGTATGAGGGCGTCCCAGGTGGTGTGAGTGATAAAGAACCCGCCTACCAATGCAGGGGACACACGTTTGATCCCTGGGTCAGGAAGATCCCTTGGAGGAGGGCAAGGCAACCCACTCCAATATTCTTGCCTGGAGAATCCCACAAACAGAGTAGCCTGGTGAGTTACAGTCCTTGGGGTCGCAAAGAGTCAGAAAGGACTGAAGCAACTTAGCATGCAGCATGCATATATATATATATGAATAGGATCTTTTGCTGTATGTCTTCTGTTTGAGAGCATTTGAATGTTTATTAAAAATGCAGTGTTGGCTTTCTAAAACAAGGACAAATTCATTTCAAACTCTGAAAGTTTTTTGTGTTGAGTTTTATGATACTTTGTTGATTTCTGTAAATATTAGTTGAAATTATAAAGATAAGCGTCATACAATATAAAATTTGGGGATGGACCGAAAATTAGAAGTATACAGTGGTAACCATGTCTTGTGTGAATTCAGTGTCTTTCTTTATGTTCACTATTCAATTAAGAATAGTTGGACTTCAATTAAGAAGTCAGACATTATTTTCTGTTCAGTTCTGTCTGTATGAATTGAATAGTGTAGGATTTGTACTTCTGAATGAACACTGGAAGATAAGTGCTAGAATTTCTAAAGTTAATTTCAGGTATATCATAGAAATTGTGAGTCACTTTAAAGAGATTTGAAAAGAAATGGGACCTTTTCTGAAGTAAAATATTTGATGTCTTGAGTTAGTCATCTCTTAGTCAGGTTATACTATAAAAACTCCTAGTATTTGCAATAGACTTTTTATATTACTTCTCTTGAGACATCCAGCCTTTGTAATTTTGGTATATGACTATGATTAAGACTTCGGGAAAATCTTATATACACACATGCACACTTATACATGTGTATGTATATGTGTGTGTGTGTATATGTATGTAATGTATCTGAAACTTCATGTATATGCAAATATACACATCAGTAAACATACATATGTACAATAAATGATTTGAACAGGCATGTACATGCTTCTAAATTAGCCTAAAATAACCTTTGGAATTTAATTAAAGTGACTATTTTATCTCACTTGGACTAGGATGTGATGAAAGACAGCTGTAAGCTGAATTATTTAAGCAAAAAGCAAGCACTGTAAAAGCATTTATAGGACAGTGTAGAGCAGAGAGCCCTCATTTTGGGTAGCTTTATTAGTATAACAAGGAAACTAGCTCTTTCCTGTATCCTCAGTGAATCAACCGTTTAATTATAACTTGACTTCCCATGGGCCTTATATGGAGAAGGCAATGGCATCCCACTCCATTACGCTTGCCTGGCAAATCCCATGGACGGAGGAGCCTGGTAGGCTGCAGTCCATAGGGTCTCAAAGAGTCGGACACGATTGAGCGACTTCACTTTCACTTTTCACTTTCATGCGTTGGAGAAGGAAACGGCAAACCACTCCAGTGTTCTTGCCTGGAGAATCCCAGGGATGGGGGAGCCTGGTGGGCTGCTGTCTATGGGGTCACACAGAGTTGGACACAACTGAAGTGACTTAGCAGCAGCAGCAGCATAGGCCTTATAAACAGGTGATAATTCATGCTGGTCAGTCAATATAAGCATTCTGGTTTATTTAGTATTTTTTCATGGTTTTTATCTAAATATAATAGCAGACTTCCCTGGTGGCTCAGATGGTAAAGCGTCTGTCTACAATGCAGGAGACCCGGATTCGATCCCTGGGTTGGGAAGATCCCCTGGAGAAGGAAATGGCGATCCACTCCAGGACTATTGCCTGGAAAATACAATGGACAGAAGAGCCTAGTAGGCTACAGTCCATGGGGTCGCAAAGAGTTGGACACGACTGAGTGACTTCACTTCACTTCACTTCTTCTTCATAATAGTATCCTGATTTATTCATCTGTTTTGTTTTGTTTTCTTTTAATTTGGCCAAATCTAGATACACTGTCAAGTCATGTTATTAGGACCCTGGAGTTGAAGATATGTTCTTGGATTAGAGATTGACTTTATCTTTAAATTCATAAATTTATATCTGTTATTCACCCAAAATATTGTATATTTATTCTCCATGTTGAATCCATATCTCTCAAACATTGACAATTTCCCTTGGTTGTCAAATGTACACACCTGTCTTAGTAACAGTGAAGAGTACTCTGGGAATGGAAACTTCCTCTCTTATATCAGTGACAGAGGCTGCAAACCCAGAGTAGGTGCTGTCTAGACTGTCATTCTCTCTGAATAAACTGCCCAGCCAAATTTTACTATGATCACCTGCTGTAGCATTGAAAGAGGAACCCTGGGATGAATAAAAATTTACAAGCCAAAAGCAGTATGGTTCTTGCCTGGAATTCTGCATGTGAAAGTGAAAGTTGTTCAGTCATATCTGACTCTTTGTGACCCCATGGACTGTAATCCATGGAATTCTCCAGGCCAGAAAACTGGAGTGGGTAGCTGTTCCCTTTTCCAGGGGATCTTCCCAACCCAGGGATCGATCCCAGGTCTCCCACATTGCAGGCAGATTCTTTGCTAGCTGAGCCACCAGGGAAGCCCAGGAATACTGAAGTGGATAGACTATCCCTGCTCGAGAGTGTGTCTTCCTGACCCAGCAGTCTAACAGGGGTCTCCTGCATTGCATGGAGATTCTTTACTGGCTGAGCTACCAGGGAATTCTGCTAAATCAATTGGGAAAGCTGAGACAACAATGAGAAGAATTCCTGAAGTACTTTTTAATGGTAAATTAAATTCTGGGATGATTCTGAATATTTTAGCTCATTAGCTATGTATGATAATCAAAGCGTTGCTTTTGATTCTTCATGTTTCCTATGCTCTGCATTTGATTTAGTAAAGATGAAATTTGGAAGACTTAAAATAGAGCGAATTGAAGATATTAAGAGAATGGATTTTCCATAGAGAACAACTGTGTAAGGAACCCTATCTCTCCCCCTTACTGTAATATTTAAGAGGACATACTTCCTTAACTATGAAAGAATACCATTTAGAAATTAACAGCCTGAAAGAACAGTTAAATATTTGCCTTCTTAAATATATAGAAAATTTAATTTGAAGAGAGTTGAGACCAGTCCCTTTTAGTTTGAGACATAAGAAATTGCTGATTTGGGGGCTGCCATTAAGTTCAACCTAATTTTTTTTAGAGATAGTCTAAATCATACTTTGTTCTGTTTTGAATATTTGTTAATAAAGCACACAAGTCTGCTCTTTGCTCTTTTGTTTAAAGTAAAATCAGAACTCAGAAATGAAGATTACCATTTTTTGTTAGGCTCATATTATTTTAGGAATTGGTTGGGTATTTAAACAATTTTTTCCCCCTGTTGTTTCTTCCTTGCTTATAGAATGTGGCTACAGTAACTGACAGTGTCTCTCCTCAGATTTTTCTACTAAAGTAAAGGGATGCTCCACCTGTGTTGTCTTAGCATCTTGTCTGGTCCGTCTTTTTCTGTAAGTGCTGTGGTTTGGATAAAAAGTAGTATCTTACTTTATGTATGGTGTGTTCTTGATGTAGTTAATGACTGAATTTAGAATAATTATAGACATTGAGACCATTTAGGACCCATATTTTAATTGTTTGGAAACCACTAAGTAAGGAAACAAGGAAGAGTGGAGAGAGGAGGAAAGATCTGGGAGATGTAGGAAGCAGACTCGCAGTGGGGAAGGGTGGCTTTGGATGTGAAACTTGGATGATGAGTTAGAAACAGAGGTAGAGAAGACCTGAGAGGGGGCATGTGGCAGTGGTTAGGGACTACAGTGTCACGGGAAACATTTAAGTTGTGTGGAATTTAAAGTGACCTCATTTAGCTGGGATATGTGTTAAATGGCAGGTAATTGGATGTCGAGTTTAGAGCTTGAACGAGAGATTCAAGCATCAAATAATGTGTGCCTGTTTTTATGTGGACATAAGCAAAAAAATATTTAAGAATCATTATTATATAGTTGCTGTAACTATGGAAGTGAGTGATCATGACCAGATAGAAAAAATATATATTAAAAAAAAAAAAAACAGTATAGCACTAACTTTTGTTTCTCCTTGTTCCTCAACTAGAACAGACAAGAAAGTGATTGGTTAGGATTTATTGTGTTGGTAACCCCATGGACTGTAGCCTGCCTGGCTCCTATGTCCATGAGATAGTCCCAGGTGAGAATACTGGAGTAGGGTGCCATTTCCTTCTCCAGGGGATCTTCCTGATTCAGGGATCAAACCTGTGTCTCCCAGGTCTCCTGCATTGGCAGCCACTGGGGAAGCCCTATCCATTTGCTTGTGTGTGTGTGTGTGAGACACCCCAATTCTCCTTTAATGTTTTTGTTCTTCCTTAGATAGATATAAGGTTACAGGATGATAATATGAAGCTTTCATGTTTATAAAATAGAAAAGATTCTCCGTGAGTTTTTAAATTACTAAATCAGATAAGGACCATTGTAAGGTTTATTTGAAGTATAGAATATTCCCTTTTAGGATAAGTAGTGATAAAATCCTAATGAGTTGTCACAGTTTTAAGATTGTGAAATTCCCTAATTGGTATTCATACAGGTATTTTTAATGGAAATAACCTCTTGCAATCTAAGATGTTGTGAAAGAAATTTTACTATACTCCTTCTACCTTTATCTGGCACATTTTGTTTTTTTAGATGTTTATATATTATGTCTGTTGCCTCTAAAGGAATAGTTGTGTTATGATTTGTTACCTGCTTTCTGCTTGTAAGACACATTTTTGAATTGTTATGTGTTTAATTAGGCCATAAATATGGTGGTATTTTTTTCACCTTTGAAATGGATGTTTTTAAGTCATCTGTCTATCTCAAAATTGGTATCAGAATTAGAATGAAGCGACACTGGACAGCACATTATTGTAACTCTTGGCACAAGTCCTTCAGTGACATCATGGGCCCTTTGATTAGTTGATTGCAATTTGAGCTCTCCGGTTATTTCATGTTATGGAGTTCAGTGTTTAACCTCTGGCTGAAACACTGATATTCCTGACTTGCAGGCAATAGATTAACCAGAGAATTGTTGACATAGTCAGTGTTCCTCTCAGGTTTCCACTCTTACTGGGTTCCTTCTTTGGGAAATGGTCCCCAGTTTGTATGTTCTCACTGCCCTGAGGCAGCTTGGAGCTTTCCCAGGGATATCTTTATTCATCTTTGTACCTCCAGGGCTGACATCACGACACTCACATACTATATGTGAGAATGGAAGTAGGGTAGTGAATGGACTCAAGACCTCTGAGCTGACCATGGCCAAGAACTGGCTTTTCTTTGTAAAGCTCCATGATGTTACAGGCTTGGTGAAACGCCACCTCTGTAGTCAACATGATGGAACTTGTAGTTTGTTTAGGTGATTTTCCTCTTAAATAGCGTGAGAGGCTGGCTGGGAAATCAAGAAAAATTAATTTGCCTCTATCTACTATATTTTTATTTTATTAAATAAGACATTGATTATAGAATATTTTAAAATTACAGAAAATTCTGAATAAGAATTCTAGCTTAGTATTTCTGTACAGATAGTCACAGTGAATTTTTAATTTATTTATTTATGTATATATTTATTTTATTAATCAGATCATTTATTTTGTTTACATTTGTAGATGACATGAAATTTAAAGCGATTATTTTTTCCAAATTATACTAAAATGTTTCTCTTTAACTAAAACATGGTATATTGATATATTCTTTATTGTGATTTCTAACTTATCTTTCATTTAAACCTAAAATATAGATTTAAATCAAGGTCCTTAGAACTAAATAAATGCCTGGAGAGGATATAGACTTATGTTTGGCATGATTTTTCTTTCACTAAAGCTGATTATGTTTATAATTAAAAGGTATTATTGCATGTACATATTCTGATTATATTGCAAAAGACAATAGCTGTAATATAAATTTCATAGACATGTAGCAATAAGAATTAGTATAACTGTAGACCTGTAGGGGTCTTTCACAGAGGCCTTGTGTGAGTATACCTTTTCTGAGTTTTAGAATGCATTTGAAATTGTTGCTATGCTTTTTACTTATTCCTTATTGCCAAATTCAGACTTAAATGGAAGAAAGTAGGGAAAACCACTAGACCATTCAGATATAACCTAAATCAAATCCCTAACGATTATACAGTGGAAGTGAGAAAGAGATTTAAGGGACTAGATCTGATAGAGAGAGTGCCTGATGAACTATGGACTGAGTTTTGTGACATTGTACAGGAGATAGGGAGCAAGACCATCCCCGAGAAAAAGAAATGCAAAGAAGCTCTGAGGAGGTCTTACAAATAGCTGTGAAAAGACGAGAAGCAAAAAGCAAAGGAGAAAAGGAAAGAAACACCCATTTGAATGCAGAGTTCCAAAGAATAGCAAGAAGAGATAAGAAAGCCTTCCTAAGTGATCATAGCAAAGAAATAGAGGAAAACAATAGAATGGGAAAGACTAGAGATCTCTTCAAGAAAATTAGAGAAAAAAAGGGAACATTTCATGCAAAAATGGGCTCAATAAAGGACAGAAATTGTATGGACCTAACATCACTGACTCGATGGACGTGAATCTCAGTGAACTCCGGGAGTTGGTGATGGACAGGGAGGTCTGGCATGCTGAGGTTCATGGGGTCGCAAAGAGTTGGATACGACTGAGCGACTGAAATGAACTGAACTGAACTGAACAGAAGCAGAAGATATTAAGAAGAGGTGGCAAGAATACACAGAAGAACTGCACAAAAAAGATCTTCATGACCCAGATAATCATGGTGTAGTCATTCACCTAGAGCCAGACATTCTGGAATGTGAAGTCTAGTGGGCCTTAGGAGGCATCAGTACGAACAAAGCTAGTGGAGGTGATGGAATTCCAGTTGAGCCATTTCAAATCCTAAAAGAGATGCTGTGACAGTGCTGCATTCAATATGTCGGCAAATTTGGAAAATGCTGCAATGGCCATGGGACTGGAAAAGGTCAGTTTTCATTCCCATCCCAAAGAAAGGTAATGCCAAAGAATGCTCAAACTACTGCAGAATTGCACTCATCTCACACGATAGTAAAGTAATGCTTAAAATTCTCCAAGCCAGACTTTCAACAAGCTGTGAAATTCCAGATGTTCAAGCTGGTTTTAGAAAAGGCAGAGGAACCAGAGATCAAATTGCCAGCATCTGCTGGATCATGGAAAAAGCAGGAGAGTTCCAGAAAAACATCTATTTCTGCTTTATTGACTATGCTAAAGCCTTTGTGTGGATCACAATGAACTGTGGAAAATTCTGAAAGAGATGGGAATACCAGACCACCTAACCTGCCTCTTGAGAAACCTGTATGCAGGTCAGGAAGCAACAGTGAAAACTGGACATGGAACAAGAAACTGGTTCCAAATAGGAAAAGGAGTACGTCAAGGCTGTATATTGTCTCCCTGCTTATTTAACTTCTATGCAGAGTACATCATGAGAAACACTGGG
Organism: Oreotragus oreotragus; assembly: GCA_006410675.1. Classification (NCBI taxonomy): domain Eukaryota; kingdom Metazoa; phylum Chordata; class Mammalia; order Artiodactyla; family Bovidae; genus Oreotragus; species Oreotragus oreotragus. The sequence continues at coordinate 130,860 of SJYX01023444.1, read as the reverse complement.
CTGGAGGAAGCACAAGCTGGAATCAAGATTGCTGGGGGAAATATCAATAACCTCAGATATGCAGATGACACCACCCTTATGGCAGAAAGCAAAGAAGAACTAAAAAGCCTCTTGATGAAAGTGAAAGAGAAGAGTGAAAAAGTTCGCTTAAAGCTCAACATTCAGAAAACGAAGATCATGGCATCTGGTCCCTTCACTTCATGGCAAATAGATGGAGAAACAGTGTCAGACTTTATTTTTTGGGGCTCCAGAATCACTCCAGATGGTGAATGTAGCCATGAAATTAAAAGATGCTTACTCCTTGGAAGAAAAGTTATGACCAACCTAGACAACATATTAAAAGCAGACCCATTACTCTGCCAACAAAGGTCCATCTAGTCAAAGCTATGGTTTTCCAGTAGTCATGTATGGATGTGAGAGTTGGACTATAAAGAACGCTGAGCGCCAAAGAATTGATGCTTTTGAACTGTGGTGTTGGAGAAGACTCTTGAGGGTCCCTTGGACTGCAAGGAGATCCAACCAGTCCATCCTAAAGGATATCAGTGCAGAATATTCATTGGAAGGACTGATGGTGAAGCTGAAACTCCAATACTTTGGCCACCTGATGCGAAGAGCTGACTCATTTGAAAAAACCCTGATGCTGGGAAAGATTGAGAGAAGGAGGAGAAGGGGTCAACAGAGGATGAGATGGTTGGATGGCATCACTGACTCAATGGGCATGAGTTTGAGTAAACTCTGGGAGTTGGTGATGAACAGGGAGGCCTGGCGTGCTGTGGTTCATGGGATCGCAAAGAGTTGAACATGACTGAGTGACTGAACTAAATGGAACCTTTCCTGAATTTTAGAATGGACATTGAAGTTGTTGCTATGCTTTTTACTTCTTGATAGATCGGAAAATGTTGATTTCCTTACTATAGAGTACCAAATAAATAATAAAGATTAATTTTTCCCTTTTGAGGGAATTGTAGTTTTACTGTGTATCTGCTCCTTTTAATCTCAAATTTGAAACAAAAATTGTGTTCTGAATACCCGTGTTGTAATAGCTAACTAGTTAGAACATACTGTGTCTAAGGCTGTTCTGTTGACAAATGTCATCAGATAATTGCATTATTACCTTTAAATTCGGGTTATGATGATGGAAGTTTGAATGTCATGTTTCTCCTTTTAAAAGCAGACAGGGCGGTTGTAAAGGAGAGGCTGAATTTGTTAATAGAAGAGATGCTTCCTTTTAAATTTTGGATTTTGGACTTGAGTAGAATTTTGAGGAGAAGTATAGCTTGTAGGATTGATTCTTAGCTCTCCTGGTGGTGTTGGTGTGTTAATATAATCACTGCTTGAATTCCTGTATCCAGGTTCCCTAGAAAAGCCACATCGGTCATCCTTTGTGTGTTACTGTGGGCTGATTTATGGGTGCCCAGCAGAGCAGTGGTGAAGGTCAGTGTTTCCCAAACATGGAGACGACTGGTTTTGGTTGGACCACACACTGTTGTTTGGTCTGCAGTGGTTTCTGCTCGTTGTGTGTTCAGGATTGTCTTTGAATGGTAAGAGTTATTATTTGTAAAAGGCTCTGATGGAGGTTTAGATAGTATTATTTAGTTTGACTGGTTGTAGATATACTGCCCATTGTTTGTAAATATATTTTAAATTTACGAATAATGGAAACACATTTACTGTTCTTATATTTAGACTTATAGGAGGTTTTCTTAGGTGAGAAAATGAGAATAGGACAAGACCAGAGCACTTAGAAGTTGATAAATTTCACAGAGAAATTTTTACTACAATAGAAACTATAAAAAAAAAAGATTTAGTCCAATAATTCCCCAAATTGGAAACAACCCAAATGTTCATTACTGCAAAGCTCAAAAATAAGCTGAACTAAAGCAATATATTGTTTATTATTTTATATTAACATAAACATTACATTATTATATTATAATTATATTTAAATCATACAATACTATTACATTTATTATATTGCCTAAGGATATGTACATGTGTGGTAAAAGTGTAAAATCAAGTAAAGGAATGATAAAATGATTCTCCATGTAGTTATTTTTCAGAGTAGGCAGTGAGACGAGATTAGGAAAAGCACCCAGGTTGCTTTATATGATACTTCATTTTTACCTGGGAGTTACATGTATTCTTTGGTTAATATCAAATATTATTTAAAGAAAACACTTTTAAAAATTTTACTCTTTTGTTGTAATACATTTGGGCTGCTCTAACCGATTCCACTGGGCACCTTCTAAATAGCGGATTCTTACTTCTCATCGTTCCAGAGGCTGGAATTCCAAGGTTCAGGTGCTTGCAGATTTGGTGCAAGGTGAGGACCTGCTTCCTGGTCGGTATATGGCCATCCCCTTGTGTCCCCGCATGGCTGGAGGGCAAGGGAGCTCTATGGCATGAGATCTCTTGTAAGAACACTAATCCTGTTCACTGGGGCTCCACCCTACCACCTAAGCTCTTCTCCGCATCCCCGTCTCCTAACACCACTGGGGCTTAGATTTCAACACAGGACACACATTTGGCTTTGTTGCTTAGTCACTGAGTTGTGTGCAACTCTTTGTGACCCCAGGGTCTGCAGCTCTCTAGGCTCCTCTGTCTGTGGGATTTCCCAGGCAAGAATACTGGAGTGCGTTACCATGACCTTCTCTAGGGGATCTTCTTGACCCAGGGATCAAACTCTGGTCTTCTGCTTGCCAGGTGAATTCTCTACCACTGAGCCATGTGGGAAGCCCACAAATACTTGTGGAGAATCATAAATGTACCCCTATTGAGGCATTATGTGAATAGCTATGTCTTTTTGAGGGAGATACTTAGTGGTGTAATGGAAAGTAAGCCAGGATGTGGAATGTTATCTGATTTGGACAGAAGGAGCTTAACACCACTCATTTCTTCATGGGGCCATAAAAAAATTATTTTTCAATGACTTCTGTATATATTTGGCCTGCAATTATCAAGGCAATGGCACCCCATCCAGTACTCCTGCCTGGAAAATCCCATGGATGGAGGAGCCTGGTGGGCTGCAGTCCATGGGGTTGTTAAGAGTTGGACACGACTGAGCGACTTCACTTTCACTTTTCACTTTCATGCATTGGAGAAGGAAATGGCACGCCACTCCAGTATTCTTGCCTGGAGAATCCCAGAGACAGGGGAACCTGGTGAGCTGATGTCTATGGGGTCGCACAGAGTTGGACATGACTGAAGTGACTTAGCAGTAGCAGTATCAGTAAAACCTTGTGAGATTTTCTGGTGTTCAGGATACCAGTATTCAAGCAGATTTTCTTTTGTCAAAATTACGCATGACAGTTTAGTTTAAAATCAGCTGATGTATTATTACTACATTTTTTGTTTTACTAAGAAACATTAAAAACAACTCAAAAAGTCTTATTTTAACATAGTTTATTGATTCAAATAAAATTTTGATTCCACTTCCGTTTTATCCCTTTTTATTTTAAAAGCTAAGGGGAAAAAATTTTTCCTATGACTTTCAATCTATAGAAAATGAAAAGAATTCTAACTTTATGGTGGTAATCATAAACAGTACATTAGGTTTTCTATAATAACATGTACCATTAGAAAGCTTCATTATGGCAGCATCTTGCGATCTTTACGTCGCAACGAGGAGGAAAGGAGAGCATTCAGCATGAGACTTTCTGGGTGTTTTTACCTGGCGTGGGCCCGGCAGTGTCACAGTGTCATCGGTACCTGCGGTCCCTTCTGTGCCCGCTGACGGAGACAGGCAGCTCTCCTGCCACTCCGTCACCACCTCGTGCAACTGGAAGGACTCCCCGAAGCCAGCCTGTGTCGTGCAGTCCTAGATGAGGTCTTCATGGGTGCTGGCCATAAAAAGTTCATCAAAGTAATGAGGCGAGGAGAGCGCGTGGTGCTCATGGGCAGAGCTCAGCCCCGAGGAGTGTGAGCTGGCTCCAGCTGTGACAGTAAATCAGCAGGTGGCTGCTGTCATTAGGGGTGGCAGATGAGGCGGGGGGCTAACACGCGGCCCACAGAGCCCTCGTTTGTTAGCCATCGCCACTGTACCATGCAAAATAGCTTCCATCTCAGTCATTTGCACTTTGCAAAGTATCACACGTAGCCGGAGGAGCACTGGAGCCCCGCATACACACGTCTCCTCCCCTTCCCAGCAGTCTGGTCTGCTCTAGTATGACCTTTCCTCACGTGACGTTTTCTTGCGTTCACTTCCCCCTCACCTTTTTGCCAGAAAGTGCTACTTTATCAACTCCTGTTGAGTATGGCTTCTATTATTCCAAGACTCCACTTGAATTTTTTAGTAACGGTGCCATTCTTGCCCAAGTGCCGCAGCTCTTTAGTGTTACGGGGTATTTACTTTGTCAATGATGATAAAATGAGCTACTAGTCCTTTTGGTTTTCGTACTTTCCTTGCTATCCTCTGAAGAAATTGGAACTGCAGTGAAAGAAATAAGAAGAAACAAAACAACAGTGTACAAAAAATTTTCGTAAGTTTCTGGAGGTGCCATACCATACGTTTCATGATTCACTTTTCTGAGTAATTTCAGTTTAGGAAGTAAAGCATGGTGTTGTTTTGATAATGGTGGGTTTGCTCACATTGACACAGTTGTTATGGTTGAAAGTATAAGAGCAGACCCAAGTTTTAATATCTTATTTGGGGACTAAAATCTCTAAATAATAGAAGCCATTATTTTTCCTTTAATACCATAGGGAATGGAAATTAAATTAGTTTGAGAATAAGAAACTGGGGAAACAAAGCATCTTATTACCAACTATAAAAATTAGATAAGCATGAAAGTCTGTCACCTTTCTTTTGGAATTTTCTAAGGCAAACTGAGGACAGAATTCATTCAGCAAAGAAAAAATATTTTTTATTTAAAATCAGTTGTATTTGTGGTTATTGAGAGGAGAAAGAGGACAGCTGGTTTAACCTTTGAAGATCAGTTCTGGTTATTCTGTAGCATGTCTGTTACTCCTGTATCTATTGTTGGCAGAGGTTTTCTTTCTGTTAATCTGGGGTTTTTTGGTTTGTGTTTGTGTGTCATTGGACACAGGCGGATGTTTTGAAGTTTATGAGTCATCTCCTTACTTGTTGTGTTTGAAGCTCTCGTTGCTCCAGGCTGGCCAGCTTAGCCCGTTCTCACGGTCTTCTGCGTTCTTTCGTTTTGGCCTGTCGTTCTTTGAACGTTTTCTTACTCCTGGCACAGAAAGATATCCCAGGCCTAGAACCAGCTTTTTTGCTAACAGTGCTAGATTCTTTTAAAGAAGAATTATGTTTTTTAGCCTGCATGCTAGATGAGTTCACTGGTTTTGGAATTTTCTCTTTTTTCTCAATAAGCAGACTTTTTATTTCCAACAGAATTGCTTACTAAAAGCATATTTTCCATTTACAGCTCTGTTCTTAGGAATTGAATATATGTAAAATCCATACTGTCATTTTCCATTTCCCTTATAGTTTGTCTGTGAAATGGTTTTCCAGCCTCTCTTTGCTTGTATCCATGCTGTAGTCTAGTCACAGTCCTCAGTTTCTCCAATGGGTTTACTTTTCTCATGATTTGCTTCTGCCAGAAACTGCCCCTCACAGGAAATTCTAGTTATCTTTATGTTTTACTCTGTCTTTTAAAGTATCCAGAATTCTTTTAGGCATTGCTGAATCTCACCTACTTAATTATTTAACAGTATTTTTGGTCTATCAAGATACACAATGATATTCTCATCAATCGTTTGTAGTTCTCATTTTACTGATATGTAATATGTGGAAACTTTAGAATGAATACCTAAATGAGTGGTGTATTCTGTTCTTTGTGAGCAGAGAAAAAGTCATCTGCTGTTCGTTTTGGTTCATCTGCACATAATCTACTGCCTGTCTGTATAGATTTGCTTCTTCTAGAGATTTTGTATGAATTAAATAATCTAATATGAGGCCTTCTGTGCCTGGCTTGTGGCATGTTTGCCAGATTCATCCATGTTATAGCATCTATCCATACTTCATTTCTATTTATAGCTGAACACTATTGCATGATATGAATATAGCACATTTTCTCTGTCCATTCATGGTATTATGGGCATTTGGATTAAGTAAGCATCTTCTAATTTCATGGCTGCAGTCACCATCTGCAGTGATTTTGGAGCCCCCCAAAATAAAGTCTGACACTGTTTCCCCATCTATTTGCCATGAAGTGAAGGGACCAGATGCCATGATCTTCGTTTTCTGACTGTTGAGCTTTAAGTCAACGTTTTCGCTTTCCTCTTTCACTTTCATTAAGAGGCTTTTTAGTTCCTCTTTACATTCTGCCATAATGGTGGTGTCATCTGCATATCTGAGGTTATTGATATTTCTCCCGGCAATCTTGATTCTAGCTTGTGCCTCTTCCAGCCCAGCGTTTCTCATGATGTACTCTGCATATAAGTTAAATAAGCAGGGTGACAATACACACCCTTGACGTACTCCTTTTCCTATTTGGAACCAGTATGTTGTTCCATGTCCAGTTCTAACTGTTGCTTCCTGACCTGCATATAGGTTTCTCAAGAGGCAGGTCAAGTGGTCTAGTATTC
>SJYX01023444.1:0-112045 GCA_006410675.1 Oreotragus oreotragus | reverse complement strand
TATGCAGATCAAGAAGCAACACTTAGAACCTTACCTCTGTCTCTTATACACATCTAGATGTGTATAAGAGACAGCTCCCTCCCCATCCCACCCTTTAGGTTGATACAGAGCACCTGTTTGAGTTTCCTGAGCCATACAGCAAATTCCTGTTGGCTCTCTGTTTTACACGTGGTAATGTAAGTTTCCATGCTGCTCTCTCATACATCTCACCCTCTGCTCCCCTCTCCCCATGTCCATAAGTCTGTTCTCTATGTCTGTTTTTCCATTGCTACCCTGCAGATAAATTCTTTGGTACAATCTTTCTAGATTCTGTATATATGCATTAGTATATGATATTTATCTCTTTCTGACTTATTTCACTCTGTGTAATAGGTTGTAGGTTCATCCACCTCATTAGAATTGACTCAAATGTGTTCCTTTTTATGGCTGAGTAATATCCCATTGTGTATATATTCTACAACTTCTTTATCCATTCATCTGTCGATGGATATCTAGGTTGCTTCCATGTTCTAGCTATTGTAAATAGTGCTGTAGTGAACAGTGGGATCAGTTCAGTTCAGTTGCTCAGCTGTGTCCAACTCTTTGCGACCCCATGGACTGCAGCATGCCAGGCCTCCCTGTCCCTCACTAACTCCCGGAGTTTACTCAGACTCATGTCCATTGAGTCGGTGATGCCATCCAACCATCTCATCTTCTGTCGTCTCCTTTTCCTCCAGCCTTCAATCTTTCCCAGCATCAGGGTCTTTTCAAATAAGTAAGTTCTTCACATCAGGTGGCCAGAGTATTGGAGTTTCAGCTTCAACATCAGTCCTTCCAATGAATATTCAGGACTGATTTCCTTTAGGATGGACTGGTTGGATCTCCTTGCAGTCCAATGGGCTCTCAAGTGAGATACATGTATCTTTTTCATTTTGGTTTCCTCAGGGTACTTGCATAGGAGTGGGATTGCTGGGTCATATAGTGGTTTTATTCCTAGACTTTAAGGAATCTCTATACTGTCTTCCATACAAGTGACATTTGCTCCAAAAGTCAGATCACATTATTCATAATATATTTTTGTGCATCTTAAACTTACATGATCATGGGGGGATGATCATGATCATTCTTCAGAGAATCATCACTTAAGGTTTTGTTTATACTTTCTTTTTCAGCCATAGGGAGTTTATTATACGAATTGGCTGCTGCTTATAAATATGTATAAAGTGATGAAAATTAAGTTGATTGGCTTGTATTGATTTTGTGTTCAAAGGAAACTAGATTCCTTTGGTTGACCAGTACTGCTGATTTTAAGGCAGAGGGGAAATCTTTCAAATTTCAAGTGGGGGTGATGAGAATTCTTAGTGTACCTTCATCCTTATTTTAAAATACATGTCTTATTTCTCCTTGCTTAATTCTGATGTTTTCTTTCTCCATTTCCGAGACCTGGCTCTGGGATGCTCCTGTTTGTGTGTGTGTGTGTGTGTGTCCTGTTCTCTCCAATCATGGTTTTGTATTGTATTTGCTTTAATAGATAAGTCAAATCATCTTTCTTGTCTCACAAGTGAAGAGAATCTGCAATGAGAAAATCTGAGTGACCGAACAAAGAGGTTTTTATTGTATCTCCATACAGTGTAAAAAAAATGATTTTAAAATTTGAAGTTCAAAGAGGAAATTTTTGTACTAAAAAGTAGAAATCTGTAGCTAGTATGAGATGCCACTATTGAACTTTTCTTTTGACACCAAAAACAATTTCAAACGATGCTATCCCAGGCCATTATAGACACCTGGAAATCAGTCATACTTTAAATAACACTACTTTTTATTCTTTCTAAGTGTTCCTCTCGATTGTCAAGGTGCTGCGCAGATGGAGAGCCACAGAGTGTATATTTTTAGTATGACTCTTGCCCTTGAACTCAAGACCGGTAGAGTCAGCTTCCTGTTGGAGATCTGTCTGGATGTCCGTGGACTTTCTCGTAGAACAAGTCCCAAACTGATTTTCTCCTTCCAAGCAGCTCAGGTTCCCCACGCCCAGATCTCTGACGTTGCCTTTGACTCCTTTCTTGTAGACTCCACGTCCAGTCCCTGTGGAGATTTGTTTGACTCTGGTTGTGGATGCGTGTCTGGGATTAGACCGAATCTCTTCTTTCGTGCTGGCCCTCGGTGCAGACCACCTTTACTGCAGGAGCCACTTAGTTCATCCTTCTCTTTCTTCCCCCCACCACCCCATCCCCAGTCTGTTCCAAGCAGAACAGCTCTACTGAAATGTGTGTCCTGCGTGGGCGTCTGTTCAGACACTTTCCTTCTCACCTGAGTGCCAGCCCCGGCTGCGTGGCTCGTCTCACGTCACCCGTCCCCTCTGCCCTCCATCCCTCAGGCTCGTGCCCCAGGTCTCTCTGGCCACTGTGTCCTCCGCGGCCTCTGCCCCTGCTTGGGGGAACGCCCAGCTCCCCGATGTTCACTCCTACTCCCAAGTCTCCCAAAGGTGAAGTGCTGGTCCCCTGCTGAGGTTTCAGCTCTTCCTTCTCTTTTTTGTTTTTTAACCCACCCCTTTCACTCTTCAGATGCCCTGCGCTGTAGGTGGTGTTTTTGTCCTGTTTCCCTCACTGGGTTTTACAGTTTCCAAGGTAGGGACTTGTCTTTGTTTGATCACCTACTCACCCTGGTTGCCTAGACTGTGCCTGCCTGGAGCCGATCTGATTTAGTACACACATGAGTGTGTGCACGTGTGAGGAGCAGGATCGATGCAGGAGCCAGGCGGCCCGAGTGCTGCTTCATTCTGATGAGAAGCCACAGAGTTTAGAAGGAAAGCTCTGTGAAGACACGGCTTTAACTGTCTGATTTTGCCTCCTACATGGAGAACCTCCCAATTGCTGGTACCTAGGAAGGAGAACACGACTGAGCGACTTCACTTTCATTTTTGACTTTCATGCATTGGAGAAGGAAATGGCAACCCACTCCAGTGTTCTTGCTTGGAGAATCCCAGGGACGGGGGAGGCTGGTGGGCTGCCGTCTGTGGGGTTGCACAGAGTTGGACACGACTGAAGCGACTTAGCAGCAGCAGCAGCAGCAGCAGGAAGGAGAATGGGTGGAGACAGAATGAAAAGTGTAAAGTCAGTGGGTTCATCGGGAGCAAGGTGTTTCAGTGTTATGGTTTTTCTGATTCAGGATTATTTTTGTTTTATTTTTGGTGGTGGTGGTTTTGTTCAGTTGCTAAGTTGTGTTCAACTCTGCAACCCCATGGACTGCAGCACACCAGGCCTCCTTGTCCCTCACTATCTCCTGGAATTTGCCCAAGTTCATATCTGTTGAGTTGGTGATGCCATCCAACCCTCTCAACCGTCTCACCCCATGCCATTTCTGGTGGTATCTAGATTATAAAATTTCCAAGAAAATTATTATGTTACAGTATTAATACTCTTATGGTGGCAGTGAAGTATAGGCTCCAGTCAGTGCTCTCAAATTACTGGCAGTATTATTATCCATGGAGGTAGGTAAGTTCAGTTGGTCCTGTTTGACTTAAACTGTTTTATTGAGGAAGACATTGAAACTTTTACACTAAATAGTACTTTGGACCAAATTAAAAGGATTTGCTTAATGTCAGGTTGTGGATGAATGAATATTTTGCATTTGACTACAGTTGAGCTGTGTTTTTGTATTGTAAATTCTTCCCCATATAATAAAATATTATTAGGATATTTACTGTTATAGACATTCAGCAGATAATGTCAGAATTTTATAAGAAGCTTTTGTTCTCTATGTAGTTTAGTTTATTCCCCTGTGTAGTGTAATATTTTTGTTTACTTCTTAAACCTGAAGCATTTTAATTAATAAAATTTTTTTTCTTTTTAAAACTGCACTGTGGTTTCTAAGCTCAGATCTCTTAAATTATACTTGGCCATATAAATAAGCTGTGCATTGCAACTCTGGGTTCTTAACCTTTGCCCTTTGCTATTAGCTTTATGTTTTTTTAATTATAGGAAAATAGAGGACAGTAGGAAAGTCATGACTTAAATGGACTGTTGTTATTATGGTATTCTTTTTAAAGGAAATGAAAAATATTATTTATTTTGTTCAAATCAAGTGAAACAAATATAGAATATCTTGTTACTGTTATTTTACTAAGCATTTAATATCACCACAATTTGATTATATGTAATAATGATTTTTCCATTTTATGGATTGATGGTGTGATAGGTTATTTATAGTTGTAAGGCATGTGTTCTTCATAGTTATTAATATATAGAAAAGAATGAATATTATTTTCAGTGTATACAAATGTGTTACTTAAATAATAAACTCACAGTCATTAAAAAAATACAAATATTACTTTAGCCTCAAAACTGAGGTTCCCTCTGTTTTATGAAAATAACCAGAATAGGCCAGACATGAAAAGGAGCATTTCCATTTTTAAAGCCTGCTTCAGTCTTGGCTCCTGACGCCCATCTCTCCCATAAGGCCACAGCACTGTATACGGTCTTGTGCTGCCCGTCTGTGCAGACATGTCCGGATGAATTCAGCGTTTAATGTTAAGAATCTTATAACATGCCAATTTGATTTGTAGCCCTTCATATCATAGAATGCTAATTAAAATCATATTTTTGCATATGTCATGGCTTTCATGTACATATGCAAATAGATTCTGTTGCCTTTCAGCTATTAGTAATTAACTTTATGAAGGACAGCTGTAATACATAATTAACAAAAATGTTTGCAAGCCCTTTTACATTGAAAGTTACAACGGTAAATTTTTATTTTTTCACTTATCAAGAGAGCTCTTTTAGTCTGATGCTTTGGAACGAGCTCTAAGTTGTTTTAAACAATCACACGACATAATTAAATTGTGTTGTACTATATTCAGTAGAAGAATGGTGCTGTACGCAGTGGCTGCTGATGCCTGTCCATTTCATATTTATGTCAACAAAATTGAATTAAGAGATCTGATTTGTGTATAAAATAAGATAGCATGTCGGGTAATACTTTTTGTTTTAGTTATTGATATCTTCTGGGCACTTAAATACATTTTTTTTGCATGTGTTGCAGACATGGTAAACATCTATATCGTTTTAAAGAACCTCTCTTCAAATCATTACCATCTTCTTAAGGAAGCTTCTTGAAGGCTATTCATTTTCTCTTTTATAGTCCCTTAAATATTTAATAAAGCGACATTTTCTCAAACTCATTTCATGATTGAAGTGTGGGATTGACTCAGGGGCAGGGCGTGTGATACTGGGATGTTGGTTTATCTTTCTTACTAACTGACAGTGAAGGCAGTGACTGCAGAGCTAAACTCATTGGTTTGGTCTTGTTCATATACACGTGAGAAAATGACCCAGTGAACGAAGTGCAGTTACTTCTTTTGGTTTTCTGGTGTTGCAGTACATCTGTCTGTATGCAGCTTTCTGCTTAGAATGCAGTGCCATGTAATGTGCATTTTTGTGTCACAGCTATATATTTATAAATATATATATCCATGTCAATTTTTTTTAAATTTTGCACATATTTCTAGTAGAGACTTCTGTTTTAGTTCTATAACAACTTTCTTTTTTTTTTCAGGGTTGCATTTGTTATGAAGAAGCACTTAAATACTCATCTATTAGGCAAACATGGAGTTGGCACACCAAAAGAAAGGTAATTTTCATCCATTTAAAATAATTTGATTACGATAAGTATATCTTCATTTTAGATTTTGTTTAGTGAGGTGACTCCTTGGTTTTATCCAGTCAGTTCATCATGTTTTACACGAGTGGTACTCTCATGTTGAATATCATATATTACGCCATTCTTCCATAAAAATTTCATGTAGCATTTTAGTTTTAGAAAATTTGATCTAAACATATTGGAAAAGATTTGAAGGATTTTATTTTATTTTTTTAATCAATTTGTGGAATGACCTTGAAAGAGAAGAGTTAAATTAAAGGGAGTCAACCTCTGAATGCATTAGAATGAACTAAAATAAATATGTAAAACCAAACTATTGAACTTTGTGTATTTTTTTTTTTGAGGTTTTAAAATGACATTTTTGAATTCTCACTGTAGAATTAAACATTGCTCATTTGAAAAAGAAATACATCTTGTGTCATCCCCCAAATAATGCTACGGTTGCCATGTCATGAAAAATAACACTACAATTACGATGTCATCAGCTGCCAGGTTTCCTTTCTTCTTGCTGCTGTGTCATAATTAGCTGCATCTCATAGGCTGAATTGTATTAGGTGAGCCGAAACATAGCGGTGCCAGCCCCCAGGCGAGCCCGGCTGCTGCTGGAACTTGCCGCTCCTGCGACACTAGTGTGAGCAGCCTCACCTGTAAGGACCTGGTGGGCTTCCGACTCGGCCCAGATCCTCAAAGACAGCATGTGAAATCCTGCAGATGCTCCTTTAAACTTATGTTTTCAATACGGTTGTAAAATGCCAGTCATGATGCAGTTTGTTCTGTCGCACTGTAGCCTATGGCTTCTTCTGCCATATTTGTAAATATTTAATAAATTAAGAAAAATTGAAATACTCATCAACATTTTCTATATTCACAAGAAATTTAACTGGACTTTTCTATTGGTGGCATATTGTTTTCTTAAGCATTTTGGTTTGGACATGTCTACTATGTCAGAATATTGGAATGTTATGCATGCCTACTTTCTTCCTTTTGGTTTCTCATACTTTTCTTTGTCATATTATATTTAATTTGAGACAAAATTTATGTGTTGGAGAGATCCTGGATGCATTATTCTTGAAATGGGAAAAATTTTTTATTGTTTCAATTGTAATTTTCGACTTGTCAAAGTTACATTCTATAAGCACTTAAGAAACAAAACATCTTTAGTTATTGTGTTCTTGATGCTTTCACTTGCATTATCTCGTTAACCATATTACCATGTTGTGCTGGTTTAGTTGCTTGTCATGTCCAACTCTTTGTGACCCCAGGGACTGTATCCTGCCAGGCTTCTCTGTCCATGGGATTTTCCAGGCAAGAATACTGGAGTGGGTTGCCATTTCCTTCTCCAGGGGAACTTCCTGACCCAGGGCTCGAACTAGGGTCCCCTGCATTGCAGGCAGATTCCTTACTGNGGCTTCTCTGTCCATGGGATTTTCCAGGCAAGAATACTGGAGTGGGTTGCCATTTCCTTCTCCAGGGGAACTTCCTGACCCAGGGCTCGAACTAGGGTCCCCTGCATTGCAGGCAGATTCCTTACTGACTGAGCCCCCTCAGAAGCCTGTATTACTATGTTGGTGGTGCATTGTTTTGCTAATGTTACAGAATTAAAGACCGATTGAGGCGTATACAATATCTCATAAATAGCCAAGTGTTGGAGTTGTCATTTTTCTGATTCAAATTCGAGTGCTCTTCCTCATGGTTATTATTATGTTTCACACTGAAAATCTTTACATGCAGGTACTTAGGGTGTTTTATTCACAAAACAAATTTGAAAGAAAACATTCAATCTAGATTGCATGATAAAAATAAGATATTTCCCTGTTGTATAACCAGTATGTGTTTTTAACTCAGATGTATCATTTTGGTTTTTATTTAGGAATTTAAAAAATTTGAATATATTTGTTCATGTTGTTTCATATTAGTGAAAAGTTCATCACCTTGTACATATATTTATCCTGCAGACACCTTAAGAATAGTAGGTGTCTTCTGAATGTGATCCTGGGTGTTTGAAAATTCCAGCTGTGCTCTTTGGTTTTTCCATTTGCCTTTTCCTGTGCATTGCAGGATAGCTCTCTGTTACTTCCCTTCATTTCAGGCCCTGATACAAAAAGAAAGGCTAAATAGAGGCAAGAGAAGGAATCTATGTCTTTCTCCCCTTTGAGGTATGATAAGCTTTTTCTCTAACATTTACATGATTTTTGTCCTAAAATCAGGAGCTGAGTCTCAAATGGGAAGGCATTCCTCATCTTCTATATCATTCCCTCCTAAGTAGTCTGACTGCAGAGTTCCTCTCAGCTCAACATTAGATTGAATTGTTTTTCCTGATAAAATTCTTGTGTTTGAGCAGGCCTCTTGTTTATAGTATCCTGCTTATTGATAAGACAGTCCCTCTTCTTGCATAGAGAGGCTGAGTTGGAATGCCAGGGCCTCAGCCATGGCATAATTTCCCAATAGATGTCCATAGCTGGAGAAGACTAAGATGTAAGGAGCAGAATCTAGGCTGATAGATGCCAAATGCTCTTTCCTTCCAGTGTGCCTTCCTCACCTCCGTGGAGAGGGAATCGATGCCTTTAATAGTCTTAGGAAACAAAGAAACTCTTTATCAGCATGTTCAACCATCTCTTTGGGCAGAACTGTTCTCTCAATTAAGTTAAACATTTTTTCTTACCTATTTAAAACATTAATGCCTTGCTATAGTTTTGCAAGCTTGCTATATTTTAATTTCTCTAGGACAATGTAATCAGTTTATTCTTTTTATGTTTTCAATTTGATTCTCCCCTCTTATGTGTTGCATATTATGGCAAATAGTAATAGAAGTTAGCTAAATAGGCTGTGACAATTAAATTAATAATGCATTTTGTTTGCAACTATTTAGGCTTTGTGCTTTGACTGATATATGCAAAAATGATAATTTATTACAAATAAATTCATATTCTTGCACTATAGTTTGATGAACTAATAAATTTTGTCAGCGTGACTGTCATTAGCCACAGAAAAATAAATAATTTCAAGTATATATTTTTTGACTCCAGGAAACACCTGAGGTGATTGCTTGTATAAGAACAACTTTTATATTCTTAAATTTGCATGAACTTATTTTAAGGTAGTATATTACTGTAGTTTAGAAGTCTCGTACACTTAAATATAAACGGCTAAATACAGCCACATTCAGTTCACATTCCAAAATAATAAGCTGATTAATTTGCAAGTTCATTCTAAAGTATTCCCTATTTTAAATAATTCTCTTTATAATATAGTAAGCCAGAGTAGCTTTATGACTCTTTGAATTCACTAATAGTAATCTAGAAAACGAGCTTATCCACAATTATCACAATTGAAACAGCCATAATAAGTATGTCTTATGTGAAAGCCAGGTGCATATTACAATAGAAACAGATAGCATTTGTAGTTCAGCACTTGGAAATCAGCTGGGCTTTGAATGACTGTGGAGATAGGAAGAGAGGAAACAATTCACTCAGAACTTCTGAGCTGATAAGTGGCTTTTGTGGTGTCTGGGACAATATCAGAAAATGTCTGCACGGGCAGTGTCTCAGGAAGGCTGATGTGCTCCTGAAACCAGCTTTTCCAGTAGAGTATTTTAAAATTGGACGTGGACATCAGAGACTCTAGGAGCTAAATAATGTTCTTGTTTCTAGATTGAAACCTTAATATTTTTTCAGTGAAGAAATTTTTGGAGGAGTCTATGCATATTCTAAGTCTCAGATTGTGCCTAATTTTCAGCCCAGCTGTGGGGTAAGTTCAGGCCCCCAGGGCAGGCCCAGGGCTTGCCAGTTTTTTTTTTCAGGTGAATGGCTTTCCCTCCTTTAGATGGCTGAGCCTTAAAATTTTTCCTGACTTCTCTCCATCAGACATTTGGAACTTGTGGTTAGGCATCTTTCTTTTAACAGTATCTTTGAGCTTATTGATAAAATATTTTCCCCAAACTTTTATATGGACCAGATATTATCTAATCTGAGCGTGGGATAGACATACGGCAGCCCTGATATTGGCTCTAATTTGCCGTGAGCCATTGCTACAGGGTCCTGTGGAGTGTGTCTTGTCTCCTTTATGGAGAACTTTCGTATTTATATGTTAAAATTGTATGGAAGCATCATCGTTTTGTGTCTTTCAGTTTAGAGGGGCTCACCCTTTTTCTTGAAGCGTGAAAATATCATCCAAAACCCAAACATTCCTGAAAAAAGTGTATATGCAATTTTTATTGAAACTTTGCCAGTGGTAGATACTGTGGGTTGACTAGGTTACTTTTAAATGAGGAGAGAACACTACCTTTTCTAAAAACTCTGAACTGGACGTATTTCAGTTCAGTTCAGTTCAGTCACTCAGTCATGTCCAACTCTTTGCGACCCCATGAATCGCAGCATGCCAGGCCTCCCTGTCCATCACCAACTCCCAGAATTCACTCAGACTCATGTCCATCGAGTCAGTAATGCCATCCAGCCATCTCATCCTCTGTCATCCCCTTCTCCTCCTGCCCCCAATCCCTCCCAGCATCAGAGTCTTTTCCAACGAGTCAACTCTTCGCATGAGGTGGCCAAAGTACTGGAGTTTCAGCTGCAGCATCATTCTCTCCAAAGAAATCCCAGGGCTGATCTCCTTCAGAATGGACTGGTTGGATCTCCTTGCAGTCCAAGGGACTCTCAAGAGTCTTCTCCAATACCACAGTCAAAAGCATCAATTCTTTGGCGCTCAGCTTTCTTCACAGTCCAACTCTCACATCCATACATGACCACAGGAAAAACCATAGCCTTGACTAGGCGGACCTTTGTTGGCAAAGTAATGTCTCTGCTTTTCAATATGCTCTCTGCTGCTGCTGCTGCTGCTGCTAAGTCACTTCAGTCATGTCCGACTCTGTGTGACCCCATAGATGGCAGCCCACCAGGCTCTCTAGGTTGGTCGTAACTTTTCTTCCAAAGAGAAAGCGTCTTTTAATTCCATGGCTGCAGTCACCATCTGCAGTGATTTTGGAGCCCCCCAAAATAAAGTCTGACACTGTTTCCACTGTTTCCCCATCTATTTCCCATGAAGTGATGGGACCAGATGCCATGATCTTCGTTTTCTGAATGTTAAGCTTTAAGCCAACTTTTTCACTCTCTACTTTCACTTTCATCAAGAGGCTTTCTAGTTCCTCTTCACTTTCTGCCATAAGGGTGATGTCATCTGCCTATCTGAGGTTATTGATATTTCTCCTGGCAATCTTGATTAGGTAGACTCAAATTTTTCCTATTAGGAAAGATTCTGTTCATAATGTGAGATGAATTCCTATTGTTGTCCCGTTATTATCCATTTTAAATGAGTAACTTGCCTTTTGGCAAAATCGGTATTGTTTGTGTTTTCTTTTCTTAAAGGATCAGCTGTTTTCCTTACTGTTTATTCCATGTGAATTTCTGTACGGTGCCTTCTGTTTTCTATCTTACCACTGAAGCAGTCAGTTGATTCTCAGGGAAGCGCGCTGAGATATTTCGTCCCGTGTTGAGTGTGCTTCCTCTCATCTCTGAGCCGTCTTCTTTGTAGCACGTGTTGGTCCGCTCAGGCCTGCTCTCCAGTCACTGTTGTTGACTGGGCTCCCCTCTCAGTTCTTCTTTTAGTCAGTGGTTAGTGATTTTTCTTTTTTTAATGAGGCCGAATTTTGGAAAAATTAAGTAAGAGTCGGACACGACTGAGTGACTGAACTGAACTGAACTGATGGGCTCCTCTCTGCTTTAAAAAATATTTATACGAGAAATAATTCTGTTGAGCCAAAATGGAGGAAAAACATTTCAGTTCATTCTATCTTGGATTGCTTGTTTTAACGAGTGGGAGATTGTTCTATTTGAGTGACTTACTATTGCTTCTGCATGAGCCGAGGACACCCGTTCTTCTGCCTTCTCCCATTTCTCCTCCTTGTTATCTGTAGACAGCATCTAGTGTATAAACAATATCCTGTGATCATTTAATACCACTTTATTTAAGGAAGTTAGATGGAATAGACAGATAACCCTGCTAAATAATTACACTTATGTGGGAAGATTGATAGAAGTCACATCATTTACTCAGGGTTGTTATTTTTAGAAAACTTCTTCTGTGTTTTACTGACTTACTCTGACCATTTATAAAGGTTCATAAGGAGATGAGTATACATTTTCCACCAAAGTTATCTCGTTAGTACTTGGGTAGCATTTCTAAATTAAATGGGCAATTTATATATTCTGTGGTTGCCTTATGACAAATGTTTTCTTACTGAAATGGGTATATTCTAGTTCCTCTTCATAAATTTTCAAGGTGAACATTAGCAAAAGTAAGTGTCACTGGTGAGAATATTGGGGTTTCAGCTTGTCATGTGTGTGTGGAAGTTTCCAACTTACTTTATAGGGAGGGATGTTTGGGCCAAGTCGCAGATGGTTCTCCTGACTCATCTGTGCGGGGACAGAAAACCCCCTTCCTAGCTCGTAACTCCCTTGGGCCCCTCAATTTCCGTGAAGCAATGTGAGCCCTACTCCTGCTTCAGCTGCTCAACCCAAAGCTCTGCGGAGTAGCTCGATACTATGTGTTTGTCTGATAGATTAGTTTGCTGTTCTGAGTAAATATTCCTTCCACTCATTTCTCGTGACTAGACTTTGAGTGGTGTCCTTCCATCGAGACAGCCTCTTACCTTCATCCCAGTGTGTCTGCTTTCCGCCTCCAGTAACATTTTGACTACTCTTGTAGTTAGTTTTTACGATAATGACAAATCTCAGAATGCTTTGAGAAGTCAAGTCTTTATTGTAAAGATCTTGCTCAACGTGCTGCTCCTGGTCATAGATCGTATCTTCCTAGTGAGATGGTTGGGGGCAGTTTCTTTCCAGTCTCTCTTTCAGGAAAAGGTGTGCCTTTCTGAAACAGCTTGTCATTTTGGCCTTAAGTACTAGCAACTCGTGTGTATAATTGAGTTTTCCTCCTTATGTTTACTTCTAGAAAGAAAGCTCAGTGCCAAAATTATAACTCATCTCCAGAAAGTAGGATGGACTTCATGGAATGCATTTTATTTACTACTGTTATTTCTAGTTTCATCTTTTTTTCCCCTTATGGGAAATTCCCATTTTATGTGAGTGGTATATTTTAACAACTTCATATAAATCAAAGCTCACATAATTCAAGGGAAGTTTTGCAACAGGGATATTTGTGAGGTAGGGTCAGTATTTGTCTGGCAGGATGCGGTCTCCAGCCCTGTGCTCTGGGGGAATTGTGTCCAGTGGTGCATAGCCCTGTGATGAGACTTTAAAAACTATCCTTGCAAATACAGTGCACTTTACATGGTGCTTTTCGCTCTTCAAGATTGTCTTTTATTGTGAGGAATGCTTGCTCCTAGAGTGTGTTGAGCAGACGTGGCATGTCCTCCCCTGCCAAAGAAGGGAGGGTTGCTTCACTTGTATACCAGGGTCCTTGCTCTCTACTCTGTCAGAAGTAACTGCTGCTCACAGTGTGTCACAGCTGTGCTAGTGAAATACCATGTCTTCTACTCCGGGGGAAACTCCCCGTTAGTAGGGGAGAAAGCCTAGGTGTTAGAGTATATGCATGCTGCAGAGAGATAGGACTATTTTCTACTCTTTCTAAGATTCATTCTTTAATTTTAAGCTAACATTTGATTTCTCTCTGTGTGTTTTATTCTTGAGCATTGAAACAGACATGAGTATTATGTGAGTCTTGTTCTTCAGAAGATATTGTAGGTTATGCAGGTATCCATAGTATGTAGAAAGAAAGGCTACACAATGATAGAAAAGAAAGGTTTAGAAGAGGGAACAATTAATCCTGTCTCAGAGGTGTTCTGGGGGATGCTCGTGAAGACATCTGGTTTATTTATTAATTGATTCTCCCAGTCAACATTGTCTGCATCTAACTGCTACATATACTGTGTTCCAAAGCTGAGCTGGCCTGTCGTGTGTGCAGATCATACACCCTCTGGTCTGTTGACGGACTTTTGGGGCTTGACGGACTGAGGCTAAGGATGCAGGGATGATGCGCCTGTAAAGGGGAGGGGGAGTTTTATCAGCGGGGAGGTGCTGGTGAAAACACAGCAGAAGTACTATTCCTGAGAGTGTCTGGGCCGGCTGTTGCTTTAGGCCAGGTCTTTCTGAAGGGGTGCCTTTTAAGGGAGGCCTCTCGTGAGGTGTATGTGGGCTTGGCTGCTCCTGCTCCAGTGCGTCCCGGGGCTGGGGGAAGGGAGTGGGCAGAAAATGAACAGGTAAGATGCCCACTTAGTGCTGTTTAGGAGGGGAGCACAGGTGGGACTATTCCTTCAGGGTGACGATGGAAGGGGCAGTAAGTTGGAATCCAGCAGGAGAGAACCAGGAGCGCTGCGCCGGCGTCTCGTCTCACTCCACACAAGGGGAAGCCAGCAAGCCTTTGGCGTGGAGCTCAGACCTCAGGGAGGATTCTTGGGTCACATCGCAGAGATGCAGAGATGCAGAGATGCTTGCCCGCTTCCCCTGCTCCATCTACTCCCCTCAGTGCCAGTCGCCTCTCCCCATTCATACTTCAGAGCTTGCCTGCAAATAAGCCCTGTAGTCGTTGGTTTTACAGGCAGACCTTGTTTCCCAGTGCTTTGCAAATATTCCATTTCTTACAAATTAAAGGATTGTGGCAACCCTGTGGCAAGCAAGTCTATCAGCTTCATTTTTTCCAGTAACATTTGCTTACTTCTCGTTTCTTTGTCAACATCTGGTAATTCTTGCGAGATTTTAAACTTTTGTTATTGCTTTATTTTATGTTGACTTTGGATCAGTGATCTTTGATGCTGTTACTATGACATGAAGGCTTAGACTGATGGTTAGTTTTTAGCAATCAGTTTTTAGCAGTCAGATATTTTCTAGACATAATGTTATTACATACTTAACACAGTATAATGTAGTGTAAGCATAACTTTCATATGCACTGGGAAACTGAAAAATTCCTGTGACTCCCTTTCTTGCTTTAGTGTGGTGGTCAAGAACAAAACCCGAGGCATTTCCGAGGAGGGCCTGCATTGTGTTAGACACGGTAGTTCCAGCTCTGCGCCCTACTCCCCCTTCCTCTGTGCTTTTGTTCTTCCTGCCCTCATCACACTGCTACCATGTTTCTTTTATCCTGATTGTCAATCTAAGTCATTATTTTATTTCAAGCTTCAGTATGAGGCGCCGGCCTTCTATGAGTTTCTTCCTTGTTTATTCCATCTCTAAATTGTGTTTATTTTTTCATCATATTCCTATGGAACTTTGCTGAATAAAGAATATATACATACACAGTGACTCAGTGGTAAAGAGCCACCTTTGTATGTGTGTGGGTTCAATCCCTGCATCAGGACAATCCCCTGGAGAAGGAAATGGCAACCTACTCCAGTATCCTTGCCTGGGAAATCCCATGGACAGAGGAGTCTGGTGGGCTACAGTCCATGGGGTAACAGAAGAGTTGGGCAAGACTTAGTGATTAAACAACAGCACATATATATATATATAAACTCCATCTCCCAAAGCAGAAACCCGAAAAACTATAATGATACTGTGTATAATTATGTAATCTAGTACTAGTTCGTTGAGTTACTACACCAGAAATGTATGATTTAGTAATGATAATCTTTATTAAATGAGGAATGCCTCCTCTTTCATTCCTATGTACAAATAAGATAAAATTGAATTCTGTGGAGAAGGTGAACTATACCTTTTCTAGTATGAATGTTCTAATTGTTTTTTCATGTGTTAGTACATTGTTGCTTAATATGACAAGTTAATTTTTAAGGATTTTTGTGGGGCTACAATTTAGTTTAGTAGTTCAGTCAGATCTTGGGTATAAGAATACCTGCTCTTTTAACTCTCTTTGAAGTCAGTAAGTGATCTCCACTATGATCAATCAAATATGCTAAATGTTCAGAAGGTAGGTGTTTTCCTTTGGCAGGCATCTAGAATATTTTTGGCCATTCTCTTCTTTTATTTCACTTAAATTGCTTTTAGAACACTGGGGCTTATACATCTGGACTCTGACTAAAATATGCCCTAAGCTCTTATCTTTAATTCCCAGTCAGCACCAGAATTAAAGAGAACAAAGGCCTATATGTTCACTGCAGCCTTCAATTATGCTTAATTACCAACTTTCATACAGTTTCATTATACAGTACTGACTTCTTGTGAGACTTTCTTTATATTCATGATGTCTTGGTAGTTGCTTATAAAAGTCCAAGTTGAAAAATTTTCTGAGGAATTTTCAGGAAACTTACAAGCTTTCTGAAGTAATTTTGGTAAAGTTGGATCAAAGCAATTTGGTGATCCATTTTAACAGATGAAAAACAATAAGTTTACATTTTGCCATGCCACAGAGCACTGATGGGAGAAATCGAGGGTTTACCTGATATTCTCCAAGACATCTCCCCTCAGCCCCAGGCCACTCGAGGATCCCACTGTGAGCTTCAGACCAAGGGCCGCCCCCACAGCCCTGTGCTGCCCTCTCCTTCGCGCTCAGAGGGAACAGGCAGGCAGCCACGCCCCTTATGAGGCCTCCTGGGGATGACAGCCCTCTGCAGAACGACTGCCTTCTGTTTCAGCAAGCCTTCATTCCCTTCAGAACCATCATGATGCCCACTGATAGGTTCTAAGATACAAGGTTGAATCATATGAAATCAACACTTAGGTTCAGTTCAGTTCAGTCGCTCAGTCGTGTCCGACTCTTTGTGACCCCATGAATCGCAGCACGCCAGGCCTCCCTATCCATCACCAACTCCCGGAGTTCACTCAGACTCACGTCCATCGAGTCCGTGATGCCATCCAGCCATCTCATCCTCGGTCGTCCCCTTCTCCTCCTGCCNGGTCTTCACAGAACCGTTCAACTTCAGCTTCTTCAGCATTACTGGTTGGGGCATAGACTTGGATTACCATGATACTGAATGGTTTGCCTTGGAAACGAACAGAGATCATTCTGTCGTTTTTGCGATTGCAACCAAGTACTGCATTTCAGACTCTTTTGTTGACCATGATGGCTACTCCGTTTCTTCTGAGGGATTCCTGCTCACAGTAGTAGATATAATGGTCATCTGAGTTAAATTCACCAATTCCAGTCCATTTTAGTTCGCTGATTCCTAGAATGTTGACATTCACTCTTGCCATCTCGTTTGACCACTTCCAATTTGCCTTGATTCATGGACCTGACATTCCAGGTTCCTATGCAATATTGCTTTTTACAGCATCGGACCTTGCTCCTATCACCAGTCACATCCACAACTGGGTATTGTTTTTGCTTTGGCTCCATCCCTTCATTCTTTCTGGAGTTATTTCTCCACTGATCTCTTGTAACATATTGGGCACTTAACAATCCGGGGAGTTCCCCTTTCAGTATCCTATCATTTTGCCTTTTCATACTGTTCATGGGTTCTCAAGGCAAGAATACTGAAGTGGTTTGCCATTCCCTTCTCCAGTGGACCACATTCTGTCAGACCTCTCCACCATGACCCGCCCGTCTGGGGTGGCCCCACAGTGCATGGCCTAGTTTCATTGAGTTAGACAAGGCTGTGGTCTTTGTGATCAGATTGACTAGTTTTCTGTGATTATGGTTTCAGTGTGTCTGCCCTCTGATGCCCTCTCACAACACCTACCATCTTACTTGGGTTTCTCTTACCTTGGTCGTGGGGTAAGAGATGGACTGCGACACTGGAATGTTACTTTTATGCAGGCCCCAGTGACAAGTATAAAATGCCAATATTGCATTCCCCTCCTTATTACACTGATAATTGTGTTCCTCTTTTCACAACATTGAGGAAATAAATGAGATTACATAGATAAAGCACATAGCACACACCTAGCAAGCAATTAAATAGCTATCTCCTTACCCCTCACTCTAGAGATTTTTCCTGTATTTTGGGGTTGTTTATCTAGGCTTATGTCCTATCATTTACAAGTTGCCCCAAACATTTCTGGAGCTAACATTTTTCTCTCTTCTTTGGAATATTCATCTTATCAACACTCAAACCTAGCAAATTA
Source organism: Oreotragus oreotragus (assembly GCA_006410675.1). Taxonomy (NCBI): domain Eukaryota; kingdom Metazoa; phylum Chordata; class Mammalia; order Artiodactyla; family Bovidae; genus Oreotragus; species Oreotragus oreotragus. Next base: position 94,439 of record SJYX01023444.1, on the reverse strand, counting down.
CTTTCAGTTCTCAAGTTGTATAATATGTGAAGATGGGCTCTTTAAGGCAAGAGTTAGAAACTTTTTCTCTAATGGGCTGTTAGACAGTAAGTATTTTAGGTTTGTAAAATATGTTCTCAGTCACATAGTCTTCCTTTAAAAAAAAATTTTTTTTAATGTAAAAACCAATATTAGCTAATAGGCCAAATAGGCCAACAAGGTTTGCTAATCTCTGCTCTCAGTGATCAGTTCTCTTTTATCCATTTTCATTTTCGGTGACTTTTTCCTTTGACATTTCTATTTCAACGATTCTATCTGCATCTAATTAAGTCGTCAGAACCTTAAAATTTGTTCCATATTTCTATTTTTCTATTTTACCACTTCCTGCTCTTACCATTTTAAAAGCAAAAATAAAAGTGGAGAGAAAAAAAAAACCAGAATGGAACAGGGGAAAAAAAAACAAAACAGGAGAAACTAATGAATAAGATTAGCAAAGCTGAAAAGCCACAAACACCTGAACAATTCAAAACAATGATGGAAAAGGATCAGGAGATACTTTAATGGAAGGGACATCTGAACAATGTAAAATTAGCCTAGAAATAAATAACAAAATAAAAACTAATCTGGAATGGAAGTTCTAGAAAGACATAAAGAAAAAAACAATCAAGACAAATCTATTTGTTAGAGGAACACACTGTGAACCTCCCCTCAAACCTGTTCTCAATATCCATGCCAGAGGGCCACAGGGAGAGCGCCCCTCAGAGTTGGAGTCTTTGGTTACTACATCTCCTAGCCTCTTCCCATTCTACACAAATCCATCTTCCCCACTGCTGCCATAGGTGCCCCCCTGAAAAAATCGTCTCATCACGACAGCCCCTTCTCCCCTCCACTGCCACTGAAACCCTTCTGCCCATGAAATAATGTTCACACTCCTTAACAGAACAGGCAAGGTTTACATAACCTGACCTTCACCCCCTACCCCATCCTCTCCCAGATCACCCCATCCTCTCCCTGATCAGTTTCTCAACCATTAACAAGTGGAAAATCACTAGGACATTAATTGGAAAGAAGACATATTCCTAGCTATACTCATCTAAACTGTGCCCTATGCAAATAAGTTTTAGAGATCAATGTGCAAAATAATAGCAGGATTTTACAAACTGGCAGAAAGATCAACTGATTGTTTTTGTCTTGCTTGGTTTTTAAAAACTGAATGAGTGTCCTTGGGCAGGGCAAAAAAACAAAACAAAACAAAACACAGGATCCATTTTAACAAAGACTCCACCATGTATTCACTTAATTATGCTATCTGGCAGGTCTCAGAGGAAGGCTTTTGAGATTGCAACTCCTATTCGGCTACTAGAGCAGAAACTTAAGCAATGGGTGATGAGGAAAACTGATAATGCACACATGGAAGGTCTGAGGAACCAAGGAAAGCCAAGATAAAAGTGTGAAAACCACAGAGGAAAGACGGAAGAACAGCAACAAGACCAACAGAGAAAGGAAAAAAAAATCATCCACGGAGAGGAAGAAATCATAAACTCACTGCAGGCAAGATCTGTTGAAAAAGCTGGGAAGAAAAGGAAATTTTCTTAAAAATAATAATTTTCACAGAAAATCAACAGGCTTTAATGTTTTATGTTTATGTAATGTTTTATGAAGAGGTGCTAACCTTGGAAACGAAATGAGTTTTGTACAAAGAGACTGGGGGAGTAGTCATTAAACAATACTGCTGCTGCTGCTGCTGCTGCTGCTGCTGCTAAGTCGCTTCAGTCATGTCCGACTCTGTGTAACCCCATAGACGGCAGCCCACCAGGCACCCCTGTCCCTGGGATTCTCAAGGCAAGAGTGGGTTGCCATTTCCTTCTCCAATGCATGAAAGTGAAAAGTGAAAGTGAAGTCGCTCAGTTGTGCCAGACTCTTAGCGACCCCATGGACTGCAGGTTACCAGGCTCCTCTGTCCATGGGATTTTCCAGGCAAGAGTATTGGAGTGGGTTGCCATTGCCTTCTCCGATTAAGCAATACTAGTAGCAGCAGCAGCAGCAGCAGCAACAGCAGTTGTTAAACACTATAGCAGTTCCATCTCAAAGGCTTACTTGTATCTTATATACATAGCAAAGACTATATTATGATCTCAACATTTGACAAAAGCACTCTTCACAATGCAGGTTACCAGGCTCCTCTGTCCATGGGATTTTCCAGGCTAGAGTATTGGAGTGGGTTGCCATTGCCTTCTCCGATTAAGCAATACTAGTAGCAGCAGCAGCAGCAGCAGCAACAGCAGTTGTTAAACACTATAGCAGTTCCATCTCAAAGGCTTACTTGTATCTTATATACATAGCAAAGACTATATTATGATCTCAACATTTGACAAAAGCACTCTTCACATTACTTTGTTTATCTGCCAATTAAAGTGCAAAAAACAGATTTTTTAAAATCTAGGTTTAACAGACATTAAACAAGAGACATGGGTTGAGTTCTTTTCCTCCCTTCTTCTCTACTCTAAGGTTCAGCTTTACACAGCAGTGGAAGAAGGGAACCTCAGCCTTCCCTTCCTTCTGCTAATCTCTTCATCAGAAGGACCAAGAGACTTAATCTACACCCACAGAGTTCATAAATCCCACTGCTTCCTGATGAAGCACAGTGGGATTAATTACAACAAATGAGCTGTGTATCATTCCGTATACTTTGAATATTAACCCCAGTCATTTACAGCCGACTCTCAACCGAAATGGGAACTTACAGGAGGAGACAAGACTCAAGATATCACAGCAAACCCTAGGGACAGACTTCAGTCCCAGAACAACTTTTCCTGATCACTGTGGGATTTCTACGAGGCATTCAAAGGCCAAGGTGGAAACCAAGTTCTTTAGCCAAAATACTGTTGATCTGCCCGCCTGAAATTATCTGTTCTAATAAGTGAAACTAGCATTTAGGCCTCCTAAACGCTGCTTATCTTACACTGGCAGACAAACTGGAAACCTTGTTTTAACATGGATCACCAGCAGAAAAAACCCTGAGTTAAAATGAAGAGACATCTCTCGACTCCAAATGTTTTGGCTGCCTTCAGACATCAAAGGAAACTTTCATGAATCACCAGGTAAAAGCAGCAAGAAAGGAAGCACAGTCTGTATTGTTGTAGGTCCACTCAAAGAGGACAATCACATAATAAAGAAGAAAGAAAAGAAAAAAAAAAAAAAACGCTGTGGGAGACGGTCCCTCTCCAAACAACGTCCAAACACATCCAGATGCCCAAAAATCTCCTATGCTCAACATCTGAAATTCTCTTTCTCTTTACACGTGAAACGCGATATCATCTCCCTGCCTGACCGCGTCCGAAAAGCCTTCCCAACTCCGGGGTAACTGACTGCTCTTTGAGGTCTTCCAGTTACTTCCTGGTGGCCCCTCAGCAGCCCCAACTCGGCCCCCCACATTTTACTTCTCCCTTATTCCCAGCCCTCCCCCACTCCTCCCCCCGTCCAAACTTCAGGAGTTAGTGATGGACAGGGAGGCCTGGCGTGCTGCGATTCATGGGGTTGCAAAGAGTTGGACGCGACTGAGCGACTGAACTGAATATATATCTCATAGTATCCCAGGTGGCACTAATGGTAAAGAACTCTCCTATCAGTGCAGGAGATGTAAGAGACATGGGTTCGATCCCTGACCTGGGAAGATCCCCTGGAGGAGGGCAATGCAACCCACTCCACTATTCTTGCCTAAAGTATCCCATGGACAGAGAACCCTGGAGGGCTGCAGTCCACAGAGTCACGAAGAGTCAGACAGGACTGAAGTGACTGAGCATGCATGTATGACTGTCACCCTGATACTGCACGTGCATGCATGCTTAGTTGCTCAGTTGTGTCTGACTCTTAGCATGCATGCATGTATAGTATCACTATGACAAGCATACATGCATGCTCACTTGCTTCAGTCATGTCCGACTCTTTGCGACCCTGTGGACTGTAGTCCTCCAGGCTCCTCTAACCATGGGATTCTCCAGGCAAGAATACCGGAGTGGGTTGCCATGCCCTCCACCAGGGGATCTTGCTGACCCAGGGATCTAACCTTGGGTCTCATACACTGCAGGCAGATTCTTTGCCATCTGAGCCATCAGGGAAGCAAGTATTACTGTAGAACTTACGTATGGGTTTTCTTCATTTCTACACTGTGGTACTATGTCAACCAGGACATGTGAATGCTTTCCCCAAAGCCCAGCCCTTACTTATCTTGGAGTTTCATTTTCTCTCATTTTTAAATTTCTGTTGCAGTTTGCAAATTATTCTCTCTGATAGAGAATAAGATTTGAGGTATTTTTATATTATTTTATATTTTTAAAATTTTTTCTTGGAGTGTAGTTGATTTACAATGTTGCATTAGTTTTGGCTGTACAACAAATTGAATCCATTATACGTGTATCCACTCTTTTTAAGATTCTGTCCTCATATAGGCCATTACAGATTATTAGGTAGAATTCCCTGTGCTATAGAGGATGACCTTATTGGTTATCATCTTCTGTATAGCACACCAGTCTCTCAATTTATCCCTCCCCCTCCCTTAGCCCCTGGTAACCATGTTTGTTTTCTCCATCTGTAACTCTATTTCTGTTTTGTAAATAATTTTATGTGTATTCTTCTTCTATATGGTATTTGTGTTTGACTTACTTAGTAGGACAGTCTCTGGGTCCATCTGTGTTGCAAATGACATTGTTCTGTTCTTTTTTATGGCTGAAGAGTCAGATATGACTGAGCAACTGAACTGAACTGAATATTCCATTGTATATATCTATGCATCTTCTTTATCCTTTCCTCTGTTGATGGACATTTAGGTTACTTCCATGTCCTGGCTATTGTAAATAATGCTGCCATGAACACTGGGGTGCATGTGTCTTTTTGAATAATGGTTTTCTTTGGGTATATCCCTAGGAGTGGGGTTGCTGATTGATATGGTAGTTCTATTTTTAGCTTTTTAAGGAAGTTCCATTCTGCTCTCCATACTGGATGTACCAATTTACATTCCTGCCAACAGTGTAGGAGGGCTCCATTTGTTCCACACTCTCTCCAGGATTTACTGTTTTAGATTTTTTAATGATGTCCCTCCTGACTGATGTGAAGTGATACCTAATTATAGTTTTGGTTTTCATCTCTCTAATAATTAGAGCTGTTAGCCATCTGTATGTCTTCTTTGGAGAAATGTTTATTTAGAGCTTCTGCTATTTTTTGACTGGGCTTTTTATATTGAGCTGCATTGTATATTTTAGAGATGAATCCCTCATCTAGTGCTTCATTTTCAAGTATTTTCTGACATTCTGAGGGTTGTCTTTTCATTTTGTATATGGTTTCCTTTGCTGTGCAAAAGCTTTTAAGTTAAGTTAGGTCCCATTGCTTTGTTTTTGTTTTTATTTTCATTACTGTAGGAGGTGGGTCAAAAAAGATCTTGCTGAGATTTATGTCAAAGAGTGTTCTTGCTGTTTTCCATTAAGAGTTTTCTAGTGTCTGGCCTTACATTTAGGTCTTTAAACCATTTTGAGTTTGTTTTTGTGTATGGCATTTGGTAGTGTTCCATTTTTCATTCTTTTACATGTAACTGTCCAGTTTTCCAGTACCACTTATCAAGGAGACTGTCTTTTCTCCATTTTATATTCTTGCCCTCTTTGTCATAGATCACAGGTGCCTGTTGGTGCCTGGGTTTATCCCTGGGCTTCCTATCTTGCTCCGTTGATGAATTATGATTTTAAAATCCTTTGAACTCCAGAGTCATGTGCCATGGAATCGTGTATGTTTGGGACACATTTTTGAAATGATCTCTCTCATCTGTGGCACATACCTGTCCTTGCCTGGCCTTCTTTCTCTGTGGTTTTCACACATACAGTGATGTCTTCATCACTCCACCTCCCTGAATGAGTCAAAACTGAGTATGTCTCCTCTCTGTGTCTCTTCTCTGCGAGATCCTGCATATTCTGCCACATCAGTATATTGTCAAGAGTTCTGCTTTAGCCAAATGAACAAGTGCAGTGAACGTCTGGGACACACATATCCCCCATGCCAGCCGATGCCCCCTCTAGCCCAGGAGCCTCATGCCACCCCAAGAGAGTATAGCCTCCACTCCTGCTGTCTGTGCCCTCAAGCAGTCTTTCTAGCAGTTTCATCCCTGTGTTTGTTCACCTGAGGGTTTATGTTCTTGACAAGTACAGAATTTATCCACGTCCCATTTGTTCTTTCTTTATTATTCTAAATACCTCTCCATCTCCATGCTCAGATGTTTTAAATCCACCCTTCCAGTTCCCATGTGATGAGACTGTTAACATAACTGTCCAGTTAAGTCGTACACACTTGTCATCGTTTCTCATTACCCTCCAGTGTGAGTGATGGTGCTGCACGAATGTGCCAGACATGCCCTCAGTATGTCTCTGGTACAAAGATCACAGCCCTAGCCCACACCAACCCCCATTGCTTGTGATGGGGAGGTGGAGTCATCCCTTCAAATGCTTCTATCCTCCGGGGCAGCAGGTAGGCTTGATGCAGGCTTGCTGGGCATCAGAAGCAGGCATGTCTCACGAAGCTGCTGCAAGTATTCAGCGTGGTGTAGCAGAGGCAAAGTTCAGAGCAGAGGCACCATCCCTCCCTCCTTCCATCACTTATCTGTCTCATGGATGGAATGACTGTCGCAATGCCAGATGCTGGCTTGGGTTCTAAGAGTTACCAGGTGAGTTAAATCCTCTCCTTGTGTGCAGAAGGTCAAAGGATTCTACTACACTGTGGTGCCCAATATGTGGATTCTTTTCTGAGTGCCAAGAGGACAGGGGTCCTAGTCCAGTCAGGATTGTGGTGATAGTCAGTGAGCTGTGATTCTGATCTGAGGCTTGAAAGATAAATGGGAATTAGTCAGATGAGAGGCTGAGGGGCCGGGGATGGTGGTGTGAAGATGGGCCAAGATTTTGCAAGACGAGTGATCTCCATGTTTTAACACTAGGGGCTGCTTTCTGATGAGGGTCTGGGAGAGGTGAGCAGGTGTTGGCAGGACAGTGGGAAATGAGACTGAAATAAGTAAGGACCTGGGGATGGAGGGCCTTTTACCCCTAGTACAGGAACTCAGCTTACAGCCCTGTGAGTGAATTGGTGGCTGTGGTGACAGAGGACGTTCAAGTCTTGGGTGGGAAGATGAGCTGTGTGTCTGCTGGAATGTGTTTGAGAAACCCGTCTACACCTTGAGAAGCAGCCTGGCTGGAGGAGGTGGATGTAGGAATTCGGGATCTGAGCTCTGATTAAACTGTGTGAGGCAGGTAGTATATGGAGGAGAGAACACTAGAGCCCACTCTGAGCTGAGCTGGTTGTACAGACACAGGGAACAGATGGAGTCACTTAGGAGAGCTGCGGGGACCTGGTGGCCCTGGGTTTGCGAGCCACTTCGTCTTTCTCAGGTGGTCATCACCCCTCCTGTGCTCCCACTCCATTCTTTATGGCGAGCCGGATTCTTCGGCATCCCAGGAAAAGGTTGGCTGGCTCATCTCCTTTCAGTTAGTGGCCAGTGAGCTTGGTGGGGTAGCAGCAGGGTCACTGTGAGGAAAGCGTGGCAGCATCAGTGGAACGGTTCCACTCGGGTGGAGCTGCTCTGATTGACTAATGTTTGCTGAATCTAGAGTTCCCTCCCAGATCTCACACAGACTGTCAAGGAGGAAAGAGGGGATGGCAGTAAGGAATAAAACGACTTCCGCTCTGTTGAGAAGCACAGTGTGGTTGGGATAGAGTGCCGCCCAGTGCACCTGGCTGGTGACAGCCCTGAACCAAGCCCTCAGTCCTGGGATGCTGCTCGGAATGCATGTCTAGCGTATCCCCAGCCTTCTGTAGTCTGCTGTCCCTCCAGCTGGAGGGAGGCCCATTTCATCACCCTGTTGGGAGAACGTGTCACCATGGAAAGAGCTTGGGCTTCACAGGACAGTACTCAGTTCAGTTCTGGTGCCTCCACGTGGTAGCTGGGTGACCTTGGCAGGTTATGTCTTGCTGAGCTTCAGTGTCTTCAAGAATATGGGTGCAATAGCAATACCCTTGCTGTGCCCACACCATGCCCTTCCCATGTGATAGAGGCACGATGCAGATTGGCATTAACACTTGAGAAGACAGCCAGGCAATTGTGTGGCCACAGCTGCTTCACTCACATCTCCTGATCCTTTCCTCTCTGTCTCCTGGAGAAATAGCCTTCCTCTGACTCCGCCTCTTCACGGATCCTCTGTTTTAGTAGTCTGCTGTCCCTCCAGCTGGAGGGAGGCCCATTTCATCACCCTGTTGGGAGAACGTGTCACCATGGAAAGAGCTTGGGCTTCACAGGACAGTACTCAGTTCAGTTCTGGTGCCTCCACGTGGTAGCTGGGTGACCTTGGCAGGTTATGTCTTGCTGAGCTTCAGTGTCTTCAAGAATATGGATGCAATAGCAATACCCTTGCTGTGCCCACACCATGCCCTTCCCATGTGATAGAGGCACGATGCAGATTGGCATTAACACTTGAGAAGACAGCCAGGCAATTGTGTGGCCACAGCTGCTTCACTCACATCCCCTGATCCTTTCCTCTCTGTCTCCTGGAGAAATAGCCTTCCTCTGACTCCGCCTCTTCACGGATCCTCTGTTTTTTTTCTCTAACTAAACCATCTACCATAAGCCTTCAGAATGTAAGGGCTAGCTCTCTTCCCCCACATTCCACCCCCTGTAAGATAGAGGGATGGTCCCGGTGTCCCGTTGGCTCCTGACCTTCATGTTTATGTCCTTACAGCCCCAAGAATCCCAAACCACACACTGAATCCCAAACAATCTGGTTCTTCCATTCTGCAACACCATTTTGCTACCGTCTGTGCCCATCTCTTCTTTGAGGACTTGGGAATCTGTCTGTTAAATCACCAGCCCCCGTGGCCTGCAGTGCACGGGCTGCCTGTGTGAGCACCTGGGCCTCCTTCACACGGGGGCTGTGGGCCCCGGTGCTGCTGCGCTGAGCTACTGCCTGTGGCTTCTCTGCCCACTTGATGGAAAATACTAGGTGCCCTCCCGTGTGCCAGGCTCTTTGCTGGACAGTGGGGTGCAAATGTTGAACCAGGCATGTAAGGTCCCTAACCTGCATTGAGCTTATATTCTCTCTAGAAATCCTCTCTTTACTATATTTCTGTCCCTAACTGTATAAACATGTTCAAGCACTTCCTGTCCTTAAAAATATTTCGTCTTGAGAATATACAATGGGGATAAGACAGTCTCTTCCATAAGTGGTGCTGGGAAAACTAGACAGCTACATGTAAAAGAATGCAATTAGAATATGTTCTCATACCATATATAAAAATAAACTCAAAATGGATTAAAGACCTAAATGTAAGCCCCCAAATCATACAACTCCTAGAAGAGAACATGAAGCAGGACAGTCTTTGACATAAATCACAGCAAAACATTTTTTTGAATCTGTCTCCTAAGGCAAAGGAAACAGAAGCAAAAATAAACAAATGGAACATCAAAGTGAAATGCCTTTAACAGTGAAGGAAACCATCATCAAAACAAAAAGGCAATCTTCTGAATGGGAGAGAATAGTTGCAAATCATATATCTGATAAGGGGTTAATATCCAAAATATATAAAGAGCTTATACAACTCAAACAGGTAAACAAACAACCTAATTTTAAAATGGGCAGAGGATCTGGATAGACATTTTTCCAAAGAAGATACGCAGATGGCCAGGAGTCACATGAAAAGATGCTCAACATCAGCAGTCACCAGGGAAATGCAAATCAAAGCCACCCTGAGATATCACCTCACACCTGTCAGAATGGCTAAGTTGACAAGGATGTGGAGAAAAGGGAACCTTGTTCACTATTGGTGGGATTATAAATTGGTGCAGCCACTATGGAGAACAACATGGAGGTTCCTCAAAAAACTACAAATAAAGTTTCCGCATGACCTTGCAGTTCTTCTCCTGGGTAAACATCCAAAGAAAATGAAAACACTAACTTGAAAAGTACCTGCACCCCAATATTCTGTGTACAGTAGCCCAAAATATGGAATTGACCTAAGTGTCTATCAACAAATGAATGGCTAAGAAGACCTGGTGTGTGTGTACACACACAATATGGGCTATTAGCCATAAAAAAAAGAATGAAATTTTGCCATTTGTAACAACATGGATAGACCTGGAGAATATTATGCTTAGTGAAGTAAGTCAGAGAAAGACAAATACTGTATGTTATTACTGGTATGTGGAATCCAAAAAATAAAACGAATGAATGAATGTAACAAAACAGAAGCAGCCTCGCAGACACAGATAACAAGCTAGTGCTTACCAGCAGGGAGAGGGACAGAGGGAGGGACAAGCTAGGGGAGGAGATTAAGAGAAACAAACTGTCTTAAAAAATTAACAAGAAGGATATATTGTACAGCACAGTGGAATATAGCCATTCTTTTGTAATAACATTAAATGGGGTATAATTTGTAAAAATCTTGAATCACTATGTTTTACTCTTGAAACCTAATATAACCTTTAAATCCACTATGCATGCATGCCTCCCTGGTAGCTCGGACCATAAGGAATCCACCTGCAATGCAGGAGACCATGGTTTGATCCCTGGGTTGGGAAGGTCCCCTGGAGGAGGGCATGGCAACCTGCTCCAGTATTCTCACCTGGAGAATCCCACGGACAGAGGAGCAAGGCAGGCTACAGTTTGTGGGGTCGCAAAGAGTCAGACACGACTGAGCGACTAAGTACAGCACATGCATGCGTGCGAAGTTGCTTCAGTTGTGTCTGACTCTTTGCGACCTCATAGACCGTAGCCCGCCAGACTCTTCTGTCCATGGGATCCTCCAGGCAAGAATACTGGAGTGGGTTGCCGTGACCTCCTCCAGGGAATCTCCCCAACCCAGGGATCGAACCTGCATCTCTTAAGTCTACTGCATTAGCAGGCAGATTCTTTACCACTAGCGCCATGTGGGAAGCCCGAAATCAACTATACCTTAATTTAAAACAGTCTTTTTAAGGAATAAAGGAAACACACCTGCCCTTGTCCTGCACCCCTTTAGCCCACACCCATCCCCTCTCCGGTCTTTGCCCCTTACCCCGGAGCAGCTCTCTGCCCCAGCAGCTGGGCCTCTGTGCCAGCCTCAGTGCTGAGACCACTGGCAAGAAGTATGAGGGTCCTCTTCGGGGAGCGCAGGTAGCACTGCTCATCCTGCCCTCTCCTCCTCCTCCTGGTGACAAAGCTCCTGCCTCACCATTCCGCTGTCCTCCAGCCTCCTCTCACTCTCCTCGTCCACCTGAACCTCCTGCGTCCCTCCTATCAGGAGTGCTGGTCCTCTCCTCAGCTGCCCTCTGGCCCCCTCCACACGCTCTTCCCTGGGTAGTTTTGGCCACGGCCACGTCTCTGCTACCACTTCCATACCAAAGGCTCCCAGAGCTGCTCGGACTCCTGCGGACCCTGCCCTCTGTCCCCTCTCTTGCCAGGTGGCCACTCCTCAACACTGGTAGCTGGGGTCTTTCCTAGGCAGGCCTCTCCTCCCCATGGTCTTCACACTCAGCTGGTCCCCGGTTCTTGGATACGCCTCCTGAACCCCTCGTTCTCTCCTCATTTCTTGTCTCATATTCAAAGATTTTTTTGTGTCTTTCCTGGACTATTACATTAGCTTCTGTTTTTTATCTTTAACTTTTTATTTCTTTAAAATATACAGAGATTCAAAGATAAATAAACTATCTCTGCCCTTGTGAAGTAGATGGTCCTGGCTAGTCATGGGCTTGTGAACAAACACATCTCCTGGCAACAGGAAGACACACCACAAGAAGCCTGTTTGAGAGGAGGAGCAGATCGAGGTCCATCTGTGGCTGATGCGCTCCTCCTGACACCCTGAATGCCTCTTTGCCTGTATGTTTCTGTCCTATGCTCTCCTTCTTGTAGATTTCCAAGACATCCTGCACACTTTGGTGGGCATCTTTCCAGGAATCTGAACTTTATTCAGTTAAACTGTAGCAGAGTGAGATTTGCACAAAAAAAGATCCCACATAATATACAGGCAGACACTACCTCTCTGGTGCCCAAGCATCCCCTGGGTTGAATGAGGCCTAATTCAGATGCATCTGATTCACTTGTGAACTTAGCTAAGCCCACGAAAATCCCGGAGCCCACGGTTTCTTTCTTGATTCTTTATTTAGTCAGTATTCTATCACATTATCAACATGATCAGAAAATGCAGATCCAAGAAATAGGCTCAACACAGCAGCTCGGGTATTTCTACTGTTAAACGAGAGTTGGGGCTAGATATTCCCTCTTGTCACCATCTGTGCACTCTTGCCCCCTCTGGCCTGCACCCTGGCCTGCAGCAGGGCTCAGCCTACATCTAGAGCCTCTCCCTGAGACAAGGGAGTGGCATCTTTCTGCAGCATCCAGGGCAGGGGAGAGCCCACAGACCTGTCAACACACCCCACTGGTGTGTCAGGCCCCTAGGTTGTCTCCCTGTCTGGGAATTTGGTTCATCTGGATGACAGGTGCTCTGCCCTGAGTAAATGTTACCCAGCAGGTGCGAGCACAGCTCATACTTCAGCACACTGTTCTCAGAAACTCTGTGGCGGTGCCTGTGATGCTTCTAGTCAAGAGCTGGGAACCCCAGGTCCTCTCCTCAGCTCCCTCTGAGTTGGCTCACCTTTCGGCATCCTGGCTTTAGCCAGGCTCTCAGGGCTGCTGGGCTGTCTGTGTTGATAATTTTTTGGTGCATGTCCCCAAGTGTTGGCAGAGCTCCTCTGATTGTCCCTCGGTTGTGAGTTGGCCTCCACCGCGCCTGACCCCGCTATCATCCCTCCAACACTCGGGCACCCTTGTGGACTGAGGCACTTTCTGGCCGTCGGCCCTGTGAAGGAGCCGCTTCAGGAGGCTGGGCCAGCATGTCACCTCTGCTCGTTGCCTGCACCCTGGTGCCCTCCCGTGTCTGGGCTTGTTGGCCCGCGATTCATGTCCGCTAAGCGCACGACCAGGGCAGTGGTCTTCACCACGGCGCCCGGCCGGGCCGCGCTCTCATCTGCTTGTTTGTCTTTCAGGAGCCCAGCCGCTGGGGCTGCCATATTACACCGACCCCGGAGGATCGGGGATGAATCCTGCTGGGAACCCCGTGGCGATGGCTTTCCAGGTCCAGCCCAGCTCATCCCAGGGAAGCACGGCCTACCCACCACCCCCTTCCTACTGCAACACGCCCCCACCCCCATATGAGCAGGTGGTGAACACCAAGTAGCCAGGGGCTGCCAGCACCTGCCTGTGTGACGTGGCCGGGAGGCCGGGCGAGGCCGTCGCTTGCTCTCCCTGCTCCATCACTGCTCACTTCCAGGAAAGGTCTTACGAGCCACTGAGGGCAAGTTCCTTTGTGATATCTTCAAAGCACAGCTTCCTCTCAAGTTTTCCTTGGAGGACCAATATTTCAATTCACCCCATGTCTCCTCTGTTGCTTCTGTTTCCAACGTAATCTGTGCTCTGGCTGAGTGGACAGTCCTGAGGGTTGCCCCCCTGAGCTGGCTGCCCAGGCCCGCAGAGGGCAGACCCCGGCGGAAGGCCAGGCGGTGCGGGTGAGTGCGTGGGGACGTGAGAGGGGCCCGTGGCCCAGGCACCCTGCACACGGCAGGCTGCCGGCTAAAACCAGGCCCGGCAGAGCCAGCAGTCTCCTCTTCCAAAAATGATGACGGGGCGCAGCCTCTGAGCCCCCTCTTCCCCTTCCCTTCCTGAAGACCAGAGCGCTGCCCTTGGTCCCGCCAGGGCTGGGGGAGCACTGGTGTGCTGAACCTCAGGGAGATGGGGCTCTAGAATCAGGCCAAGCTGATGTCTGTAGTTCCCCGGAAATCACTAAGGGAAGGTGTTTAAATTCACGGGAAATTGCTTCCTGCCTCAAATTGGACATTGGGTTTCATGAGCTCTTGGTCTGACCTGGAGGGGAAAGGGAGCTGTTTTCAGTGCATCTGGGGAAGGTGGTGTGTCAGACTCAGAGTCTTTCCTGGGGGTCAGTAGTTCCCTGCCCTGTGATCACAGCCAGGCATCTCTGCCCCCTCCCCTGAGGCAGGCCTGACAGTATGTTTTGATGGACACTTTCAAAGCCCGGCTCGGAAGCCATATCGGCCCCTGGAGAGAAGTGTCCCAGCAGAGCATAGCCAGTGGCTTGAGCCTGGGTGGGCAAGCCTGGGCCCTGGCTGACTGATCTCAGCAGGTGTATGCCAGGCTCTGCAGAGGAGGAGCTTGCTAAGAAAAAGACAGGAACACAAAACCCCGGGACTGCAAATAGATTTCTTCCGAAAGGACTGAATAGATTTCACTGACGAGTTAATCAAAATTAGAATAAAGATGTGGTTGGAAATGAAAACCTGGCTCAGAAACCTCTCTGGCCCTCGAATCACAGGTAGTCCTGGATTGTTAGGGGACTGGAGTTTTGCTCCTCTGTGTAGGTTACACCCACCATCGTGTACTTAAACCCAGACCGAGATCTGATGGGTCGTGTATGGGAAGAGCAAAGCATCGTAGCGGAGACATATATGTATAGTAATGGGGCGGGGGAAAAGACCACCCGCCCCCGGGGACCCGCTCCCCCTCACGACCCCACCGCCACACCCCAACCCTCACCGGGCCCCACGGAGGCCGTAGGCGGGCGGGGCCCCGCCTCCCCCGCCTCACACTCCGGGGTCCCGGGGGGAGGGGACCCCGGCCCCAGCCACGCCCCCCACAGATAATGGGTGACATGGCGGCCCCCACCCCTCGCCCCGCTCCCTCCGCTCCTCCTCGGCGGGCCCGGCATCCTCGCTCACCCACACGAACAGGCTGTCCGAGAGCAGGTACTGGGCCACGTCGCGGGCCCGGGGTCCCCCGGCGCTCGGCCGGACGAGCGCGGCCGGGTCTGGCTGCACCGGGGCCGTTACCGGCTCCGCCTCTGTGGGGCCAGGCCCGGGCCCGGCCTCGGGCTGACTGAGAGCGCGGTAGGCGCTGACGATGGTGCCGAGCAAGGCCAGGCCGCTGAGGCCCGTGTAGGTGCGGAGGCTGGGCCAGGGGAAGCGCTCGAGGAAGAGCAGCGGCATGGCGGCAGCGGCGGCTTCCAGCCCCCAGGCCTCCCCGCGCTGCGGCCGGGTCCCGGCGGCCTCGCGAACGGCGCCCACGAGCTCTGGCGTCGCTGCCGCCGCCGCCGCCGCCACCGTGCCGGGCCGGGCCGGGCCGCTCCTGGCCGCTCCGCCCCGCGCCGCTCCCGCTGCTGCCCCTGCCGGCGCGGAAGAGCCTCGGCTGGCTCGGGGCTGGCCGCCGCCCCCAGCAGGGTGCGGGCGGGACGGGCGCGGGGGCGCGGCCTCGGGCCCCCGCCCCCAGCGGTCGCGCTGCCGCCTAGTTGGCGGAGGCCGCGGCCGCAGGCCCTGCGGCCCAGCACTCAGCATTATCTTCCGCCGACGCTCTAGCCCGGCCTGGCCCGCGGACGCCCAGGGCACCCGCCCTGGGCCGGGCCCGAGCGTCACTCAGGCCCGACGGCGCTGACGGGCGGTCGAGCGCTGGCCGCGTGGGCCCATCCGCGGGACGCGGGGACCCGGGCCACCGGGCCACCGGGCCACCGGGCGTCCGGCCGCTTGTCCTTAGTTTCCTTAACCTCCCCGTAAGCAGGTTACCCCAGAGCCTCTCTGTGGGCCTGGGAGCTTCCCAAGTGGCTGAAAGAGGACACAGTGCTTAGGGAATAATAGAGGCCCTGGCCCCATGGAGACAATAAATCAACACTCAAATTCCTCGCAAATAAAATTTCTGCTGTTTATTAGTAACACCCGGCGAAGTCTAAAGTGAACCTGATTTCAGTTTAGTCGCTCAGTCGTGTCTGACTCTTTGCGACCCCATGAACCAAAGCAGGGCAGGCCTCCCTGTCCATCACCAACTCCCGGAGTCCACCCAAACCCAAGTCCATTGAGTCGGTGATGCCATCCAACCATCTCATCCTCTGTCGTCCCCTTCTCCTCCTGCCCTCAATCTTTCCCAGCATCAGGGTCTTTACAAATGAGTCGGCTCTTCGCATCAGGTGGCCAAAGTATTGGAGTTTCAGCTTCAACATCAGGAAATAAAAATGTGTTCCCTCATACACCACGTAGGAATGTAACAGTGCGGATACTTTGGAAAGTGATGTCAGCTCTTCAAAAAGTTTAAACCTAAGAGTGACCATTTGACCTAGCAATTCCATTCCTAGGTGGTATACCCAAGAGAAATGAAAACACACTGTCACACAAAACGTCCACACAAATGTCAATAACAACGTTATTCTTAAGTCAAAGTTAGAAACAACCCTAATGTCACTCAAGGGACGAATAGATAAATAAGGGATAACCCTCTAAAATGGAATAGTAGTCAGCCATGAAAATGAAGTAGGGAAACATGCTCCAAGGACAAAGCTTGTAAATGTGCTAAGTATAAGCATACACACAAATGGCCACATAGTGCAAGTCCATTTATATGAAATGTCCAGCATAGGCAAAAACATAAAGTAGGTTAATGATTGATGAGTGATAAGAGAGATGAGGAAACAGGTATAACAGCTAAACATGGATTTCTTTTTGAGGTGATGAAAATGTTCTAAAATTTTGGTGACTAGCAGAACTCTGAATATACTAAAAATCTTTACTTGTATAGTTATATAGTGAATTATGTAAATTATAGCCCAATAAGGCTGTAACAACAAAAAAGAAAAAAAAGAGCTATGGAACAAAAGTGCTACCTTGGGGGGTCTTATTCCTTATTGTATCTCCATGGCCTTGACAAGTGCCTGATGTAGATAGAGTAGGTGTTCAGCAAATATTTGATGAATCTTACAAACTTTTAAAGGAAAAAGACTATGTTCAAGTACTCATGCCTAATCTTCTAAAAGTTTATTAGTTAGAAAAAAAAGATGGTTCAGCTCAAGGTTATTACTATCCTATTTGCAATCCTATCCAATTTGCAATATTTAGAAACATCCTATTAAAGGCCTGTGATGAACACAACAGTTTGGCTTTTACCGGGGAGGGAGGATGAGTGCCTACACACACACACACTTTTTTATATGAGATCTGTATGATTACACTTTTGGTGCCCTTTGATTCTCTATCTGCAGCCATTTGATTAAAATGCTAAACTTATAATTGTATTGGTAAATTAAAATTTCACTTTGAAAAAGGGATTGTAATTTTCCACAGAAGTAAATGTTCTACTTTATCTGAGCACCCATAAATTTTAAACCACACTATCCTACAATCCACATTCAATCCAAGTCACAATAGTTACAAAATATCTTACACCAAACTAGTCAAATTGTAATGGGCTATTAAGATATGCAGATGACACCACTCTTATGGCAGAAAGTGAAGAGGAGCTAAAAAGCCTCTTGATGAAAGTGAAAGAGTTGGCTTAAAGCTTAACATTCAGAAAACTAAGATCATGGCATCTGGTCCCATCACTTCATGGGAAATAGATGGGGAAACAGTGGAAACAGTGTCAGACTTTATTTTGGGGCTTCAAAATCACTGCAGATGGTGATTGCAGCCATGAAATTAAAAGACGCTTAACTCCTTGGAAGGAAAGTTATGACCAACCTAGAGAGCATATTGAAAAGCAGAGACATTACTTTGCCAACAAAGGTCCGTCTAGTCAAGGCTATGGTTTTTCCAGTAGGCATGTATGGATGTGAGAGTTGGGCTGTGAAGAAAGCTGAGCACAGAAGAATTGATGCTTTTGAACTGTGGTGTTGGAAAAGACTCTTGAGAGTCCCTTGGACTGCAAGGAGATCCAACCAGTCCATTCTAAAGATCAGCACTGGGTGTTCTTTGGAAGGAATGATGCTAAAGCTGAAACTCCAGTACTTTGGCCACCTCATGTCAAGAGTTGACTCATTGGCAAAGACTCTGATGCTGGGAGGGATTGGGGGCAGGAGGAGAAGGGGACAACAGAGGATGAGATGGCTGGATGGCATCACCAATTCAATGGATGTGAGTTTGAGTGAACTCTGAGAGTTGGTGATGACAGGGAGGCCTGGCGTGCTACGATTCATGGGATCACAAAGAGTTGGACACAACTGAGCGACTGAACTGAAGGTACAATATTCTACTATCTTGAATTCGAAGTACTATACTCTGAATTGTATTTTGAGAGAACCATTACTTTCTAAGTGTTAAAACTAGGCAACCTGTTTTTTGGAATGACATTGTATTTAATAGCAGCTTTTAACATTGGATTCTGACTATATAACCATGGCTTCCTGGCTCAGTGGTAAAGAATCTGCCTGCAATGCAGGATATGCAGGCAGGTTCAATCCCTGGCTCAGGAAAATACTCTGGAGAAGGAAATGGCAACTCCAGTATTCTTGCCTGGGAATCCCATGCAGAGAGGAGCCTGACAGGCTACAGTCTATTGGGTCACAAGAATCAGATGTGATTTAGTGACTAAACAAAATTTTATAAAGTCTAAATATTAAACTTTCAGAAGCTTGAAATTTCTGAAGACTCAATATGAGAATATGTGACATTAACCCAACTAAATAAGGTTATTTTTTATTTGCATTTTAAGATTTTAGAGGTCGGTGATTGGAAATTTTACTAGGGTAATAATTACTATTTGTTCTACCAACATTTTGTCCTCACCCACTCCAAGTAGGTAGCCAGACTTTGCACATCCTTCCCTCAAGGATTTTTTTTTCCCCAAGGATAGAACCCATTTTCTAAAGTCAACCAATGCTCTTAGTTCTTGGTACTGCTTCCTGCATCATCATAGGAGCGGGAAAGGAAACAAGACTCAGAGGGATGAATACTAGTGTGCCTAGGAAGGTTGGACCATAAGCATAGGAGCCACTTGCATCATCTGGTTCTAAGGCCTGTGTGACAGGGAGGCAACTGGATGAATATTCATGGAGTCCATGATGGNGCTTCAAAATCACTGCAGATGGTGATTGCAGCCATGAAATTAAAAGACGCTTAACTCCTTGGAAGGAAAGTTATGACCAACCTAGAGAGCATATTGAAAAGCAGAGACATTACTTTGCCAACAAAGGTCCGTCTAGTCAAGGCTATGGTTTTTCCAGTAGGCATGTATGGATGTGAGAGTTGGGCTGTGAAGAAAGCTGAGCACAGAAGAATTGATGCTTTTGAACTGTGGTGTTGGAAAAGACTCTTGAGAGTCCCTTGGACTGCAAGGAGATCCAACCAGTCCATTCTAAAGATCAGCACTGGGTGTTCTTTGGAAGGAATGATGCTAAAGCTGAAACTCCAGTACTTTGGCCACCTCATGTCAAGAGTTGACTCATTGGCAAAGACTCTGATGCTGGGAGGGATTGGGGGCAGGAGGAGAAGGGGACAACAGAGGATGAGATGGCTGGATGGCATCACCAATTCAATGGATGTGAGTTTGAGTGAACTCTGAGAGTTGGTGATGACAGGGAGGCCTGGCGTGCTACGATTCATGGGATCACAAAGAGTTGGACACAACTGAGCGACTGAACTGAAGGTACAATATTCTACTATCTTGAATTCGAAGTACTATACTCTGAATTGTATTTTGAGAGAACCATTACTTTCTAAGTGTTAAAACTAGGCAACCTGTTTTTTGGAATGACATTGTATTTAATAGCAGCTTTTAACATTGGATTCTGACTATATAACCATGGCTTCCTGGCTCAGTGGTAAAGAATCTGCCTGCAATGCAGGATATGCAGGCAGGTTCAATCCCTGGCTCAGGAAAATACTCTGGAGAAGGAAATGGCAACTCCAGTATTCTTGCCTGGGAATCCCATGCAGAGAGGAGCCTGACAGGCTACAGTCTATTGGGTCACAAGAATCAGATGTGATTTAGTGACTAAACAAAATTTTATAAAGTCTAAATATTAAACTTTCAGAAGCTTGAAATTTCTGAAGACTCAATATGAGAATATGTGACATTAACCCAACTAAATAAGGTTATTTTTTATTTGCATTTTAAGATTTTAGAGGTCGGTGATTGGAAATTTTACTAGGGTAATAATTACTATTTGTTCTACCAACATTTTGTCCTCACCCACTCCAAGTAGGTAGCCAGACTTTGCACATCCTTCCCTCAAGGATTTTTTTTTCCCCAAGGATAGAACCCATTTTCTAAAGTCAACCAATGCTCTTAGTTCTTGGTACTGCTTCCTGCATCATCATAGGAGCGGGAAAGGAAACAAGACTCAGAGGGATGAATACTAGTGTGCCTAGGAAGGTTGGACCATAAGCATAGGAGCCACTTGCATCATCTGGTTCTAAGGCCTGTGTGACAGGGAGGCAACTGGATGAATATTCATGGAGTCCATGATGGTAGCTAGAGGTCTCCCCACCTCCACCTTCATTTCAGAGTACCATTTATCCTTCCTGGATTCTTATGACTTTGGGTAGGCCCCAACTCCCAATAATGACTGAGACTGAATTCCCTGCCATCTTTATGGGATGGGGGCTCTGATCTGGTTTGATTTAAAGGAAATAAATGTAGCATTTCAGATAAACCAGAGTTGTGAGGATTCATTATTTAGATATATTACTATTTTTTTAAATATCCAAAATCCTTTTATATCCATGACTTCATTTGACTTTCACCCTGCCATGAGAAAGGCCGAGTTTTCATGTTAAGGTTCTGAAGAGCCTAGAACCTGTTCTAAACGAACCTCATCTAATTCAGTGGCCTTCGTTGTTTGCCCATAGAATTCTGTTGGTGTTTTCATTAGCTTGACCAATGTGTTCCACTACTGAATCCAGCAGAGGGGAAAAAATAACCAAGTCAAGTTCGTAGGGAAAAAAAGTAAGCTAATAGGAATATTACAACGTGTAGCTTGTGCTTCATAATTTTTCATAGCTCTATGGTGCCTGCTGTAAAATATACAAGTAGTAAATTTTTCAGAAAAACTTCACAATAACGTTATCAGGTTTGTTCAACCTTTGTTCAAGGCTATGGTTTTATACACATATGCTCAAGTTCTGAGTTACTATTACAATGATGGAATTAAATTACAAAGTGTTACAAAAGTAGCAAGCATGGTGTCACAGACCATCATGACCTTCAAGCAAATTTGATTAAAAGAAAAAAAAAAACTGAAGTCAATACTTTATGGAAACTGAGGCTTCCAATGATATAACACAGTTAGCAAAATTGTATGTCTACTTGTAAATCCCAGTCTTCAAGTTCCAAGTCCTTTCACATTGCAGAAAATGACCCTTTCACCTCCCAGGAAACTGAATCTGCCTAAGACCACTGCCAACACACAAGGGAGGAATGTGAGAGGAGGGCAACACAGACGTCCCAGGTCTTCAGGTCCTTGCTGTTATGCTAGTTGTCTCTTACCTAATGTAATGGCCCCTGGCCAACGACACTGAAAAAGAATCACGCAGGATTTCTAATGGCACACTATGGTTAGTAGCCACACACAAAAGTCAGAGTCATTCTGTTTTGATTTTTTTATTGAAATGACAATAAAATAAAATAAAAAAAGAACAGTGAACATTTTAATCAAACTTTAACTTTACAATTATAAAAATATAACCAAAACTTGTTTCTTTTATACATTTTTCTATAAACTTAACACTAGAGTAATTCTCAAAGCCAAACTATAAATGATTCTTATACATTATGATGTGAACACAGCAACCAAAGTTTTTAAAGCACTGATCTTTCCCTTAACAGAACATGATACATTTTCCCAACTTAACTCTAGTCTCACAATACAATCCAACACTAAAATACAATTACATCTTAACTGGCTTAATCTAGACTTAGGTTTTAGTTTTCATTTTCCCCAAAACAAGCTAGATAAATATAATACAAGCTAATATTAAACTGTGTTTTATGGCTCAAGTCAAATTATAGTATTATAGTATTATGCTTTGCATTATGTATTTAACAAAAGCAAAGAGCTTCAAATGAGTCCAGTTTAACCCAAATAATGAGTGATGTAAAACATGTGGAATAATTATGGGAAGCCAAATCTTACACTTATAAAAGCTGACTTGTATCTAAGTCAAAGCCCACTAAGCCTCTTCTGGCAAATGCAATATGCAAAATTTTGCGCTCTCGGAAGTGGTCTTAGTGAGGGGCATAAACTGTTCCAAACACTATGAATGAGTGAAAACATTAAGTTTGAGCAACTCCAAGGAGAAAAAGGTACTCCAAGCATTTCGTCTCAAGTGACTGAGCAAGTACTTTAAAAAATAGGCATTAAAAAACTGAAAGCATACTGAGTCACACGATTTAAGGGAATTTTAAGTGAAAGGCTAGCTGGTTTGCTGAATCTGAGGAACTCCACCTCTCACTTCTGACTAAACATGTAAGATAACAGACTGGCCAGTTTGGTTATATTTGATCCAAATAAAATACTAACTCAGCAAAACCCTTAAAGATAAAAAAGGAATTACTGCAACACACAATGCTGTAATAATTACAAGGGAAGACAACGATAAAAAGTAAAAAAATGTTTTAACTGTTGTCAAAAGATGGATTCAGACACAGAATTGTCATTATGCTATTTTAAGTATCATCCACTTATTAAAAAAATCACAAGTCTTCATCACATAGAAAGAAACACAAATTTCACTTTTCTTCAAAGGGATGTCAATCCTAAATATGATTTATAACATTTGAGTAAAGCTTTATTTTTTTCCCCTCAATCTGTTGAATACTTTCCAATGCCATTTAGTAGTTTTATATAGAATATGCACCATATAAAGAACATGGCATATATTGTAATTATACAATGCAAAAGAAGGCTTTCATTTACAAACAAACCTGGAAAACAAGGCATTCAAACATATAAGTCATTTAAAACTAGTCAGTATTGATTATGTAAAGAACTGGAATGAACATTTTAAGACTGTTAGTTCTTGAAGAAATGGTAAGAACTTACATATCAAAGTGTTAATTAAACAGTACCCTGTACCCTCTTTCTAATGGACTACAGCAAATTTGAACTTCCCCAGTTCTATTTTCATCAGGAAACCTAACAAGAGAGCATTGGGATACAACTATAACAAGTTCCAAAACAAGTTTTAAAATGTGTTTGTATTATGAATTTTAACTCAAAATCAGATTATATTCCAGGTTAGTAACTCTAGCTTACTATTTTTCTCACATAAGCCCCAAGGTATGGGTGACTCAAGCACTTACATTACTGGAAGTAATGATCAAGAGAGGATTTCTAGGTCAAAGCTTGAGTTACAAAAGAACATGAGCGGCCTCAAATTGGATGACGTTTCAACTCTAACACTCCTTATTGACACCACTTCAAATGACACCACGAAAAAGTCTGCCTCTCTTCACTTTCCCCAAAGGGCATGAGCTAACACACCTGAAAGGGGTCACTGTAGCTTTCCAACTGGAGGCCAGAAACAATCATGGAAGGTAGGCTGGAGATTGAGCCATGTCCATCTCTGCCTTCCCCAATCTTGTAGGATGCATCAGCGAGCTCAACAGTAAAATTACAGTTAGCTAGAAACACGTGAATGTGAAGCAGAACGGCAGCCCTGTTACACTTGACGGAGGGGGACTATCCATAGAAACAGGGGCTCTTTCAAAAGCGATCCCTGGTCGTTTTTGGTCCTGGAGACAGGTGCTCACCTATTACAATGCACAGTTATAGCCACTATTAGATTCACAACTGTGTGAAGGTTTCTTAGGATCTCAGCTAAATAAAGCTAAATGTTTAAAATTGCTCAGTTGCTCTCATTTTCTGAAGCCTAAATAGGAAGATTATATGATGTATCTTTCACGTCACCCAATATTTAGAATAGCTCTGTCATCAGTACCATAAAGATGCACAACTAACCAAAAGTTCGTTTCTATCTATGAAATACATAACTAGCAATCTATTTTAGTAGCTGCATCTTATAAGACTTGCTTTACATTAAACCTACAATCAGCCGTTTGTAATAAGGCATACACAATGTACTATTAAGCAATAACAAGGCCAATTCTTTTGCCTTAAGAATTTTTTTTATTCCCTCAAATTTGATCCTAATTTAACTGTGCTTTTAAGATTCTTAAATTTGGTATTTTTCTCTTAGGCTGACAAAATCTAATTCTGATTATTCCAAAATATTTTTGAAAAGGCTTTATGTCACTTTTTAAAACCAAACCTTCATCTCATTGGCTATAACTCCACATTAATTGAAATAACAAACTTTATAATCCAAGAGTTCAAAACCCACTTTTAGAAACTTCCTTCACAGATCACCATTTCACCACAGCCATAAAAATAACTTAAGACACATAATTTCACAAGAGCACAGATAATGAATACTTCCATTATGGGGGGGGGGTGTTTAATTGAGCCCTGGACCTCTTTTTATACCAATTCCCGTGAAATTCCCCGACCTAGTCAATTTTAACAGTTTCCTGTATGGTTAACACCTGTTGCTTGTGAAATAAGGTCTAGTTACGCTGGTATAAAATGTACTCATCAGTAATACACTTGAAGTTCTGCTGTGATATAACTCATAGAGACTGTAAAATTGGTATAGCAGTTGCACTTTGGATTCAATCAAGCAAATGTAGTTTCCCAAAATAACAGACAATTCTCATCACAAAAATCTACAACATGGTCTTGGGAGTATACCCCCAAGCATGGTATCAGAGCGAAGAGTCCCACTTAAGCCTTTGCTTACGGCTTGACTCACCTTAATCTGCTTTTATATCTTAACATTCACTTGCCTAGTTGGGGAAAAGGAATCCTCGCCTGTAATAATTTTACAAGTTTAATGTGAAATTAAAAAACAAAACAACAAAAAAAACAAATAGAAAGAAGTCCACTTTCTTTAATGTTGTACAAAAAATATTTGTGTAGAACCAAAAGTAAACTAAACAATATCACATTTGTTTACAGCACAATCTAGCTTTTCATATTTTTACTATTCAGACAACAGAAAGTAGGTGGTAACTTCAGGACTGGGAAAGCGATAACACCAAAAAACTTCAGGGACGTTTTTTTCTACACTGTGTATAGCTGTGCTCACAGAGACGGCTTCTCTTACTTCTCTGCTGTGCAGCAACTCAGTTGTATATAAAATTGAACCTGAATTTTAAAAAGAACAATATCTTTATTAAAAACAATTTTATATTTTTTCTACCTTAGATAAATTTATCTGGACATTAAAACTCTCCCTTAATATTTTGGGCATTTTCTACATAGACACCCTTTTCTTCCACTTGTCATATCTTACATTCAATGCTGCTGAATACTTATAACGTAAAAAAATTCTAATAGTGTAAGTTTGATTATCCACTTTCCTTGAGGGAAGTAAACATTTTTATACCTCATTGTATTCTGACCACCTAGCACAATTACTGTTACCTGACAGTATATGAATCATTTTAAATAAATGAATAACATGACTCTTTTTTCATATCCCATACTTCAATGTGTAACCCATCAACAGACCAAAGCAGAGGAACAAAAGTTGAAGTCTGACTTCAGTGCCAGAACAGAAAGACCAATCCCACACTAAACACGCTTTCACAGAAGGCCAAGATCACAACCGAAACTGTTTCTAAAGTAACATTTGTTAAGCATTTACCAGGTGCCTGGCATTATTCTAAGCACTTTATATATGTTATTTCACCTAGTCCTTATAAATCTATGAAGCTGGGTCTACCATCCCCCTTTACAGGTGAAGAAATAGGTATAATAATTTGTTAGAGACCACACTGCCCGGAAGCAATGACGGTGAAATTCCAATCCACACACTGACTGTAGAATCCATATTATTAACCACTGTGTTATTCTATGAGTCCTATCTGTTCCTGACAAGGACCTCAACCAGTGTAAGTCAATTTAAAAAAACAAAACAACACACATTTCTCATCACTTCATCTGCCTTAAAAAAAAAAAAAAAAATTAAACTTCATGTAAAAATTCAGGACTTAATCCTACACGCCCCAACTTGGACCTAAATAGATTTCCCAATGAGTAATGAGAATACTCATTACGACAAGAGATTCAATTCTCCAAAGTTTTATATACATAACTTCCATCATATTTATTATACATTGTCAACTACGATTTTACCATCTCTTCTTTGAATGATGATTTCAAACTTACCTGTAGGAAATAATACCAAATCTGGAGAAGAACAGACGCACAAATACCAGAATGTCATGTTGCAACTTAAGGTCTGAGGACATAGTCATCTTTGGCTTAATCCACAGAAGACCTAGGGATCCATCTACTATCTTAGTTTCCTTGAAGACCAAAATTTATGAACTATCCCTCCTCAAGTGGCTTGAATTATTTTAAATCCGGCAGTTTAGATGAAGCAAACACAAAAAGCCCAACTCTCCATACCTGCTCAAAAGCTGGGGGAGACTAGAAATGATGGGTCCATATCCAGGTGCATTGTCGTACAGTTCAAACAGCGGTGCAGCCACCAGCTTGTAATTTTTAGGGACTGCAAACAAGGCTAAAACAAAAACAGTGTTTATTGGCTAAAATAAAAACAGTATTCATTTTCTATACTTCCTTATATAAACACTGCTTCTGCTTCACTAGTAATCACCAATTTTACATTTGAGAAACTTCTGAGGAAAAAAATAATTCTCATTAACACATTTTGGTTGTGTCTTTTAAGCAAAGGTCAGTCACAGCTTTGAAACGGACTCTAAAGAAATCCATGCTGTTAACAACCAAAAGCACCTTATGAGTGCTGGCTCTGGGAAAAAGGGGAGGAGACCCTTGATCTTCTAATTTATTCTGAATTCCATTTTAAAAGTATCAAAAACCAGAGTAATTAGTTATTAATGTGCACAACAGAGCTAAAGACTCTATTATAAAAAAATCAATCTGTCTCCTAAAATTTTATCACAATGTGAAATTAATACCAGCAGCTAAACAGTTATTAAAAATACTATAATCTGATATTTTTGGCTCCAGTTATTTACTCTTCCCCGGTAACATAACTGGCATATCCAAGAAAAACTAGGTAATTGTGGATAAAAACGTTATGTGTTTTTAGTTTTACAATAAATCCCCAAATTCAAGTAACTTGAGGAAAAACACAAATAGAGGTATCCTTGATATTACAATACAGAAGTTTTTAGATGGCTGCCTTAAAGAACAAAGTAACTTACCTTTCTCTTGAAGCTGAACCAGAAACAACTTCTTATGTTCCTTAGGTTTTGTAATATGTGCAGGAATATATGGATACTAAAATAACAAGAGAATAATTTGTAGTTGCCAAGACATCCCTGACACCTCCCATGCCTCCACTGACCAACTTCTCCCATTTCAGACTTTAAGCTCAAATATTAGGCCTGAAGACCAGCTTCTTTATAACCCCAACAGAATTTTAACATGTACATCATGGCTTCATCTATATGTGTTTATCCCCTAATACAGTGTAAACTCCCTGAAGAAGAATCCTTTCTAGTTTCCCCTTTACCTAACAGATCTGGTACCTAATGGATGAACTAATAAATACATGCTTTAATAAATATAAAATATCAAGCAGTAAATGACTGAGTCACAGAAAAAATTATAGGTTGACAAGTTTAAACACAATGAAGTCTGACATAAATATTTATAGTATTAGTTGTCTTTTAAAAATATATCATTACAAAGTTAAATTTGCTAGAATCTTGATGCAGACCATGTTTACTAAATAAAAAGTTTAAATACAATGTGGTGCTCGACAGGAAATATCTCCCCACAATCACCACACACCCCACATGGGACAATGCTGCAGGAACACTGGATGAGCAGTCTGTCAGCTGAACAAAGTCAAATTGTGAAAATGGAGAAAATATTTTGAAGAATGCAAAGGAAGAAGAGAATTACAGAGGGAAGGTTGCTACCTGAGAAAGAAGAATTTTACACAAAGAATTCTAAAAGTCTAAGATAAAGATTTCTTCTGCTGCTGCTGTGCACACAGAATGAAACCTCTCCTACATCTCCCTACATTACATTCAGAGAAGCCTACTTTCCTTTTTCAAGTATTTGAGGGCAGGGGAATTTTAAAAGTGCTAAAAACAGGCATAATGGGAAAGGAGGATAAAAACAGAGGCTGCCAAAAGGAGGTATCAGCATCCCCATTTCTGTAAGAAACTTGTACAGAGACTAAGTATCCTTCCCAGAATGATACAGTTAAGCAATGATGCCAGGATTCAGCTGAGTCTATCCAACTCTTATCTGACTGGAAAGGCCTATTCCCACTGTGCCATCCCAATGGGACCTAAATAGTCCTCCAACTACGGTAATCCCATACCAGAGCCATCCCTAGGGTATAATGAATCAAGACAGCTAGCTACCCCTCTGTACATGATCATGAAAACCATGCACACTGGCATCAGTGAGATCCAGTGAGGAGAGCATGGTTCAAAACAACAAAAGTGTGCAGCAGGGATGGAGCAGTCAAAAGGAACAGGACTGCTGAAGTATGACCATGAGCTAACTGGTGGGGGTGAGTGACAGATAATGGGATTTGTCCACTTTTACTATGCTACTTTTATACATATTTGAAATTTTCCTTTAAAAGAATAAATGCTTGGCTTTTATTTTTTAATTTAAATTAACGAGAAAAAAAAAGGAAATTTTAAGTCAAATTCTCTTATGAACTTTTTAAATGGCTAGAATTAAATCAGTTTCCTACTTCCCCAAATGCCCAGCAAACATAACTGAACACTGACCTGAGGAGGCTCAAAATTTGGTCTCCACCAGTTGCCAATGCAGTCATCGATGACCCAGTCTTGCAGGACTCCATCTTGACGACCCAGTATCTGCCAAAAAGAAATGATAAAGCCGGTAAACTAAATATACATACCAATGAATATCCTTCTTCAGTGAAGAAGGTATTTTTCACAACATGCCTAATAGAGATGAATGGCTAATATGCCCCCATATAAATTTCCTTTCTACAATGTATCTGTGTCATTCTGCCCAAGACATAAACTGTTAGTTCAAAACTGGCAAGCTAGCATCAACATGATGATGGAGGACCAACCCATCTGCTCTGTGTCTTGGCACTGAAAACGAAAGACTAATTATCTGTATCAACCATAGCATAACAACAGTTTTCTAGAATCAACTATATCTTTTGTAAATCACCCACCTAACCAAGCTATAGAAGTAAGTATGCAAAATTCAGTTTTCATTTCCATAAATCTGTATATCGTAAGATTAACTTAATCAGAGTTATGCTCTACACATTTTAATTAGCCAAAAATGGTTTTACAAAGTTCATGATGAGAAAAAGCAGTTAACTGTCCCACTTTACCATTCCCACTGCCTACAACTTTCAACTCTTAGCCTCATTTTGAAAAGCATTCTTCCTGTTTTTAAATAAACTGTTTATCTCAGTTTTAGGTTTACGGAAAAGCTGAAGCTCAGAACTAGGGAAGCCCTAGAACTCCAGCTGTGAATCAGAACTGAGAGCATCTACAGACTGAAGAGACTTCCCAAATATACCACAGCCAGTTTTCCCTACTACTAACATCTTACATTAAGATAGCGTATTTGTCACAACCAAGGAACCAACACTGATAACCTTATCATTAACTGAAGTCCGTATTTTCATCAGATAACCTTCATTTTTACCTAATGTCTTTTTTTCAGTTCCAGAATCCCACCCAGGATATTACATTCTATTTGCATTTCTCCTCAGGCTTCTCTAAGACTGACAGCTTCTCAGACTTTCCTTATTTTTGACAACCTTCACAGTTTCGAGGAGTAGGAGTCAGGTATTTTGTATTATAGAATGTCCCTCTATTAGCCTGAGATTTCAGATTTCAAGGAATTGGGGAAGGAAAATCACAGAGGTAAAATTTCATTCTCATCATATCATTCCAAGGGGGTATAATCCATTAACAGGATTTATCACTGATATCAACCTTGATCACCTGGCTGAGATAATATTTGTCAAGCTCTCTACTATACTTTTTAATAGTTACATTTTAAATATTCTTTTATGACCATTTCTTGATTGCTTTTCATTTTTAAAAACCTTTAAAAAGATTTAACACCCTCTACTGTGGAACAAGAATTTAGATCTTAAAACCATATTCCCCACTCATACTTTCTCTTCTACCATGCTCCCATTGTCAGGATTTAAGTCAACATTCAGTATTTAATATGACTTGGTGAATCAGCAGAACATTTATTAAATTATAATTACACACCCCTACTTGAACAACTATCCTTTCCTTCAGAGACAATACTCATTTCATTCACTATCACTAATTCATTCCCCACATTCTCCACAAGAGCTTAAATTTCTTCTCAATTCAAATATTATTCCATTTTCCTCAGAGACATTTTTCTATCATCCTGCTTCAATCTGTAGTTGCTCTCAGCCCTGATTCACAGCTGGAGTTCTAGGGCTTCCCTTGTTCTCTCTCCTGTGTTATTAGCTCCTCTTTATATTCTTAACCCTGTCCCTTCTTTCTTTGTTCATTCTTTCATTTTAGTGGTGAATATTCTCCGTCCACTAGCTTCCCAAAAAAAGGTACAAAAGACATCATGTTTATAGAAACTCTGCCGGGCTGGAAATAACTTTATCTGCACACTTGACTTATAGTTTGATTAGATAAAAAAGTCTCAGACAGACACTATGTACTTTCAGATTTATGAAGGTATGCTCCATGATGACTTAGCTTCTGGTATTGTTTCTGGGAGGCTGATGCCATTTCTGACTTTAATGTTTTTGTATTTAACCCAGGTCTACCCATTCCTTCTCCCCAACTTTGGAAACTTTCAGGATTTCTCTCTTTACCCTTTTTTCTAGAGAGAAGGCCAGGTCTTTTCAATCTGAAAACTAATGATTAGATTTGGTAAACTTTCTTGAATTATTGCTTTGCTAATTCCTTTTCCTCTGTTTTATTTATCCAGGTTAGATTTTATTTTTTAATTGAATTATAGTTGCTTAACAATGTTTCAGGTGTACAGCAACATGATTCAGTTATACATATATATTTTTTTTTCTTTTCAGATTTTTTTTCCTTATAGGTTATTACAAGATACTGAATATAGCTTTCTTTGCTATATAGTAGATCCTTGTTGTTTCTACAGTTTATACTGATCCTTTCTCTTACCTATGTTCTTCTTGTTCTACTGTTCTGGTAGATTTCAACTCAATTTTTTAAGTCACTACTCAATTTTTAATTCTGTCTTAAAAAAAATTACTCATGAGTCCTTTTTTGTTGGCTATATAGTCTTTTCTAATGGCACACTGTTCCACAGATACAATGTCTCCTTTTATCACATCAATAATATTAATTATAATTCTGCTGATAACTGAATTTTGTGTTTCTGCTAAGTTCCCTTTGCTTCTTTTGCTCTTTCCTGTTTAGAAATTTTCCCCAAAAGCCTGGTGATACTGGTTACCTGCTCGCAATTAAGGGTAAAATAACCTGCTTAACTGACAACTCTGTGTACATGAGTGACAAGGCTACCCTAGTTCTTTGGGTAGATTCCCAAATATTATCTATCATCAAAGTATTCTTTGGATCGCCCCATTTTCTCCAGAAAAAAAAAAAAAAAACCTTCTAATCTTCTATATAAAACTAGCTGTTAACACTATCAGCCTAGTAGAAGTCTCACTATCCGGGCAGTAACTTCACTTATTCTCCCCACCTCCTTAACTTTTTCATTGCTTAGTGTTTTCCAATTTAATCTCTACTAAGAATTAATCAGCAGGCAGTCTCTGCCTAAATGTAAAGTAGGGAAGATGATCTAGGTACATCAATAATGCTATGCAGATTGCCAGTCAATTCAGCTTTCAGTCCATATCACTATCCGGGCAGTAACTTCACTTATTCTCCCCACCTCCTTAACTTTTTCATTGCTTAGTGTTTTCCAATTTAATCTCTACTAAGAATTAATCAGCAGGCAGTCTCTGCCTAAATGTAAAGTAGGGAAGATGATCTAGGTACATCAATAATGCTATGCAGATTGCCAGTCAATTCAGCTTTCAGTCCATGCACACTCCCTCTTTCACAAGTACCCCCAATTCCTAAGCTTTTCTGATGTTCTAGAGTGCTGAGTCCTCGAATGCCCTTCTGGG
Source organism: Oreotragus oreotragus (assembly GCA_006410675.1). Classification (NCBI taxonomy): domain Eukaryota; kingdom Metazoa; phylum Chordata; class Mammalia; order Artiodactyla; family Bovidae; genus Oreotragus; species Oreotragus oreotragus. Next base: position 62,461 of record SJYX01023444.1, on the reverse strand, counting down.
AGGCTGAAGTTTTGGCTAAGTCAATTATGATTCGCTCATCTGCCTTCTACCTTCAAACACTTTTTCCTTGTTACTGTCTCATTTTACATTCCATCAACCTACTGGACTTTTATCTTTCTAAAACCCCTTTAATGTTTTTTGGTGGAGTTATAAGAAAAAGCTCAGGTAAGGAGGTAGGTTCAATCTATCGTATACAAATTAAAGTTCAAACACAGCACAATATTTAAGACTAACACTGCATTTTAGAAATACTAAAAAACAAGCCAAAGTGGAAGTTTCTAAGAAAGAAAACTATTTATTAATGAAACAGCCTACAATTTCAAAAACCTCCAGCATCTATATGCATCTGGCCCCAAGTCTTCAGAGTCAGACATTAGAAGAGCTTCTAAAAAGTAGCACAACCTGGGCAAAGCCTAAAAAGTATGTGCAAAAATGAAAATAGGTATGTAACAGGAATCATTCTCCTGTCAAAATTCCAACACCTACTCTGGAATAAAATTACCTGCATTCAAATCTCCAGTTTCACCACACACTAGCTGTAAAACATCAAGGAAGCTACTTGCACTTTCTGTGCCCTAATTTATCAGTAAAACAGGATTAATAGCACCCACTTCCTAATGCTATTGTGATGTTTAAACAAATTATTGCATGTAAAGCACTCAGAACATTGCTTAGCAGTCAATACTCAGTAAATACTGTTTTATTAACCATTATTGCTACATCAACTATTTCAATGGAAAATAATGCTATGACAAAGTATAAGCTCAACTTACAGAAAATAAACATTGTACTAACACTGTAAGATTTATGTTTTATTTATAGAAAACTAAATATTTAAAATAAACTCATCCTTTTCAAGGCATAAAAAAATCTGACTATGCATTACGTTGACGGTATTTAGATAAGCATTAATGAAATCATCAAAGTGGTTAAACAGAAAAATACCTCTGTCATTAAGCGTTTTAGTCCTTCAACTTCATCTTCTCCTGGATTAAGCTCACCACCAGGTCTGTATAAAGGTTAAAATTTCAGCTTTCAACTTGTATTAACAATTTTGGTTAACAGGAAAAACACAATAATTACTATTTCTATCAAGTAGCTTTGTAACACACTTTGGTGTCACATAAGGCAACTAAAGCAAACAAATGTCAAATGGAGGGGGAAGAATGTGCTAGAAAACGGAATTCATGTCCATTCACGAGATTCACAGCAGACAAACCCTAGTCTTAAAATATGTACCACAACATAAACATCACATAGTTGCTGGAAACCAGTACATCCCAATTTTTTCTCTCTGGAAGTTATCTAGTAGACTCTCTAGAGTCTAGAAATGCTGAGAAAGCTGTGGATCCCCATTCTCTAGATCTGAAGAATGCGGCATTCTTTAAGAATTCCAAACTAAGTATTTGAGAACACCCTTTGGTACAATCTAGTCAAACAGTTGTGGACTAAACATACTGAGAGATTTATAAACTTAAATGAGAAAACTAAACAATCTATAAAAATGTAAAGCATTTTAAGAACAGGAAACACTATTGATCCTAAGCAAGAAATAATATCAATTGTTCTCAGTAGTGCTACAAAGACATCTAGAAATTGAACTTGGACCCATTTGTTTCATAGGGCTTCTCTCAAGCCCAGTCATTACATCAATATAGAGAAACATGCAGATTTCTAGTTAGACCATAGTGTTCATAAATGAACACTGCAATGAAGGAAAAAAATGCTTTTGAGTTTCTCTTCCAAAAGACTCCAGTAACAGCCATGTTTGTTGAGACAAATGGCTAAAAGCTAAAGCTGTATTAAAGCTGCATAAAACAGCCATCTTATTAAAAGTTGTTCATTTCCAATGACACTTACAATTTAAAGAACGTTGTTCCCAGCTGCAGCAGTAACACATGGGGTAGCCGGTGCTCATGGACAATCAAAACCCCTTCTACAGTCCTCCTCATGCCAATTTTATCAAATTCCTCCCTCATGCGTTGAAATCGGGCTGCAACAGAGCTGTCCTTCTCATAGAGGGGCTCTTTTGTACCAAAAGTGTAATTGGTAAGAGGGTACCTGTGATCCAAAGACAGACATCTGAGAACTGTAGACCACAAATTACTAGGACAGACACCAATCACATAAAAGAAACCTTGGTAAAAAGTATATATATATATTGCACGTAGACACAAACAATTTGAACCAAGTTAAACAACTAGTTAATAAGACAGCAGAGAAGGAAATGGCAACCCACTCCAGTGTTCTTGCCTGGAGAATCCCAGGGATGGGGGAGCCTGGTGGGCTGCCATCTCTGGGGTCGCACAGAGTCAGACACGCTGAAGTGACTTAGCAGTAGCAGCAGCAGAGATTAGAATCTAGCTCTCTGGACTCAAAGAGCTTTCATTAGCTCAAGCTGTTACTTCCTACTTGAACTCTCAAGTATANGCCTGGAGAATCCCAGGGATGGGGGAGCCTGGTGGGCTGCCATCTCTGGGGTCGCACAGAGTCAGACACGCTGAAGTGACTTAGCAGTAGCAGCAGCAGAGATTAGAATCTAGCTCTCTGGACTCAAAGAGCTTTCATTAGCTCAAGCTGTTACTTCCTACTTGAACTCTCAAGTATAGATGAAGTGAAGGGAAGTGAAGTCGTGTTGACTCTTTGCAACCCCATAGACTGTAGCCTACCAGGATCTTCTGTTCATGGGATTTTCCAGGCAATAGTACTGGAGTGGACTGCCATTTCCTTCTCCAGAGGATCTTCCCAACCCAGGGCTCGAACCCGGGTCTCCTGCATTGTAGATAGATGCTTTACCATCTGAGCCACCAGTTCAGGTCACGTATAGATGACAATATCCTTAAAGCTCTTAATGCATAGAGGAGTGGTTATCTGAATAACCCTCTGGTTTTAGATGCTAACACTGTCAACCTGGCTAATGTACCCTTGGGCTCCTCTACCAATCTAATCATAAATTCTATTAATTATGGGTGCTAATGGCTGATGTCTTTTTCTACAAACTGAGCCACCACTTTTCATAATCTCTCCAGTTATTTTCTGTTTGTCCCAGTCAAGTATCATCAGAGTTTTCTGGTAACTTTCTCCTTTGGATGAACGTTTCTTTCCGTTCTAAGATGTTGAGCCTTCTGCATTTCTTCTATTCAATATCTTTATTCTTCCTTTCTCTTCATTTGAATCTTTTGCTGACTAGATGTAATATAAACATTCTCTACTTCTTTATCAATAATTCAAAATATAACATATTGAAAAGTTTTCTTCTTGCCTAGTAAATATTTTTTCCTTAAATACACTTTAAAAACTCATATTTCATCACAGGTATCACCTTGTAACCCTCTGATGATAAGACTTACAGAAAGCAGCCTTTGATTATAAACCTTTGGGTAAGAATGCTCTGGCCACACTTGCCTGTCCCCAACATATCTTGTCTACCAAAACACCTTGTGTTAGAAGTCAACAACTACATAACTAATCCACTAAGCTATTCTTAGAAGGGGAACAAATCAAGGTTGCCAAAATGTAAAAAAAATAAATAATTTAATCCCAGAAGCCAAATTCCAGGCATAAGTGAAGCAGCACTAAAGTAACTAAAATAGACTATTTCCAAGGTGCTCTAAAGATTTTAGGATCTTCCCCAGTAGACTCAATGCTAAATCTAACACCTTCATCATGAGTAGCAGCAACTCCACAGAGCACTTTGTGCCTGCAATTTAAAAAAAAAAAGGCTTTATATACATTAACATTCAGTTCTCACCACCTGAATTAGAATTAAAGACAACTCTAATACATCTCTATTGCAAACCCAGCTCTCACATCAAGAGATGCCATTAAGATGAAATATAAGACTGTTCAGCTGTGAAGTTGGTGCCAGCCCAGACACATCTGTAGTACTCCCATCCTACTGTGAGCTTTGTAAAGCAGGGACTACACCTGACTTCCTCCCCACTGTCTACCCAGCATTAATCCTAGTGCCTGCTACAAACTAAGCATTCATGCAATATTTCCTCATAAAATATACTGGAGAAGAGAGAACTTATTTTCAACTTAGGCCATTACTCAACCAGGTCAACTGAATTCGCAACACAATTCTTTCTGAATACTGTGATTATACAGGAGAGGGAAAGTACTGCAAATCCATTAACTCATAACTTTAATGGAGCAAAAATTTAAACATTTCCTCCAAGTTAGTTCGACATAATGGCTTGATGAAAAACAATCGAATAATCAAGGTAAAGTAAGGTAAAACTGTGAGCACTAACAATAATAACCAATGAAAGTAATAAAGAAGCTGTGCTTTCACATTTTTTAAAAAAACATTTAGCCTTTTCTATTTCATGGGAATACTACGAGGATTTTTCTAAAGATGTGATATGAAATTAAAATGCTATTATGTTAGTGTAATAGCTAGAAATATTAACTTGTATGTGTATGCTCAGTCGCTCAGTCATATCCAACTCTTTGCCACCCCATGGACCACAGCCCAACAGGCTCCTCTGTCCATGAGATTTTCAAGGCAAGAATACTGGAGGGGTTGCCATTTCCTCCTTCAGGCGATCTTCCTGACCCAGGGATCAAAACGGTGTTTCCTGTTCTGCACTGGCTGGTGGATTCTCTACCGCTAGTGCCACCTGGGAAGTCCGTTAACGTATACAGTATCTACTACTTGTATGAAGTGAAGTGAAGTCGCTTTGTCGTGTCCGACTCTTTGCGACCCCATGGACTGTAGCCTGCCAAGCTCCTCTGTCCACGGGATTCTCCAGGCAAGAATAACGGAGTAGTCTGCCATATCCTTCTCCAGGGGATCTTCCCAACCCAAGGATCGAAACTAGTTCTCCTGCACTGCTGGGCGGACTTTTACCGTCTGAGCCACTAGGGAATTCCTATTACTTGTATACCACCTACTAGTTCCAGTTTTCATAAACCCAACGTTTTTATTACCTAAATTTCCATCACCTGTTCTGTCAAATAAAACAAACCCATCTTTTCAATTCAAATTCCTTTTGAGCAAATTTCATTTATTTGAAGATAAAGAAGAGAAACACCTAATGTTCCCTACCAAAACACCAGTATCAGTAAATCTTTGCATCCTTTAAATACTGACCAACATAAAGTGCTCATTTTCCTCCATTAGCTCGGCACCATGGTGCCTCTCAAACTCTCAGAAATGATTTTTTTTTTTTTTAAGAAAAAGCATACTGATAATTTCTTGAGCAAGACACAGCCCAAATTTCAATTCCCTGCCACAGTTTACTTTTGAGAGTGGCTTCGAAACGCAATGGCTTGAAGCGCTTAAACACTAAGATGTTAAAAGTAAAATGCAGCCCACAACGGGTTCTCTGGAGCTCCATTCTGGAGGACTGAAAGGGCTTTCCAGGTGGCTCAGTGGTAAAGAATCCGCCTGCCAGACAAGAGACGCGGGTTCGATCCCCGGGTCGGGAAGATCTTCTAGAGAAGGGAATGGCAACCCACTCTAGTATCCTAGCGTGGAAAATCCCATGGACAGAGGCGCCTGGACGTCTGCAGTCCCTGGGACGCCGAAGAGTCAGACACGGCTTAGAGCCTGAAGTATCATTTTCAAGGTCTGAAAGCCCATCTACAATGAAAGCCCCAGCCCCCTCCCAACCTGGGGCCTCCTGGCTGCTCGGATGCTGTCGCTGCGGCGGCGAAGACATGTAATGGAACATGGGGGAAGTCAGACAGCCCTAAGCGGATGAATAAAATGTATTCAAGAGCCGACACTCAATAAAGAAACAGAGGAAAAGACTAAGCCTGTGCGTTATAGCTAGATCTCAAAAGCTTACTATTAAAGCAAAGCCTGAACGGCAAAAACGATACTACGTTATACCACTCACAGCAAATAAAAACACACAAAATGTGATATACGCGCCGTTAAAGGATAAACACCACGGTTTGCGGCTGGTTATCTCCACAGACGTGGGAAAAGAATGAGTTCAAAGCGTTTTCTACAATGAATGCAGGGGCATGGAAGCAAGCCATCTTTCCAGGAAAGGGAAAACCCTCTCAAGTAGGGCTCTAGCCTGTGGCGCTGGAGGGGGACGAAGGGGAGGCCGCCGAGGGCGCGCCAAAACACTGGAGTCTTTAGGGGCGCTCACGACCAAGGGGATGCAGACAGAACCGCGCGCGAGGACCAGGCCGCACTTACAGGTTGATGGTGCGCTCCAGGGTGAGGGGCTTGGTCTGCTGAATGTACTTGTTGCCGAACTGGGTGACTCCCCGGGGCCAGCCGGTCTGCGAACGATTGGGCGGTACCACAGACATGCTGGCGAGCTCGGGCACTAGCAGCGAGCGGAAAACGGGAGGCAGGGAGACTTTCCCTGTGTGAGCAGCGGTTGTCTGCGTCCCACTCAGCAGCCGCCGGCGGCCATTAACAAGAGAACGCCGAAAAAGGCGTACGCACGCCGGAAGTGCACCCGGAGCCTCTGGCGGGAGGAAGTAGAAAGGCGGTTTCCTATCCCCCAACGATCCAATCACTGCTGGGATAGCTGCAGTATCTGGAGCTTCCATTGGTAAATCAGGTACTGGTTCCGCCTTCATTTACCTCGGTGCTTTCTATTGGATAGCGGTAGGGAAACACGGGAAAGGAGGCATTCTGGGAATTATAGTCTCCTTAGGAAAAGAGCCGCTACCTCAGCGTGCCGTGGGTCTTGTAGCTAGCGAAGAGATGAACGGAAAGCGGCCTGCTGAGCCCGGTTCTGACCGGGCGGGGAAAAAAGTAAAGAAGGAGGTGATGGCGAAGTTTTCGGATGCTGTCACAGAGGAAACTTTGAAAAAGCAAGTGGCTGAGGCCTGGAGTCGCAGGACGCCATTCCGCCACGGTAAGCGGGCGCTGTGAAGAGGGAGGCGCAGCGCCGGATTGGGGGCCGCTGAAAAAGTCCTGGCAGTCGAGCAACAAGGCTACAGTACAAGAGGCTCTTGGAGAGAACGTGACTTTGGCCACCCTCGACTCTCCTGCCTGGCGCTGTCGCTTTTTAATCCACGTTCATGTGGCTTTAGAAACCCAGTAGAGAAAGAAATGTAGGCCAGGAAGTTTCAGGAAGTAGACGGCATGCAAGTTGGTGGAAATTCTGAAATTAGAGATTAGCGAATTAGCATCTTCTTCACTCTTTGTGCGTCGTTGGGCAATGGGTTCAGCTCCTTACTGTGTAAACTAAGATCAGTTCAGTAGCTCAGTCGTGTCCGACTCTTTGCGACCCCATGAACTGCAGCGCGCCAGGCTTCCTTGTCTATTACCAACTCCCGGAGCTTATTCAAACTCACGTCCATCGAGTTGGTGATGCCCTCCAACCATCTCATTCTCGGTCGCCCCCTTCTCCTCCCGCCTTCAGTCTTTCCCAGCATCAAGGTCTTTTCCAATTAGTCAGTTCTTCGTATCAGGTGGCCAGAGTATTGGAGTTTCAGCTTCAGCATCAGTCCTTCCAATGAATATTCAGGACTGATTTCCCTTAGGATGAACTGGTTGGATCTTTTTGCAGTCCAAGGGACTCTCAGGAGTCTTCTCCAAACCACAATTCAAAATCATCAATTCTTTGGCGCTCAGCTTTCTTTATAGTCCAAGTCTCACATCCATACATGACTACTGGAAAAACCATAGCTTTGGTTAGACGGACCTTTGTTGGCAAAGTAATGTCTCTGCTTTTGAATATGCTGTCTAGATTGATCATAACTTTCTTCCACGAAGCAAGCGTCTTTTAATTTCATGGCTGCAGTCACCATCTGCAGTGATTTTGGAACCTCAGAAATAAAGTCTCACTGTTTCTTATTTCTCCATCTATTTGCCGTGAAGTCATGGGACCAGATGCCATGATCTTAGTTTTCTGAATGTTGAGTTTTAAGCCAACTTTTGCACTCTCTTATTTTACTTTAATCAAGAGGCTCTTTAGTTCTTCACTTTCTGCCATAAGGGTGGTGTCATCTGCGTATCTGAGATTATTGATATTTCTCCTGGCAATGCTGATTCCAGCTTCTGCTTCATCCAGCCCAGCATTTGGCATGATGTACTCTGCATATAAGTTAAATAAGCAGGGTGACAATATACAGCCTTGATGTACTCCTTTTCTTATCTGGAACCAATCTGTTGTTCCATGTCCAGTTCTAACTGTTGCTTCTTGACTTGCATACAGAGTTTTCAGGAGACCGAGAAGGTGGTCTAATATTCCCGTCTCTTTAAGAATTTTCCACAGTTTGTTGTGATTCACACAGTCAAAGGCATAGTCAATTTGGCATAGTCAATGAGGTAGATGTTTTTCTGGAACACTCTTGCTTTTTGAGTGANAGGAGATAACCCTGGGATTTCTTTGGAAGGAATGATGCTAAAGCTGAAACTCCAGTACTTTGGCCACCTCATGCGAAGAGTTGACTCATTGGAAAAGACTCTGATGCTGGGAGGGATTGGGGGCAAGAGGAGAAGGGGACGACCGAGGATGAGATGGCTGGATGGCATCACGGACTCGATGGACGTGAGTCTGAGTGAACTCCGGGAGATGGTGATGGACAGGGAGGCCTGGCGTGCTACGATTCATGGGATCACAAAGAGTCGGACACGACTGAGTGACTGAACTGAACTGAACTGATAGAGAGAGCAAGGGAATTTCAGAAAAACATCTATATCTGTTTCATCAACTACACTAAAGCCTTTGACTGTGTGGATCATGGCAAACTGTGGAAAGCTCTTAGAGAGATGGAATACTAAACCATCTTACCTGTCTCCTGAGAAACTTGTATGCAGGTCAAGAAGCAATAGTTAGAACCCTGTATGGAACAACTGATCGGTTCAAGATCAAGAAAGGAGTAGGACAGGGCTGTCTGCTGTCACGTTTGCTTAACAGGGTGAGCACATCATGAGAAATGCCAGGCTGGATAAGTTATAATCTGGAATCAATAGGCAGGAGAAATATCAACAATCTCAGATATATAAATAATACCACTCTAATGGCAGAAAATGAAGAGAAACTAAAGAGCCTCTTGATAAGGGTGAAGGAGGAGAGTGAAAAAGCTGGCTTAAAACTAAAGACTGAAAAAACTAAGATCATGGCATCCAGCCCTATTACTGCAAAGTGAATAGAAGGGGAAAGGTGGAAGTAGTGACAGATTTCCCCTTCTTGGGCTCCAAAATCACTCCAGATGGTGACTGCAGCTATGAAATTAGAAGACAATTGATTCTTGTCAGGAAAGAGATGACAACCCTAGACAGTGTATTGAAAAGCAGAGACATTACTCTGCCGACAAAGATCTGTATAGTCAAGTGGTCATGTATCGTTGTGAGAGCTGTACTGTAAAGAAAGCAGAATGTCAAAAACTTGATGCCTTCATACTGTGTTGCTTGAGAAGACTCCTGAAAGTCCCTTAGACAGCAAGGAGATCAAACCCAGTCAGTCTTAAGGGGATCAATTCTGAATATTCACTGGAAGGACTGATACTGAAGCTGAAGCTCCAGTATTTTGGTCATCTGATGTGAACACACAGCTCACTGGAAAAGTCCCTGATGCTGGGAAAGATTGAGAGAAGAATAAGAGGGTGTCAAAGGATGAGATGGCTGGACAGCATCATCAATGCAATGAACATGAACTTGGACAAACTCTGGGAGATGGTAAGGGAAATGGAGGCGCCGGGGTCCAGCCCCCGCAGGATCCAGGGAAACCCAAAGGAGAAACAGTGTCGGCGATTGTGATTGATATAGAGAGAGAGATAGATAAGAATGTTGTAGATAAGAAAATAGAGAAGAGAAGAAAAGAGGCTGATGTTCATTCTGTGTATTCTTGCCACCTGTTCTTAATATCTTCTGCTTCTGTTAGGTCCATACCATTTCTGTTCTTATGGTGCTTCTGTTATGTCCATACTGTTTCTGTTCTTATGGTGCCCATCTTTGCATAAAATGTTTCCTTGGTGTCTCTCATTTTCTTGAAGAGATCTCTAGTCTTTCCCATTCTGATGTTTTCCTCTGTTTGTTTGCATTGATCACTGATAAGGCTTTCTTATCCACCGGGGTCCAGCCCCCGCAGGATCCAGGGAAACCCGAAGGAGAAATGGGTCGGCGATTGAGATTGATTTAGAGAAACTTTGCATAAAATGTTTCCTTGGTGTCTCTCATTTTCTTGAAGAGATCTCTAGTCTTTCCCATTCTGATGTTTTCCTCTGTTTGTTTGCATTGATCACTGATAAGGCTTTCTTATCCACCGGGGTCCAGCCCCCGCAGGATCCAGGGAAACCCGAAGGAGAAATGGGTCGGCGATTGAGATTGATTTAGAGAAAGAGATAGATAAGAATGTTGTAGATAAGAAAATAGAGGAGAGAAAGAGGCTGATATTCCTTGGTTTACATAGAAAGCCAATAAAACTCCGAGACAAGATGTTTGCCCTATTCACGGAGGCCACAGATGCCGTCCCGGTCTCCCGAGGGAATGAAGACACAGAACATCTTCCCGTTTGGGTCTTAGAAACCCGGGCAGATAAGTGAACACAGGGAGCCCCTATGCTCCAAGGGATCAGCCTGAATAAGAGAGGGAGAGGGAGAGAGAGAGAGAAAAGGATAGAAGAAAAAACACGGGGTGACCAAGCTTCTTTGGTGAGTGAGGCCCAAAAGCTTTATTTTTCAAAAGGTACTTTTATACCTTGCCTTATACATAGAGGGAAATGAAAGATGCAGGGTCATACAGAGTCAGCCCAAACATTCCAGCAGTTTTGCCCTTATCGAAACCAGTATTTTTCTGCATACCTTTCCCATAAATGATGTTGTGTACAGTATCTTCTGGCCTTGGAGGCCTGTGAACATTTTATGACCCTCTTTTGATAAAGGCTGCTCAACCAGAAAACTTACTTTCCCTCAAAGTGTTTTTTCTTTATATTTCTAATCTATGTCAGCCTCAGAAAATGCCAAACAGAGTTACGTCTTTCACAGAGCAAAGGTGCAGTGAGTTACAAGAAAGAACCAATTAGCTCAAAAGTCTGATGTGGTTAAATTCAAGACTACACTTGTTTTTCTTACATTCTCACTACGTTAACTATTCTCACTATGTTAATGCATTCCCAGGTGCACAGTGGATAAGAGATATGGGAACTTAGCAACAAGCATTGGCCCAATAATGAAATCCTACACTAGCACTATTTTAATAACTTTTAACTCTTTGAAAGGCTCTATGTTTTAGGCTTTTGGTGCCTCTCACAGTTGGGAGGCTGTAAATAATCACATGCGTAGCTGTAAGAGTCTAACTTGCTTGGATATACCTGCCAAGAAAGCTAGAATGTTAACAGAGGGGGTTTGATTTGAAATATTCCTCTCCAGGAGACTTATTAGCTATAGCCCTAAGTTGATTTTCTCCAGAGAAAGGTGGTCAAGGTTAGCCCCCTGTTAATGTCAGAGGAGTTGGTGAAAGTCATGAAACAGTAAAACAGACAGATTCTGGTTTTGGGGTAGATGCTCGAGAAAGCCTAGGGAGCCCCTTGAGTTCTGAAGCCTTGCGTAACAGTTCTGTTCCACATGAACTTTGTCATGGGTGGGATCGCCCGTGGTGGCTCCCGGCATCTCCCCCTTTTTTCTTTCTTAAGACAGATGTAATTTAGTCGTGAGCTTTTGAGTGTTCTGTCGAAGAGTTCTGACAATACAAGGAAGAATAATTATAAGAAGCAGGATAAAAACGGCTACACCAGCATAGCTAAAGACAATAGACAGAATATTCTTTCCAGAAATGAAATTAGAAAAGGTGTGGAAAAAGTCATTAGCTGCTCCAGTGGCAGTGAAGTCTAATCGGGAGTGTTCCAAGGTCTCTACCTGACTGTGAAGTTTTCCCAAATCCAAACCAATGTTGGAGCCATTCCAAACACCTGAAATATTATTTTGAACCTTCTCCCAGCTATAATCTGTCTCATTCACTTTTAGGGGTGTTACACAAATCTGCTGGTAGTCAGTATGACAGGACAGTGTCAACTTCACTTTTAAAACCTACAGTTTAGTCCCAGTATGCATTAACGCTTTTTTCAGGGCATCTACCCTCATTTTCAGCTTTTTATCTATAATTTTTTGTGTTGCCAATGTTAAAGAAACATTTTTAGACATAGTATTAACATATTGGGCAGTATGCACTGTTGAGCCAACGACATCGTTACCACAGCAACAGTAACAGTAACAACAATAACAGTAATAGTAATAGTAACAGTAATAATTGAAGTAANTTTTCAGCTTTTTATCTATAATTTTTTGTGTTGCCAATGTTAAAGAAACATTTTTAGACATAGTATTAACATATTGGGCAGTATGCACTGTTGAGCCAACGACATCGTTACCACAGCAACAGTAACAGTAACAACAATAACAGTAATAGTAATAGTAACAGTAATAATTGAAGTAACAGAAGTAATTGTTGTTACTAAAGCTGATATTAAGTAAGCCCACAAACTGTCGTGATCGCATTAAATCTTATAGTTGTTGTAGCACAGCAAGACCATAGTTATCATACCAATAAGTGGTTACAGTTACAGGCACCATAAGATAGGGTAGACGTTTTAACACCACAAAAGAGCAAACATTATATTAAGGGATCAAACAAGATGAGAGTATACATTGTTTACAAGATAGTACATTAGGTCCACCTGAATAATTTATTTGTACATTAAGTTTCTTTTGAGATCTCTGCTGTCAGTCATCTTAGAGTCTGTTGGACTTTTCCGGTGGGCGGCGGAGGCAGGGGCAGAGGAGTGTCTTTTTTCTTTTATGGTCAAAGCTGTGGGGGAACTGGATGTCTGGGGGACTGTGACATGGCGAGTCAGTCTGTCTGGGATCCAAACAAGAGAAGTGGAATCTTGTAGAAACACACAAGCATACCTTCTCCCGCAAGCTAGCAACACGTCTGGCCCTTTTTACTCTCTGCAAGGAGGTCTTTTTTACTTGACCAGGGGCCGCGTCGTAGCCCCTTCAGGAGTCCAGTGCCTTGTCATTGTAGTCTGCCTCTGTGTGTCTATGTTTAAATGATTAATTACAAACAAAGCATGGTATAAAACATGATATGGAGAGGAATACTTAAATTTTTCTCTGTTTTAAGTTAGCTATCTGATTGACCAGCGCTGGCTTGGTAGGAATAGGGTCAGTCTTTTCCAACAATGTAAGAGACATCTGTTCCAGTATCTACCAGCCTTGACATATTATTTTTTTGAATTAAAAGATCTTTTAAAGGCCTTGGAGCTGTAATTTTTTGCACCCAAAAGGCTAGATCACTAGACCTAAATGTTTTGGGGCTCCTAGCTTGAGAAGTCAAATTTTTTTCTGTCTGATAATAAGGTGAAAGCAAAAGCTGTGTTACTCTTTGACCTTTATTAATTTGCACAGTTTTGATAGGCAGTGAGATCAAAACTTTAATTTTTCCAATATAATCAGAATCTACTTATCTCTCCTTGCTATTCTTTGGAACTGCATTCAGATGGGTCTATCTTTCCTTTTCTCCTTTGCCTTTCACTTCTTTTCTTTTCTCAGCTATTTGTAAGGCCTCCTTGGACAACAATTTTGCCTTTTAATCTATAATATTTCTCTGGGAAAGATGAGAGTGATTAATGAGCTAATGCCTGCATGTATCAATACATACTTTTCTGAGTAAGGACCAGTAAGCATTTGGACATCTAGTTGAGTGGCTTTTGCGGGTTTTTCCTCTGAAGGTGATGCTTGTTTGTCCTGTGATAGCATAGCCAGAGCATTTGTTGAGAGCTGCCTGATAGTAGGCACCTGGGCTTACTGGGTTTTGCTGGCCTGTAGTTCAACAGCATGACCCACGGAAGTAAACATGGTTTGAACAAAGGAAGGAACCTGCCTCAAATGATTTCATCCTCAGGTTCAAATATCACCTTGTAAGATAAGAACTCTGCTTAATGCATCATACTTTTGCTTCTAAAGTTTGCCAGGTTTGTTGTTTCATTGGTTAAGTGCTTTAAGGAGATGAGTCTTGGGTGTGCCAGACGCACATATAAAGCGATGGCTTCATGTTTAAGCTCTATACACGAGGGATTTTGTAGTTTCCTTCTGTGTGGAATAGAGATAGTGAGGGGGGGTCTACCTTAAAACTGTTGAAAAGACTAAACAAGATAACACCTCTAAGCTTTACACTATCAAGCCCTACTGTGCCTGGCACCTCGTGTGTGGTGGCGGCAGTAAGTTTTATTAGAGGGGTACATAATCTCTCCCACCAGCCTTAGTGGGTAAAACGTTGAGATAAAACTCAAGGAGTTAGAGGAGGTTATACCTGACCTTATTAAAAAAAAAAAATATATATATATGTTTTATGACTTCCTCTAGCAGTACTTTAGGGAAAGAAAAAGGATTGGAAAAAAGTTGCTGGCCAGTATTGCTATTCTTTCTTTAATTTGCTACTTTCATTTGAAGTTTAGGGGGAAATGAATTAAGACTAAAATGCATTCAGCTGAGTAAGTAATCAGTGAACTAAAAAACTCTCCAAAAGAGCAGGAGTCTTAATTTAGTGACATCACCTATACTCATCTTAAGGCCTAACATTGTTAAGCACAATACCTCTGAAAAGTAGTATTGAGTGGGAAGAGAAAAGAAAAAGAACTTATAGTTCTTCCCCCAAATCTTTGACTTTAGGTGCTAAGTTTCCGAAAATTGATCACCATCCCTTTTGTATTCTCTCTGCTGTGCTGTTCATGAGTCAAAAATACAAGAAGGAAAAGTCACAGATAACACTTTCTTCCCAACAGAAGCCATTGTCATGGACATGGACCCCTTTCTTCACTGCGTGATCCCAAACTTCATCCAAAGCCAAAACTTCTTGGAAGGACTTCAGAAGGAACTTTTGAACTTGGACTTCCATGAAAAGTATAATGATTTATATAAATTCCAGCAGGTATTTATGCCCCTTTCACATCAGCTTTTCCACTTCAGAAAGTCGTTGTCTATAAAAATCATTCAATACCTTATCGACTTGAGGTTTTAGTTTGGATTTTCCACTGGTCTTGACGTTGTTAAAAGCATTCATTTATTTTACATAACCTGAGTGTTCACTATGTGTTCAGTTCAGTTCAGTTGCTCAGTCATATCTGACTCATTGCGACCCCATGAATTGCAGCATGCCAGGCCTCCCTGTCATCACCAACTCCCGGAGTTCACCCAAACTCATGTGCATCTAGTCAGTGATTCCATCCAGCCATCTCATCCTCTGTCGTCCCCTTCTTCTCCTGCCCCCCAATCCCTCCCAGCATCAGGGACTTTTCCAGTGCGTCTCTTTGCATGAGGTGGCCAAAGTACTGGAGTTTGAGCTTTAGCATCATTCCTTCCAAAGAAAACCCAGGACTGATCTCCTTTAGAATGGACTGGTTGGATCTCCTTGCAGTCCAAGGGATTCTCAAGAGTCTTCTTTAGCACCACAGTTCAAAAGCATCAATTCTTTGGCGCTCAGGTTTCTTCACAGTCCAACTCTCACATCTATACATGACCACTGGAAAAACGATAGCCTTGACTAGACAGACCTTTGTTGGCAAAGTAATATCTCTGCTTTTTAATATGCTATCTAGGTTATGTGTTGGGTGTTAATAAGTATTATGGGGGAGTCTTTGCCAGTTCCTGCCCTGAAAGCCTTTAAAATTTAAAATTACAGTGGTGGTAATGATGGTGAAAGATAGTCAAGAAGTACAGTAAGCTGATAAGTACATTTTGGAGAGTGATATAATAAAGAGAGTAGTACATTGGAAGATAGTGTGTTAGTTCCTCAGTTGTATCTGACTCTTTGCAACCCCATGGACTGTAGCCTGCCAGGCTTCTCTGTCCATGGGATTTCCCAGGCAAGAATACTGGAGTAGCCATTTCCTTCTCCAGGAGATCTTCCTCACTTAGGGACTGAACTCGGGTCTCCTGCATTGCAGGCAGATTCTTTACTGTTTGAGCCACTAACCAAATAAATATTTGAATTCATGTCTTTTGTTTAGGTGGATTTATGTATTGTCATATGTCTTGTAGAGAGTTAGATCTAGTCTTTTTAAATTGGTGGACAATTGAATTTGACAGAAGACTAACTCAAAATCAAGGCTTGTTTTCTTGCTGTTAGAAGCCAGGCCCATGCTAGGTTTAAAAATATATAGGTCATTGGATTCCCCAGTTTGGGGGAATATTTTTCATTGCAGGGTGTACATCACTCTTGGAGATCTTTATAAAACCTTAAAGACAGTCCTTAAAATCACAAAAAAAGTGAGGATGAAGAGCTATCTTGTTTTTTTTTCCATTTTCCCTTTTATTTCTTCTAATCTAGGGTAAAAGTAACAAATTCCTCTGTCTTTCGTTTAGTCTTTTGCACTCGAGCTGGTTGTGTCACCCAATCTGTCTTATCTTCGGGCCTTTTATATGTATGATTTAATCTGGTTAAATACACAAATGTGTTCTCTTCTTAATTCTGGAAATCTAATGAAAAATAGCTTGTATCCATAGTGAAGTTGTATAAGTTAATAAAAATCATAGTCATTTATCTTTGTAATTATATCAGCTTTGGTAACACTAGGCCTCTTTTGTTGATTTAGGGTTATATGCATATCCAGTTACTGAAATTGAGAAGCCAAACTGGTTTTTACTTAATGTAGTTCGGTAGATGGAAAATACTTCTGTGAAGTCCATGAGAGGCAAAATAGTAAAAACGGCCCTAAGGTAAAGAGGGAAAAAGAAGCAGCCATTACTTTAGATCCCAACGGTGCTTAATGGAACTTCTGTGAATAATTTTTCACTATGCTCACTGTGGGACTTCTTCACCCGAAGACAGTAAATATAAACCTGCTTTCCATCTCTTGTCCCATCAGACTTCACTTATAGCCCTTTTTCTTTGCTTGTGCTATGAATTGACTTGATAATGGGGTCTATAACAACTTCCAGTTCTCCTGACCAAGTTAGTCATTATGAGTAGCCTGATTTTTCTTTTGTTTTTCACTTTACATTCAGGATACTTTATGTTCACGCTCATTTTCCTTCTGCCTCACTGGCAAGTCCTTCTTAGTTCCCTTCCTTTGGTCTTCCTTTGGTACCCGGCTTCTTAATGACAGAGTACTCTAGGACTTCGCCTTTGGAGACTCCAGGGAGTCTCCACTTTTGGATATCTGTTAAGTGTTTCACACTTTCTAAAACTAAACTTCTTGTCTTCTCGCCCTAAATCTGCTCCACCTACAATTTCCCCCATCTCAGTTGATGAGCGTCAGTCTTTCCAGTGACCCAGGCCAGAAACCTTGAGGTTATCCTTCGTTCCTTGTTCACACCTCTTCTCCATTCCAGTGAAAAATTCTGTTGGATCTACTGTCAGAATATATTCAGAAAAACACACTTTTCATTTCCACTGCTAATAACTGTCACCTGACCCAAGCCTTTTCTCTCACCAGGATTATCCTATTGGTGGATTAACTACTCTCCTTGCTTCTACCCTTGGCCCACGTACTGCCATTGTGTTAGTTTAAAATGTTAATGGACCCAATAAAATTAAAATCATTTGCTCACATAAAAATTTGTACTTAGATTTCAAAGCAGCAATATTTATAATAGCCAAAAAGTAGAAACACGTGTCCATCAACTGATGATGAATGGACAGATCAAAGTGGTATGTCTGTACAGTGGAATATTATTCAGCTAGAAAAAGGAATGAAGTATTAAATACTGCTGCAACATGGGTAAACTTTGAAAACAAGCTCAGTGAAAGAAACTAGATACAGAAGGCCACATGTAGTGTGATTCCATTTATAGGTAATAACCAGCAAAACGTAGAGAGTACACTAGTGGTTGCCAGGAGCTGGTGGGTGGGGATGGGAAATAGGTAAAGGGTTTCTTTTTGATGTGATGAAAATATTCTAGAATTAGATAGTGGGAGTAGGAAATGGCAACCCACTCCAGTTTTCTTGCCTAGAGAATTCCATAGACAGAGGAGCCTGGCAGGCTACAGTCTGCAGGGTCACAAAGAGTTGGATACAACTGAGCGTGCATGCATAATAGTTGCACATGTGAAAATACTAAAAGTCCCCTGAATTACATTCTTGGAGATGTTAAAATAGTAAATTTTATGTTAAGTGAATTTCATCTCAGTTCTCAAAAGTTTTCCTCAAAATCTTAAGGTTCTCATTATTCTGAACAAAAACCAAAGTGGTTGTACGTCTCCCATTACATCTTTGGCCCCACTTCCTGCTGCTTCCCTCCAACTCACTAAGCCACATCCTATGATTTCTTCACGGGCCAAGCATTCCTCCCACTCAGGACATTGAATCTTCTTTGCTGAGATCTTCCCTGGGTACACTTCCCAGCTTCCTTCAAGCCTCTGCTGCACGTGCATGAAGTCTAACTTGGTCACCAAATTTATAATTGCAAGCCCTTCCCTGCTCTCAGTACTCTTGGTCCCTCATACCCTGCTTTATTTTCCCTTGACATTTCTCACCTTTTTAATTCTAATAATCAACTTGTAATGTTTATTGTCTTTCCCCCACAAGAATGTATAAGCTCCACTGTAATACCTTTGTAAGTATTTGTGGAGTGAATAAGGCACAGAGAGGCTAAGTGGCATGCCCACGTCACAGAGCTGCCAAATGGAGGGGGCCATGTGTCAATCCCAGGCAATTTGACTTTAGAGTCAAGGCTCTTAATGACATTGCTGGACTGCCAGCATGCTCCCTCCCTAAACTGTTATGCTCTGTGTGTCTGATTTATGAAGGAAATTCTTTTTTTGTTTTTTCATGGTCAAGTCTGATGATCTGAAGAAGAGAAGAGAGCCCCACATCTGTGCTTTAAGGTAAAGGAATACTCATACTTGTTGGGTGCCTAGTATGTGCCAGGCAAAGGAGTAAGTGCTTTAAATGTTATGTCATGCCATCTTTGTTGTCATTATTGTCTCCTTTTGTAAAGGAGGAAACAGTGTAAGTAATTTCTTCAAAGTTGTCTTGGGGAAAATGGAGCTGAGATACAGATCCATGTCTGTCTGATTCCATGGCCAGAGTTTTCAGTGATAAAATGACTGTGTCAGTAACCAGGAAAACAACACTGGCGGTACTGTCTTTCACATTGTCAGGTTGACATATATTTAAAACAAAAGCTCCAGTGTTGTCAGAAGTGTAGATATACAATGCTGCAATTTTTCTTAGAAGATGGTTTTGAAAAATGTATCAAAACCCTTAAAATTATGCTTTCTTTTTGTAGTATAATTCCACATACAAGAATTTGTCCTGTGAAAATAAGGATGTGCTCAAAGATTCCATATAAGATTCTTTATTATAAGTGAATAATTACATACAAATTAAATGGCCACCCATCAAGAGTTATACAGACAATGGTACAGAACAAAGTGGAAAACTATACCATTAAATGAACAAGCTCCAGGAGTTGCTGATGTACAGGGAAGCCTGGTGTGCTGCAGTCCATGGGGTCTCAGAGTCAGACACAACTATGTGACTGAAATGAACTAATACCATTAAATGCTCAACACATGAGTATGGTAGTTGTTTCATCAATGCCAAGACACTTTTGTTTTTTTTTACATTTTAATCTTTCTGAGACTCAGTATCTTACACAATTACTGTTTTGTCCCAGTTTAATTTATAGTGTTTTTTGAAGTGATTTATAAAATGTGATACTTACTGCTGGCAAAGGCATGCTGCTAAGTCACTTCAGTCGTGTCCAACTCTGTGTGACCCTATAGACAGCAGCCCACCAGGCTCTGCTGTCCCTGGGGTTCTCCAGGCAAGAACACTGGAGTGGGTTGCCGTTTCCTACTCCAATGCATGAAAGTGAAAAGAGAAAGTGAAGCCGCTCTGTCATGTCTGACTCTTCGCGACCCCATGGACTGCAGCCTACCAGGCTCCTCCACCCATGGGATTTTCCAGGCAAGAAAGGCATAGGCTAGAAAAATATAAAGAGAAAAGAAGTTAAAAATAGCACACAAGTTGTGATCTCATCTGAAAAAAAGAAACGTTTATCTGTATACCTATGTGTATACAAAAAAAAAGACTTGTAAGAATAGTATGTTTAAATCTGGCTAATAGGATTATAGGTTTTTTTTAATTTCTTTTACTTATTATAGTATTTTTTCCCCTAGTTTTGCTACAGTAGACACGTTACTTCATAAAAGCTGTTTATTTTCGTCTATACAAGTTATTTTTTTCTCATTCTGTTTTTTTTCTGCGCCCTCCCCCATGATATTTCCATAAATAGTGGCAGTCTGCACAGATTACTTCTTCTAAATCCTAAAGTATTTGTTAACTGTACTCGTAACAGTTCACAGTTATTTAGACCTTTTTTCCTCCATGACCATGCTTTTAGGGCACCAAACCTCTGATAAGCATGTCTTTCCTCTGGGATTGAGTTACATTCTATACCCAAACGATAACAGCCAGATGGTGTGAGAGATGGAATTCCTTGTCTTTACAGAAAGGTGACCTTTTTATTTCCCCGTTAGGTTCTGTGATTTCTCTCATGAATACTGTTAACAAATGAGAAAGATGGCAGAAAATAGCCCTATAATTGTGACACCTTCATGGGATGACCAGAAGAAGAGTTTTCTATGGAATAAATCTGTGGCAGCTGAGAATGTTCTTGTGGCATCCCACAGAGGGATGAAAGGCTTTGATAATATCAGTTGCATAAACATTTAAGACTCAAGACTTTGACCAGCCACTTTACCTGAAGCCTAGTTTACACTTTGCTTTGCTGGTCTATTCTGATTTGCAACTCTGCCTGTAAAAGTTACATGGCACTTATGGTTGGACTAACAAGTACAATGTATTTTGGAACATTCTGGATTGGGTAGTATACAGTAGAAAAAGATTTGGTAATAAAATTTCAGGGGATCAACCTGGAGACTTGATCTTTAGTTATTAACAGCACAATTGCATTTTATAGGGATTTTAGTTATGTACATTTGAATTAAGATGATTGAAACTGTTTTCTCTTCATGTGCAAGATTTGAACTAGTATAAACCCTTTAAAAATATTTTTAAAAATATTTTCCCAATTTTATGGAGATAAAATTGACATAAAAATGTTGATCCATCAAAGTTAACCTAATTTCAGAGTTTAGTGAGTCTTAAATTGTGTTAGAGTTCTATACAGAGCCACTTTAGCTGTAAATGGAAATGTCCAACCATCTTTTCTTTGGTATCATTTCAGTATCAGAACTTATATGAAAAAAGTTTATTGATTGTTACACAATTAGCATAGTAGTCACCATTACTGCAGTTTAAAGTTTTTAATCCTCAACAGTGCTACCCACCCAAGTGTTCATTAAATATTAGAGCTAGTGTTAGTGCTGAAAAGCATGTCTAGAAGTCAGTAACTTTGGACTAGAACATTGGTATTCTGCTTTCAAAGGCCAGACCGCTACCATGATAGGGCAATACTATAAATTTAGGAGGAAGAAAATAAGCTGAAACAGTAGAACAAAATATATTACAGTAGAGAGGTCTGCATTTATTTCTCTGGGAATACTGGTCTTAAACTTGGCAAGTTTAAAGTGAAGAACATTCTCAAGAATGGCTCTTCAGTTAACCAAAACCTGCAGGAAAAAATATTTATGTCATAGGTTGAAATGGAGCCACCATCATGGTATAACAAGTTATTTTTTGTTTACATTCCTAGGAAAATTCTGTTTGAACATTTCCGGTCTTGGATTTCAGACATTTCCAAGATTGACCTGGAGTCAACCATTGACATGTCCTGTGCTAAATACGAATTCTCAGGTAAGAGAGATAAAACCTTGTTGTCGCTGAGATTTAAAGGCTTTAACTAAATGATTATGGGAAGACAGTGTCAGTGTTGCAAAATCCTAGACTATGTATCCCTTCATAGTGTTAGGATATTCTTAGTGAGGATGGTCTGACCCAGCTCAGATAGAGAAATGTCCATCTTGGAAGGTATAAAGCAGGGTTCTCTTTGGGAGTGTGATGAGAGCTATGACTGTGTTGTAACCAAGCAAAGTTAGCGTTCCCACTCCACACAAAGCCAACTTTCTTTCTTTCTCTTGGTTGTGTTGGGTCTTTATTGCTTTGCCTGGCCTTTCTCTAATTGCTCTAAGTGGGGGCTACTGTCTAGTTTTGATGTATGGGCTTCTCGTTTCGGTGGCTTCTTGTGTTGCAGTCCACAGGCCCTAGAGCATGAGGGCTCAGTTGCGCCATAGCCTGTGGGATCTTCCTGGACCAGGGATTGACCCATATCCCCAGCATTGGCAGTTGGGTTCTTAACCACTGGACCACCAGGGAAGCCCCATAAAGCCAAACTCTTGACAGTAGTCTTTGCAGTAAAATAAGGACGCCAAGCAGCTCACACTCAAAAAAAAAAAAAAATCTGAACTTCCTAGTAGCTTGCAGAGAAGGGTTTTTAAAGACAAGGCAGAGGGTTTTCGGATGCATAATAGTTCATGGACCTTCTCATTGGTTGGTGGTGAGGTAGCAGTGATGTGTTGGGAATCTCAGTCATCGACCTTCTGGTTCCAGCCAGTCTGGGGGCTCCGTGTTGCTTGTGGTCAGCCTGATGTTACCATCCTCCACCTCATCCTGGTGGTGAGGGGGTGCTCTTAGTTTCTGAAGAATAGCTCAGAAATGTGCATCAGATTCTTATCTCCGTCCCTTCAGGAGGAATTAGGAGTCCTGTGACTGTTGTGTCCTAATCATTAACTGCTTGAGCATGCTCTTTGGAACTTGGGGATGCCTAGGAGACAAGCCTTTTTTTTTCCATAAGCAAGAAATGGAGAACACAGAAGGGCTTTTGTGTCCAGGAAGGCCCTGCAGGGTCCTGCTCCATTTCAATATTTTCAGAAAAATGCTAATAATGCATATAAACATAAGCTTTGCATATGGCATCAGGAAATTCAAAGGTGATATTGTAAACTCACTCTTACACTTCCTAGGAAACAAGTGTCCCCTCAATGCCTTTTTTTTCTTCTGAAGGTAATAAATGAACATATTCTTTTTTTTTTTTAATTTCTGTTGGAGTATATATGTCATTTACAATGTTGTGTTACTTTCAGCTATATAGCAAAGTGTATGATTTATACATATACATATATCCACTCTGTTTTTTAGATTCTTTTCCCTCATATGCCATTACAGAGCATTGAGTAGTTCTGGTTCTTTATAGTAGGTCTTCTGTTAGTTACCTAGTCTATATATATAGTGTGTATATGTCAGTCCCAATCACCCAGTTTATCCCTCTCTGAATATATTCTTAAGAAGAAAAAGTCAAACAGTATAGCGTGTCAAGCAATATAGAGTGTAATCCACGATAGTTCCCCTCACTTTCTCCCTGTCCTCCTTTCTCTTCAGACATGTCCACTGTCACCAGTTGGGGATGCATCCTTCCAGCTCCCTTTCTGAGCATGTACATGTCCTTTTGAAAGCATGTTTGATTTTCAGCTGGAAGGATAAGCATTTTGGATTGTTTTGTTTTTACTGAATAAAATTTTGATTTGGGTTTACTCTCATACATTGTCCTGGGGAAGTACAAATTGGTAACAACCTTTTGAGGATAACTTAGACATATAGTCATGTCACATCCCTTTTTAATTTTTTTTTATTTTTTTTATTTTTATTTTTTTTCCTTTTTTAAAAACAATTATTTATCTGGCTGTGCTAGGTCTTGGTAGTGGCATGTAGGATCTAGTTCTCTGACCAGGGATCAAACCTGGTCTCCCTGCATTGGGAGTACACAGTCTTAGCCGCTGGACCACCAGGGAAGTTTCTCATATGCCCCTTTTTTGGGGGGTTGGGGAGTAATTTGAAGTAGTTTCAAACAGATAAGTGGTGAGAATAATACAAATGAATTTTTTCTATTTAATAATAGATTGCCTTTAGGATGCTCTGTGACTCCTACAACAAGGACCTTCTCCTACATGATAGTAATGAACGATCAGAATCAGGAGTTAGGTTTGATATGTCGCTCCTATCTAATCCACAGGCTCCATTCAGGTTCTGTGGTTTGGTCCTCTATTAGCAAAAGGGTGCTGTCCAGGGTTGTGCATAGCATTTAGTTCTCATGTCTTCTTAGTCTCCTTAAGTCTACAGCTGTTCCTCAGTCTTTCCTTGACTTTTATGATCCTGATGCTTCTCACAGTTTACAGATGAGTTACATTGTAAAACCTCCCTCAGTTTGGGTTTGTCTGCTGATTTCTCCTGTGTGCTTATTATTGCATCTTATCATGCAGTAGATAGTGTGTCATATTACCAGTGCTTAATTAAGTGATTATTAATTAAGGTGGTGGCTGACATCAGGTTTTTCCACTGCAAACTTGTTCTTGTCTTTAAGGTAATAAATATTTTGTAGGGAGACACTTTATTTAAATATCTCATTTCTCATTAAAATTTGATTCATTTGTTTTAGCATTCATTGATATTTTTCTTAATATATTTTATTGAAGTATATCTGACAGTATTTCAAGTGCACGGCAAGGTGATTCAGTTACACATACATAATTTTTGAAATTATTTTCCATTATAGCTTATTACAATATATTTATTGACTGTAGTTCCCTGTGCTATGGGCTTCCCTCGTGGCCCCACTAGTAAAGAATCCACCTGTAATGCAGGAGGCTTGGGTTCTGTCCCTGGGTTGGGAAGATCCCCTGGAGAAGGTAAAGGCTACTCACTCCAGTATTTTGGCTTGGAGAATTCCATGAACTGTATAGTCCATGGGGTCGCAAAGAGTTGGGCATGGCTGAGCGACTTTCACTTCACTTCCCTGTGCTAGATATAGTAAGCCTTTGTTGTTTGTTGCAGATCTATTTTTTTTTAATTAGGAATATAGCATTCTGTTCATACTAAGTCAAAAAAGTAGAATCAAAATGTCATACATTTTTTAGTTAGGCAAAAATTCGTAAGTTTTTTAAAATATATATATTATATATATTTATGTATACAAAAGCTTTTCTACTATGCTTGATAAAGGCTTGAGAAAGAACATTAAAAAAAGGTGGAGAAACTGGAAAACATAAACTAAATGAAATGGCAGCATTGGATATGAAATAGAAAAAGTGAAACAAAACTAGATAAAAGTGAAAGATCATCATATAGTTCAGTTGTTTTTAAACATGGCTGCTCGTTAGAAATAGACCTGGAGCTCTGGAGAAAAAAACCAATACCTGGTCATTTGTATTTTTTAAAAAATTCCAAGATAATTCTGACATGCACCTGGATTTTAAAAAGTGATTATAGGTTTTTCTATTAAATCATAGTGGTACAGAGTTCTGTTATTTTTCTGTTGATCGATCGTGATACAGTGGTATCAAGTGAGTAATAGTTACATAATCACAATAGTAAAAGATGCTTTTCAGTTTTCACAATCAATAGCCAGATAGAAAAATGAAAGATAATTATAGTTGCAGGCCATAAAGGGAACATGATTAACCTAACAGCATAAAATAATTACCTACGGTCTGGGGAGTCAAGCAGAGTGATGTGGTAAGCGGAAATGCATACATGCACATGTTTTCATCCTCCCAGCTAGTCTTTGTTTTTTGACTGGTGCATTTGATCCTATTACCATTTCTTAATTGTTTTGGGTTTATTTTCTGTAGGTCTTTTCCTTCTTTTGTGTTTCTTGCCTAGAGAAGTTCCTTTAGCATTTGTCGTAAAGCTGGTTTGGTGGTGCTGCATTCTCTTAACTTTTGCTTGTCTGTAAAGCTGTTGATTTCTCCATCAAATCTGATTGAGAGTCTTGCTGGGCCGAGTATTCTTGGTTGTAGGTTCTTCCCTTTCATCACTTGAAATATATCCTGCCATTCCCTTCTGGTTTGTAGCATTTCTGTTGAGAAATCAGCTGATAGCCTGATGGAAGTTCCCTTGTATGTTATTTGTTGTTTTTCTCTTGTTGCTTTTAATATTTTGTCTCTAAGTTTTGTCAGTTTGATCACTGTGTCTCAGTGTGTTCCTCCTTGAGTTTATCCTGCCTGGGACTCTGTGCTTCCTGGACTTGGTTGACTGTTTCCTTTCTGACGTTAGGGAAGGTTTCAGCTATTACCTCTTCGAATATTTTCTCAGGTCCTTTCTTTCTCTCTTCTCCTTCTGGGGCCTCTATAATTAGAATATTGGTGCATTTAATGTTGTCCCAGAGGTCTCTTAGGCTGTCTTCATTTCTTTTCATCCTTTTTTCTATATTCTGCTTTGTGGCAGTGATTTCCATCATTCTGTCCTCCAGGTCATTTATCCGTTCTTTTGCCTCAGTTATTCTGCTATTGATTCCTTCTAGTGTATTATTCATCTCTGTTTGTTTGTTCTTTATTTCTTCTAGGTCTTTGGCAGACATTTCTTGCATCTTCTCCATTGTTTTCCTGAGATCCTGAAACATCTTCACTATCATTATTCTGAATTCTTTTTCTAGCAGGTTGACTATCTCCTGCCAGAAAAAAATAACATTTAGTTGTTTTTGTAGGGTTTTATCTTCTCCCTTCATCTGGGACATAGCTTTCTGCCTTTTCATCCTGATTAACTTTCTGTAATGTGGTTTTTGTTCTAGCTGTGGGATTGTGGTTCTTCTTGCTTCTTCTGTCTGCCCTCTGATGGAGGAGGCTAAGAGGCTTCTATAAGCCTCTTGATGGGAGGGACTGGGAAAACTGGACCTTGGCTCTGGTGGGCAGGGCCTTGCTCCATAAAGCTGTAATCCAGTTATCTGCTGATGGGTGAGGTTTCGCTCCCTCTCTATTTGACCTGAGGCAACACTGCCCTGGGGTCTACAGGCTCTATGGTGGGGTTAATGGTGACCTCCAAGAGGGCTTATGCCAAGGGGGACCTTCCCAGATTGCTACTGCCAGTGCCTTCATCCCTGTGGTGAGCCCCTGCCAACCCACACCTCCGCAGGAGACCCTTCAACACCAGCAGGTAGCTTTGGTTCAGTCTCCTGTGGGGCCCCTGCTCCTTTCCTCTGGGTCCTGGTGTGTGCACGGTTTTGTTTAAGACTGGCGTCTGTTTCCCCCAGTCCTGGGGAAATACTATAATTAAATCCCACTGGCCTTCCAGGTCAGAGTCCCTGGGGATTCCCAGTCCCTTTGTCAGATCTCCAGGCTGAGAAGCCTGATGTGGAGTTCTGAAGCTTCACAACAGCGAGAGAACTTCTTTAGTATTATTGTTCTTCAGTTTGTGGGCCACCCATCCACTGGGTATGGGATTTGATTTTATTGTGATGGCGCCCCCTCCTACCATATCACTGTGCTTCTTTTGACATGGGGTATTGTTTCTTGGTGGGTCCAGCTTCCTCCTGTCAATGGTTGTTCAACAGCTAGTTGAGATTGTGGTGCTCTCGCAGGAGGGGATGAGCGCATGTCCTTCTACTCCACCATCTTGAACTGGAAGCCCGCTACTTCTGTTATGTTATTACTATGCAGGTTGCCAGATGGTGGTTTTTCTAATAAAATAATTTCTTTTCTATTATTAGTTGTTATTCTATAAGTAAAACATTGCCATCTCCCCAGTTATTTACTCATTTAAAAAAATATATATTTATTTTATAATATTTATTTATTTATTTATATTTATTTGCATCTGATCTTAGTTGCAGCATGTGGAACCTTTTGTTGTAGCACTTGGACTCAGGAGTTTCAGTGTGTGGAGACCTCAGGGAATGTGGGATCCTCATTCCCTGACCAAGGGTTGACCCAACATCCCATGCATTGCAAGATGGATTCTTAACCACTGGGCCACCGGGGAAGTCCCTACCCATTTATTTATGTCAGTGTGAATTTAAAAGTTACTATTTATGTAATGGTTCCTGTCATGTTGATGGCCATATTGTCCTTGATTTGATCAAGGGGAAGCCCTTTAAGCTGACCTTTGTGTCCTTTTAATATGTCCATATGTCCCTCAACGAAACGTAGCTTGCTTGCTGTGCACAGCAAAGCCAATCTCCTGGCTCCGGGTTGTGGTGCGGAAAAGTACAGCGTTTATTCCAGGGCACCAGACAAGGGCACAGGTGGCTTGTCCACAGAACACCCAGGCTCCCCGATGGAGTTCAGTGGAGGGTTTTTAAGGGCAGAGTGGGTGAGAGGGCCACAGGGTGTGCCGCCAGCTTGCGCCCAGTTCTCTGACTGGCGCAAGGTGAAGTAACAAGATGAGGTCACAGGTCGGCATCATCTGTCTAAAGGTGCCAGCCGACCTGGGGGCTACATGCTCACGGTCAGCTTTTCTCATCTGGTTGGGGGTAGGGGAGTTGTCTGTTTACAGACAGCTTAGGAATGTGTGTCAGACTTATCTTTACCTTTGAAACAGAGCTGGGAGTCCTTGTGACTGATGTATTAAGTCACAGCTGCTCTCCTGTCTGCCTGCCCTGTCTTTGTTTCTGTGTTCTGTATTTCTCAGTCCTGCTGGGCCTGCTGTTCGCTTCACGTGGGGGAGCATAGGAGGTCACAGTTCATTTCCAGAGCCCCTTTTCCCAATCAGCAATAAGCAGGGGACACCAAGAGGTGGGTTGCCGGGAAGGCCACTACGTGGGTTTGCTCAGTTTCATACATCATCCTTATTGTATCTTACTTTCTAGCAAAACAAGATTTTCCAAGCTTATCTTACTTTTCCTGTGCTCTTGATCTGGAGCTGGTTGTTCTTCCAATGAACGTGGGTTCTTTCATATATATAATTTATATAGATATATTGTGTGTATGTATATTTATATATACATATATATATATATGAAAGAATGAATTCACATTGATTTCTCCAGTTTCATTTCCATACTATAGGGTTCATTCTATATTTCTTTTTCCGAGTTTATAAATCTGTTCTTCACCTTTGAGAAATCTGTTTTCCATTAATTTCAATATGCTTCTGTATTAAAATAGTCCCTCCGTGTGGAAGGATCTCACTTCACCAATAGCACCCATTACCCTCACCCACCTTGCATGGATGCCTGCCTTGTTCAGTCATACCTAATGACTTTTAGAAGTTTAGCTCAAGAAATGGCACTGTATAACTCAGGGAACCCTACTCAGTGCTCTGTGATGACTTAAATGGGAAGGAAATACAAAAAAGAGGAGGTATATGTATATATATATACATAGCCGATGCACTTTGCTGTACAGCAGAAATGAATACAACATTGTAAAACATCCGTATTATTGTTGTTCAGTCGCTAAGTCGACTGAACAAAGTGTCCAGCTGTTTGCGACCCCAAGGACTGCAGCATGCCAGGCTTCCCTATCCTTCACTGTCTCCCGGAATTTGCTCAGATTCATGTCTGTTGAGTCGGTGATGCCATCCAACCATCTCATCTTCTGCCGCCCTCCTCTCCTCTTGCCCTCAATCTTTCCCAGCATCAGCGTCTTTTCCAGTGAGTTGGCTCTTCTCATCAGGTAGCAAAAGTACAGGAGCTTCAGCATCAGTCCTTCCAGTGAATATTCAGGGTTGATTTCCTTTAGGATTGATTGGTCGGATCTCCTTGTAGTCCAAGGGACTCTCGAGTCTTCTTCAGCACATTTCAAAACCATCAATTCTTCGGCGCTCAGCCTTCTTTATGGTCCAACTCTCACATCCATACATGACTACAGGAAAAACCATAGCTTTGACTAGACAGACCTTTGTGGTAAAGTAACGTCTCTGCTTTTTAATATGATTAGTTTATCATAGTTTTTCTTCCAAGGAACAAGCGTCTTTTAATTTTGTGGCTGTAGTCACCAACCGCAGTGATTTTGAAGGCCAAGAAAATAAAACCTGTCACTTGTTTCCATTGTTTCCCCATCTATTTGCCATGAGGTAAAGTAACGTCTCTGCTTTTTAATATGATTAGTTTATCATAGTTTTTCTTCCAAGGAACAAGCGTCTTTTAATTTTGTGGCTGTAGTCACCAACCGCAGTGATTTTGAAGGCCAAGAAAATAAAACCTGTCACTTGTTTCCATTGTTTCCCCATCTATTTGCCATGAAGGCACCGGATGCCATGATCTTAGTTTTTTGAATGTTGAGTTTTAAGCTTTTTCACTCTCCTCTTTCACCTTCATCAAGAGGCTCTTTAGTTCCTCTTTGCTTTCTTCCATAAGGGTGGTGTCATCTGCATGTCTGAGGATATTTCTCCTAGCAATCTTGATTCCAGCTTGTGCTTCATCCAGCCCGGCATTTCACATGATGTACTCTGTGTATAAGTTAAATAAGCAGGGTGACAATATACAGCCTTGATGTACTCCTTTCCTTATTGGGAAGCAATCTGTTGTTCCATGTCCGGATCTAACTTGTGCTTGTTGTCATGCATACAGGTTTTTCAGGAGACGGGGCCGGTGGTCTGATATTCCCATCTCTTTCAGAAGTTTCCACAGTTTCTTATGATCCACATAGTAAAAGGCTTTAGCATAGTAAATGAAGCAGAAGTAGATGTTTTTTTGGGAATTCCCTTGCTTTTTCTATGATCCAGTAGGTGTTGGCAGTTTGATCTCTGGTTCCTCTGCCGTTTCTAAATCCAGGTTGTACGTCTGAAAGTTCTTGGTTCATGTACTGCTGAAGCCTAGCCTGAAGGATTTTGAACTTTTTTTTTTTAATTTATTTGTTTTTTAATTGATGGATAATTGCTTTACAAAATTTTGTTGTTTTCTGTCAAACATAAACATGAATCAGCCATAGGTATATATATGTCCCCTCCCCCTTGAACCTCCTTCCCACTGCCCTCCCCACCCCACCCCTCTAGGTTGATACAGAGCCCGTTTAAGTTCCCTGAGACATACAGCAAATTCCCTGAGACATACAGCAAATTCCCATTGGCTATCTATTTTACATACGGTACAAGTTTCCATGTTACTTTTGCCATACATCTCACCCTTTCTCCTTCCCTCTNCAGCCTCTAGGTTGATACAGAGCCCGTTTAAGTTCCCTGAGACATACAGCAAATTCCCTGAGACATACAGCAAATTCCCATTGGCTATCTATTTTACATACGGTACAAGTTTCCATGTTACTTTTGCCATACATCTCACCCTTTCTCCTTCCCTCTCCCCATGTCCATAAGTCTGTTCTCTATTTCTTCATTGCTGCCTTGCAGATAAATTCATCAGTATCATCTTTCTAGATTCCATATATATTTGCTGGTATGTGATATTTATCTTTCTTTTTCTGACATACTTCACTCTGTATAATAGGCTCTAGGTTCATCCACCTCATTAGAATTAACTCAGATATGTTCCTTTTTATGGCTGAGTAATATTCCACTATATATGTACCCCAGCTTCTTTATACATTCATCTGTTTATGGACATGTAGGTTGCTTCCATGTTCTAACTATTGTTAATAGTGCTGCAGTGAACCTTGGGGTACATGTATCTCTTTCAGTTTTGGTTTCCTCAGGGTATATGCCTAGGAGTGGGATTGCTCGGTCATATGGTGGTTTTATTCCTACTTTTTTAAGGAATCTCTATACCGTATTCCACTGTGGCTGTATATTCCCACCAGCAGTGCAATAGTGTTTCCCTTTCTCTACACCCTCTCCGGCATTTATTGTTTGTAGACTTTTTGATGATGGCCATTCTGACAGGTGTGAGGTGATATCTCATTGTAGTTTCGATTTGCATTTCTCTAATGAGCGATGTTGAGCATCTTTTCATATGTTTGTTAGCCATTTGGGATTTTGAGTATAATCTTGCTGGCATGTTTAATGANGGCATTTATTGTTTGTAGACTTTTTGATGATGGCCATTCTGACAGGTGTGAGGTGATATCTCATTGTAGTTTCGATTTGCATTTCTCTAATGAGCGATGTTGAGCATCTTTTCATATGTTTGTTAGCCATTTGGGATTTTGAGTATAATCTTGCTGGCATGTTTAATGAGTGCAGTTATATGAT
This sequence comes from Oreotragus oreotragus, assembly GCA_006410675.1. Taxonomy (NCBI): domain Eukaryota; kingdom Metazoa; phylum Chordata; class Mammalia; order Artiodactyla; family Bovidae; genus Oreotragus; species Oreotragus oreotragus. The sequence goes on along the minus strand of SJYX01023444.1, from coordinate 30,716 downwards.
TATCTGAACATTGTTTGGCATTGCCTTTCTTTGGGGTTGGAATGAAAACTGACCTTTTCTAGTCTTGTGGCCACTGCTGAGTTTTCCAAATTTACTGGCATGTTGAGCACAATGCTTTAACAGCATCATCTTTTAGGATTTGAAATAGCTCAGCTGAAATTCCATACCTCTACTAGCTTCTCTAGAGTGACTGGCTCTAGGTGAGTGACCACACCATCACGGTTATCTGGGCCATTAAGACCATTTTTATACAGTTCTTATGTGTATTCTTGCCACCTCTTAATATCTTCTGCTTCTCTTGGGTCCATACCATTTCTGTCCTTTATTATGTCCATCTTCACATGCAGTGTTCCCTTGGTATCTCCAGTTTTCTTGAAGAAATCTCTATAGTCTTTCCCATTTTATTGCTTTCCTCTGTTTCTTTGTATTGTTCACTTAAGAAGTTTTTCTTATCTCTCCTTGCTATTCTCTAGATCTCTGCGTTCAGTTTGGTATATCTTTCCCTTTCTCCTTTGTCTTTTACTTCTTTTCTTTTCTTAGTAAGGCCTCCTCAGACAGCCACTTTACCATCTTGCATTTCCTTTTTTGGGGGATGGTTTTGGTCACCACCAGTGTTAAGCACCTCTGTCCTTAGTTCTTCAAGTACTCTACCAGATCTAATGCCTTGAATCTAATTTGTCACTTCCACTGTATAAATATCAGTTCAGTTCAGTTATTCAGACGTGTCCGACTCTTTGCGACCCCATGGACTGCAGCATGCCAGGGCTCCTTGTCCACACCAACTCCCAGAGTTTACTCAAACTCATGTCTATTGAGTCGGTGATACTATCCAACCATCTCATCCTCTGTCGTCCCCTTCTCCTCCTGCCTTCAATCTTTCCCAGCATCAGGGTGTTTTCAAATGAGTCAGCTCTTCGCATCATGTGGCCAAAGTATTGGAGTTTCAGCTTCAGTATCATTCCTTCTAATGAACATTCAGGACTGATTTCCTTTAGGATGGACTGGTTGGATCTCCTTGCAGAGAAACCAGAGGTCAAATTGCCAATATCCACTGGATCATCGAAAAAGCAAGTGTGTTCCAGAAAAACATCTATTTTTGCTTTATTGACTATGCCAAAGCCTTTGACTGTGTGGATCACAAGAAACTGAAAAATCCTGAAAGAGATCAGAATATCAGACCACCTCACCTGCCTCTTGAGAAATCTGTATGCAGGTCAGGAAGCAACAGTTAGAACTGGACATGGAACAACAGACTGGTTCCAGATAAGAAAAGGAGTGCATCAAGGCTGTATATTGTCACCCTGCTTATTTAACTTATATGCAGAGTACATTGTGAGAAACGCTGGGCTGGAAGAAGCACAAGGTGAAATCAAGATTGCCGGGAGAAATATCAGTAACCTCAGATATGCAGATGACACCACCCTTATGGTAAAAAGTGAAGAAGAACTAAAGAGCCTCTTGATGAAAGTGAAAGAGGAGAATGAAAAAGTTGGCTTAAAGCTCAACATTCAGAAAACGAAGATCATGGCAACCAGTCTCATCACCTCATGGAAAATAGATGGGGAAACAGTGGCAGACTTCATTTTTTTGGGCTCCAAAATCACTGCAGATGATGACTGCAGCCATGAAATTAAAAGACTCTTATTCCTTGTAAGAAAAGTTATGACTAACCTAGACAGCATGTTAAAAAGCAGAGACATTACTTTGCCAAAAAAGGTCTAGTCAAGACAGTGGTTTTTCCAGTAGTCATATATGGATGTGAGAGTTGTATAATCATAAGGGATTTTATTTTGGTCATATCTGAATGGCCTAGTGATTTTCCCTACTTTCTTCAATTTGAGCCTGAATTTTTCAGTAAGGAGCTGATGATCTGAGCCACAGTCAGCTCCTGGTCTTGTTTTTCCTGACTGTATAGAACTTTTCCATCTTCTCTGCAAAGAATATAATCAGTCTGATTTCGGTATTGACCATCTGGTGATGTCCATGTGTAGAGTTGTCTCTTGTGTTGTTGGAAGAGGGTTTTTGCTACGACCATGTATTCTGTTAGCTTTTGCCCTGCCTCACTTTGTACTCCAAGGCCAAACTTTGCTGTTGCTCCAGATATCTCTTTACTTTGCACTTTTGCATTCCAGTCCCCTATGATGAAAAGGACATCTTTTGTGTGTGGATATATGTGTTCTAGAAGGTCTTATAGGTCTTCATAGAATCCCTCAGCTTCTTAAGCATTAGTGGTTGGTGTGTAGACTTGGATTAATGTGATGTTGCATGGTTTGCCTTGGAAGAGATGACAGGCATTTATGGTGATATGGAAAAGACATTTGCCATGTAATTAAAAAAAAAAAAGCGAGAAAAGAACCACTGTAGGATACTATTTTTAAAAGGCAAATACATATATGTTGGAAAAATACTGGAAGTGACCATCTCTGAGTCTGTGTGGTGGTCTGTGTTTTTAGAGTTTTCTACATTGACAGTTTTATTTCTGTAATTATAAAAGAGGGGAAATAGTGTTGTTGTAAAGCTGGAGGAGCTGCCATTACGGAGGACTAGCAGATGGACTGATAATAAGCGCAGAGGCAGGCAGCTGTTCATTGCCCATGCGGGGACATCATGGTGTGCGTTCATCTGTTACAGATGCCCTGCTCTGTCACGATGACGAGCTGGAAGGGCGCCGGATCGCCTTCATTCTTTACCTGGTTCCTCCCTGGGATGCGAGCTTGGGGGGCACCCTGGACCTGTTCAGCGTTGATGGTAAGACAGAGGCATGCACTTTAACACCAGCAGATACTTCCGAGCTCTTAGACGCAATGTCTGTTCTCGTCAGAGGAGATGGAAGCCATCTGTTACCCTAACAACCACAGGGGGATTGAATGCCTGACAGCCACCTCTCTGGGTTGTGCTTGAAATAATCGGTCCTCCAGAGATGATTTAAGATGAGCAGCAGTCAGACCCTGGTTCTGAATGCTGGCCATGGGAGTGTAGAGCACATGTACAGCCGCCCTTGGTTATGAATCTCCAGGACCAGTCCATCTGCCAGGAGGTCAGGGTCCTTTTTTGTTTGTTTTTAATGGCTGACACCAGAACTTGACTCCAGAAATCGTTCAGAACTTTTTCCAGCTTTCATCAGTAATGCATGGTGGAGTAAGTACAGACGTCGCCTAGCAGAACTGTGTTAAGAGAAACAGATGGAAGGGGGTGGCATTTGGGGATCTGAAGGGGACGTCTAGCTACCCTTAGAAATTTGCAAATTGTCGAGGTGGAAACAAGGCAGCCTGGAAGTCGTTAATGATGATGAACCTCGTTTATGGATGTGTTCTCTCCCGGCACAGAACACTTTCAGCCGAAGCAGATTGTCAAGTCCCTTATCCCTTCGTGGAACACACTGGTTTTCTTTGAAGTGTCTCCAGTATCCTTTCACCAGGTAAAGTCTGTAAGCCACAAATACATAGACTTCCAAGGAGCATGCTTTTCAGTCTCCCAGTGTCTAAATGTGGGAAGGGTCCTGAAATTAGTGAGCCGTGGCTAGTAATCTTCCCCCCTCGTCTTTATGTTGATGTGCTGCTGGTCTTGTCCTCTCAGGTGTCTGAGGTCTTGTCTGAAGAAAAGTCACGTTTGTCCATCAGCGGCTGGTTTCATGGTCCTTCACTGACCAGGCCTCCCACCTACTTTGAGCCTCTCATAGCTCGGAGCCCTCACATCGCGCAAGATGTAAGGATAAATTCTTGTTGCTGGGATTCTCATCTTAGAAGCTGTGGCGTATCATTTGCTTTTCTCTTTTTTATTTATTTTGCTGCACTGGATCTTCATTGCCAGGGAAGGCAATGGCACCCCACCCCAGTACTCTTGCCTAGAAAATCCAATGGACGGAGGAGCCTGGTAGGCTGCAGTCCATGGGGTCGCTAACAGTCGGACAGACTGAGCGACTTCACTTTCACTTTTCTCTTTCATGCATTGGAGAAGGAAATGGCAACCCACTCCAGTATTCTTGCCTGGAGAATCCCAGGGATGGGGGAGCCTGGTGGGCTGCCGTCTGTGGGGTCACACAGAGTCGGACATGACTGAAGTGACTTAGCAGTAGCAGCAGCAGCAGGATCTTCATTGCAGCACGTGGGATCTAGTGCCCTGACCAGGAATTGAACCCAGGCCCCCTGAACTGGGAGTATGAAGTCTTATTTTACTGGTATGACATGGTGGCAGAACAAAAGCAGAGGGAATTATTAACTTAGCCTTCACATCTGCTGCTCCTTTCCAGCATGAAATTTTGTATGATTGGATCAACCCTACTTATCTTGACATGGAATACCAAGCTCAAATTCAAGAAGAATTTGAGGAAAGCTCTGAAATTCTCCTAAAAGAATTCCTTCAGGTAGGCCAGCGAATCCTGTCTGATAATACCATGTCTGGAACATAGCCTTTCTTCTTGGGTGGTAAACAGGCATCGCTTAGCTTTTAGTTTCCGTTTTGTTCCTGGTTAGAATCTTATATCATCCTTTTGGAATGGTGAAATGACACTGGCTAATGTTGGCACCAGTTGCATGTTAGTAGGCTGAGTCTCGGGTGTTTATTCCCCAGCTCTCTACACTCTTAATCACACACACTCTCTCACTCACACACTTGTATACTGTGGGGGAGTGCTATGTAGTTCCCATGCTATTCATTTTGATGACTGGTGCTATTGCTTTTAAATAGTAGAAAGATTACTAATTAACAAATTAGTAATACATGTTTGAGAATGATGAGGTGGCAGCTTACAGTGTGAAAGAGACCTAGGTCAGAAGTCAGAAGACTATATTCACGTCTTGGCTCTGATTTTACTGACTTCAGCAAATATCTAAAGGTCTCAGCTTGTATTTCATCATCAGTTAAACTGGGATAATACCTGCCTTGCCTGTCCTGAAGAGCTGTCCTGAGGGCTGAATGAGATCATGCAGACAGGTGTGGTGCTTCCCAGGTGACCCTGGGTCCCGTGGAATCACAGTCCCAAGAGTTGTCCCTCCGTTAAAAAAAGGTTGAGACACACTACATCCTGCCTCTTGGAATTATATAGCAGATAATAGAATAGTAAGGAATTTGAGAAGTGTTATAGTAAATGAACTTTAAAAATCCTATTTAACAACTTACCTAAACCATGCTTTAGGATCCTCTTTCCTGTTTCACAGCTGATAGGATTACTGTTTGTAGAGCACTCCTTGGGAAACTGCATTTAAGCAAGTACTTACATAAGCCTCTTACGGAGAATATTTAGATTAATTAGTTTCTTGTACTATACTGAACTTTTAAAATTTAGAATGCTGATTAAATGAAGGGAATGAGCAGAGGCCTAAAGAATCTGTATTATTACAGACATTTTCATTATAACAGTGTATCAGTTATAATGTATAGTGTATTAATTTAATTAGTTATAACTATATTAATGCAGTTTTTCTCCTCACATGAATTAAAGAATCTGCATTAGGATCCTTGTTTTATAAATGCAGGAATCCTAGAGGTCTAGCAGTTTGACATAAGACATACAGGTACATAAGGTAATGGCCCAAATTGACACTCAGGTCTCTTGGCTAAAGCATGCTGACAATTTATCCAGCCTTTGCTCTGGCTTCACCCTGTCAGGACTGGGGGATCTGATGTGAAAGGAATGAAGAAGGTCACCTGGCCCTGTTGGGAATGGGCCAGAATGATTCTGCAGAGCTGCTGTAGCTGCAGCAACCAGTGTGGGATCTAGAAAGTTCTGCTAAATGCTGCTTCATTTTCTCATTCTCCAGCCTGAGAAATTTGCAGAGGTGTGTGAGGCTTTGGAGAGAGGACATGTGGAATGGAGCAGCCGAGGTCCCCCTAACAAAAGGTAGAACTCATCATTTAGGACATTTGCTTCTGCATTTAGCATCTACCTGGTCTTTCTGTGAGGCTCATCTGCAATTATAGGACATTTGCCCTAATGTTTTGTTCTCAGGCACATCCAGTAGGAGACCCTAACAGAATCTGTTTTTTTAAAGTGTTATATGTCTTTTAATACCTCAGATTTTTAAACATTTATTTATTGGTTTTGCTGGGTCTTTGTTGCTGCACTCGGATTTTCTCTAGTGGTGGCGAGCGGGGGCTTCTTTCTAGTTGTGGCATGATCGTGTCTCACTGCGGTGGTTTCTCTTGTTACGGAGCACGCGCTCTAGAGCATACAGGCTTCAGTAGTTGCTCCACAGCATGTGGGATCTTCCCAGACCAGGGATCGAACCAGTGTCCCCTGCACTGCAAGGTGGGTTCTTAGACAGTGGACCACCAGGGAAGTCTAGAATCTCACTATGTAACAAATTAGGGTTGAATAAGCTATGCCAAGGTTCGGGAAGAGAGGCACCAAGCTAATGATGAGCTCTCATCCCGTGAGTGATGTTCCATCCAGGTAACGTGATGCACGCCTTGATGAGCACCTTGCGTTGCTGCCCTACAGGTTTTACGAGAAGGCTGAGGAGAGCCAGCTTCCTGACATCGTGAGGGACTGCATGGCGCTGTTCCGCTCTGAGGCAATGTTCCTGCTGCTCTCCAACTTCACAGGCCTGAAGCTTCACTTCCTGGCACCTTCAGAAGATGAGCTTGAGGATGAAAAAGAGCGAGATGCAGCCTCTGCTGCTGAGAACACTGAAGAATGGACTAGTCACAGCTCTTCTGAGCCAGAGAACAGTTGGGCGGCCACCAGCGACAGCAGTCTACAGGGCGATGGACCGACAGACCCAGAGGAAGACGAAGCAAAGAAAGGTGAGCTGTTGTTATGTTCTGTCCTTATTTTACCATTAGGTAAGCACTTACTAGGTGCTAGGCCCTGCTTCTGGACTTGGGAGAAGCAGACAGACAAGGTCTCAGCTCTCCCTGAGCCCATATATTCTAGTAGGGGAGAGGCCAGAGATTAAATGATAAACAAGATGTCAAATAAGGATAGTTGCGGGGCAGGAAATATGAGTAGGGTTACATGCGGAGGAATGACCAGGGTTACCCTTGGATGCAGGGCAGTCTGGATGAGCTGTCATCCAAAGCTCAGGTCTGAATGACAAGACAGATCTGTGGGAAGAGCATCTGGGCAGGAAGTACAGCCAGCTAACAGTTTTATTAGGCTAGCAGTAGCACAAATGGTAGAGAGAAATACCATTGGTTTTGCCTAAGCTTACTCTAAAACACAAGAACATAAAGGAGCGGAAGCGGAAAGTGAGGGTTTCTTTCTGCTGAGAACCAGTGTCACCCTAAGAAAAACTTGCTTGAACTTGGACAAATAGGTAGAAGGAAATTATTAAAAGCAAAGGAAGTTTAATCATCTTTTAAACAGATGGAATGGACACATTACATTAAACCAGTAAAATGTACACCACCAAGAGTGAACCCTAATGTAAACTGTGGACATCAGTTAATACTAGTCTCTCAATACTGGTCAGTTGTAACCATCCCACTAAGACAGGATGTTAACAATAGAGGAAACTGATAGGGAGGGGCAGGGTTTGTGTGTGACAGGGAGAGGGGAACTGTACTTTCTGGGAAATTTAATTTTTCTATAAACTGCTCTAAAAAATTCTACTTAAATAATTATTTTAAAAAATGGAGCTGGGGGCAACTAAAGTATATACTCCATCTGAAATTCATGGTAAAGAGAAATAAAGTCAACTTTTTTTCATTATAAGGCTGAAGGTTTATAGACATGGTTTCTCTTTAGTGCTGTACTGCTCCTAATTATCATTCTTTTGCAATCTAGCAGTGGTATCAAGGTAATTTTTTTCTGACCTCCTGTTATGTTTTTCTTAGAATCAAGTGTTCCCACATGCCAGGGGGAACTGAGGCATTGGAAGACTGGTCACTACACTTTAATCCATGACAACAGCAAGACTGAATTTGCCCTGGACTTACTGCTCTATTGTGGCTGTGAAGGTAAGAGGGACAGTTGCTCCCAAGAGACCCGCTCTAACTGAACCAATTCAGAAATTATCTACCTTGGTTATGATCTCAGATCACAGGAGCTCTATGTTGGAAGGGTCTTAAGGGTCATATATTTCAGTTTTCCAGCTCAGAGTACTATTTGTACCTGTGACCAAGGTGTAGGAGATGGACCAAATAATAATTCCTAAGGAACCCCCCCAGAGCTTTTATGTAAGTGTCCTTCCAGGTATATTTTATATTTTAGTTTTCAGTTTTTACTCAGTGTTGGTTGAATGATAAACTCAGGCTCCTAAGTCAGAGTTGGGTAAGACTCAACTCCCAGATCCCCCACCCAGTGTTAAGCAGCATGGAATCAATGATTCAAACAGATGATGTAACTCTTGCGGTGAGAGCTTTCTGAATGCTGTTTGTTTGCCCTTTGTAAGGCTGGGAGCCAGAGTATGGTGGCTTTACCTCCTACATTGCCAAAGGAGAAGATGAAGAGGTAAGTTGCTTCTGATAGCAAACCATCCTTTTTAGTTCTTAAAAATGTTTTCATTCTTCAGAGACCCAGCTTTTATGACTTTCTGCCAGTGTCTTTAGCTGATAAATCCATGTTGTTCTGTCTGGCAGTGGTTCTAATTTCTAGTAGAAAGTACTCAGCATGCAGTAAAGATGCTAAAGGATAATCCCTAGGCATTCTACCCAGTTGAGAAATTCCAAGTAAGTGAAGAGTCAGGTGGTACCTTTTCATGAATCTTTGAAGGTAGGAAAACTTAGGTGCATTAGGTAAAACCTTTCTGGGTATGTACTGGAATGAGGCTTGCTGGAATATGTCTTGATGGCCAGAGCAATAGCTCTAGGAAAGGATCTTTTAAAAGATCCCTATTGCCAGAGTTTGAGTATTTGATATGGAAACATCTGTTTAAGAAAAGAGGTGAGAATCATCTGTGTTCTGATGTATCATTGTATTTACCTGTTATAGTTGCTAACAGTGAATCCAGAAAACAACTCTTTGGCACTGGTCTACAGAGATAGAGAAACTCTGAAATTTGTCAAGCACATTAACCACCGAAGCCTAGAACAAAAGAAAAGCTTCCCAAACAGAACAGGCTTCTGGGACTTTTCATTTGTCTATTATGAATGACAAAGCAGGGCAAAGCTGGAAAAAGACCTTTCCTGAGTACTGGCACAGCTGGAAGAGTTAAGACGTCGCATGAAGGAGAGCCACAAGGTGACCTGAGTGACAACGGTCTTAAAAACTGTGTGTGACTGTCCTTTAATAGGGCTCATAATGATTGTCATCAGTTTGGACCTTGAGCTTGGAGCTAGATACTTACCTCTTGATTTTTTTTTTTTTTAGGGTTTTGTCTTTAACATTCAGTTCTTCATTTTCCATATTGGCTTCTTCAATGATTAAAAAATGTGTGAGGTAAAATATACATGACATAAAAGTACCATTTTAACCATTTTGAAGTGTATAGTTCAGTGGCATTAAGTACGTTCACGTGGTCGTGCAGCCTTCACCACCATCCATCTGCAAACTTTCCCATCTTCCCCAGCTGCACCTCTGTCCTGATTAAATAGTAGCTCCTGCTTTCCCCTCCCCAGCCTTTGGAAGCCACCATTCTACTTTGTCTCTAGGATCTACTAACTCATGCTCCTCATAAGACAAATAATATTGTCTTTTTGTGACTGGCTTAATTTCACTTGGTGTAAAATCTTCAAGCTTCACCCACGTTTCCAGTGGTTGATTTTTAAAAAGTATGTGTGTATACATATATATAGTCATAAATTTATGACTAGTTTCTGTCCTTCCCAATGTCATTGGTTTAGAGGATTATAGAACCTCACACCTCCTTTGATTCTGGGCCCTTTAGCTTTCTCCCACTACCTATGGCTTTGTTTCACTGTGACTCTGGACTGTATAGACTTAAGACAGTGTTTAGTATATTCCCTTGGAAAATAGCCTGGTCTCCAACCACGTGGCCCCAAGCCTCACGGTCAGTGAAAAGGAGGCTGCTTGTGCCCTGTGCAGTGGTGTCCAGGTGCCCATGACTGCTCCATGCTGGAGTCGTACCTCCAGTGTAACCAAATGATTCTAATCTCATACGTGACTTTCATTTCCCAAGTACTGTAGGGTCATCTGTCAAACTAGCCTTTCTTTAAGAGACCAGGTGTTAAAGGCCATATTGGACTGCCAAGCGGCTGTCCTCTGTTGTATTCTTTTTCCCCTGAACTGTTGAAGGGGATTGTGTGCTGCCTGCCACCTGTATGCATGGGTGTGCATGGATGGGTGCTCAGTGTCACTGCATCATTAATCCAAAGATGCTGTTTTCATTCCATTCCAGTGCTATCTGCTCAACTTTTTCTTTTTTACATTTATTATGAGCTACTGCAGTAGCTTTTATTTTGGATTTTACAAATTAATAGGAAAAGCATTGAGCTTTGTCCTTTTTATCTCCTAAAACTGAGTACTAAAATTTGCATTTAAATGAACACAGTTTCACTTTCTTTAGGCTGATGGTTTCAAAATTTTGATCTTGTACCTCAGTCGGTAAAAAAAAAAGTTTTAGCATGTATATTATATGGGGTATTTATAAATTTTACACACTTCCTATACTGATATTCAGTATTGGTTGTTAAATTAAAACAGTAATTTTTAAAAGATGAACTAAAATAATACCTGGTTCTTATATATTGTGTTTCCCACTGACATGGTGGGAACCGTTTTTCATGCATACTGGTTTCAGGACCACAATATTTTAATCATAGCATAGTGACACTCAGGTGGGATTACAACTACTACTATGTTGGTTTAAATTTCCAAGCTTGCCTTTTAAGTTCCTGCAGACTGAAGGATATCCTGTAATATTACTTTTGTTAACATAAAAATATGTTTATGCTAGTGGCATAAACCCAGGAATAGGGCTGAGCAGGTGTGTGCCACGTATGTAAAACAGTTTGAGACTCATTGTTCTAGGTAACATCTAAGAGCTCTGGAGCACTGAGTCTAAGTCTTAGCATCCTACACAAGCATTAAAATGTACTTACTACATTCTCCTTAATCTCAGTGTGTTGATGGCCTATCAACACATTTTCCATACACTACGGTATTCTGGTGTCCAAGGGGAGAGAATCCCTGAGAGCCAGACTGTGATGTTGCTGTCATGTTACATCACCTGCGGTACCTCTTAGGCTGCGAAGGATCATGTAACTTGCAGGTCACATCTCTGCACGAGGTACCCAGTGATGATGAAGTTGTTTTTCCTTAGTATTTCATTTTTCATCTTAGTTTTTTTAGGGCCTGGAGCCACTGTGGACAACTGTTAAGCAGCAAAAGAGGAATTACAACATGGGCATCTTTTTTATACTTACTTCTTGCAGGTACAAGCTATGATGCTTACCTGTAAAAATGTTATCTCTTAATTCTTATAATTCCTTTTAATAAAGGAAGATATTTTTCCCCCAAAGAGAATAGCTCTTTTTATCAGATTATCTNGGGATTACAACTACTACTATGTTGGTTTAAATTTCCAAGCTTGCCTTTTAAGTTCCTGCAGACTGAAGGATATCCTGTAATATTACTTTTGTTAACATAAAAATATGTTTATGCTAGTGGCATAAACCCAGGAATAGGGCTGAGCAGGTGTGTGCCACGTATGTAAAACAGTTTGAGACTCATTGTTCTAGGTAACATCTAAGAGCTCTGGAGCACTGAGTCTAAGTCTTAGCATCCTACACAAGCATTAAAATGTACTTACTACATTCTCCTTAATCTCAGTGTGTTGATGGCCTATCAACACATTTTCCATACACTACGGTATTCTGGTGTCCAAGGGGAGAGAATCCCTGAGAGCCAGACTGTGATGTTGCTGTCATGTTACATCACCTGCGGTACCTCTTAGGCTGCGAAGGATCATGTAACTTGCAGGTCACATCTCTGCACGAGGTACCCAGTGATGATGAAGTTGTTTTTCCTTAGTATTTCATTTTTCATCTTAGTTTTTTTAGGGCCTGGAGCCACTGTGGACAACTGTTAAGCAGCAAAAGAGGAATTACAACATGGGCATCTTTTTTATACTTACTTCTTGCAGGTACAAGCTATGATGCTTACCTGTAAAAATGTTATCTCTTAATTCTTATAATTCCTTTTAATAAAGGAAGATATTTTTCCCCCAAAGAGAATAGCTCTTTTTATCAGATTATCTCTGCAACACATGTTCATTGTGTAGAACACAACATATAAAAACATAAAGGTCACCTGGAATCCCACCAGCCTGTGACAGCCACTGTGTGCTGTGTAACGGATCAGTTTGGCTAGACTGAACTACATTTCCCAGGATTCCAAAACCTCTTTCCAGTTAAAAAGTCTGTCACTAAATCGTGTCTGACCCTTTGTGACCCCATGGACTATAGCCCACCAGGCTCCTCTGTCCATGGGATTTTCCAGGCGAGAATACGGGAGTGGGTTTCCAGTTAGGCTGAGCCACAAGTTCTTGTGCAAGACGGAGGGCCAGAATGAAGCAGTAGTCATTCTGTACCTCACTCACATTGTGCTGAATAACTTCCCTGGTGGTCACTTTCTCACTGTGAATCCACATCTGCGCCTGAAACTGCTCCACTTTCCATTGGCTCTTCTTTCAACTTCTCTGATGCAGGGTCTCCCCTACACCATTGAGGTCAGGCAGGAACTGACATAGATTTTAATGTGTCCTGATGGGATCCAACTTGTTCTTCCCAACTCTACATCCTTTGCGACTGCCTGTCCTGTGCGCTTCAGCTTCCAGCATCACACTAGAAAACTTAGATAACTTTGCCACTCCCTACAGCTGTGTAAGGTCAAGTCCCCTTGATAGATTTCCTTTATCATGTCAACCATCATGTAAATTAAGGACATTTTCACAAAGTTATTTTGACAGCATATTAGTATTTCTGTTGAGAAGGAACATTAAGTATTTAAGGAAGAATCTTATAAATAATCTAATTTCAGTGCCTCATTTAAAGATGTAGAAAAATGAAATGCAGACAAGAAAGAGGCTGTTAACACTTTGAACTTGGATTTTTCTACAGCCTGTAACTTCCCTCCCAAACTCCTCTGAATGTGGTATTTCTTTCCCGAAGAGTACTGAAAAATAACAATGCTTGGGCTGCCTCTGCCAGACCAGCATTTCCTCAACAAATAAGGTTTGGCTGCAATATCTCTTCCCTGTCATTATATACTTAGCACTATTACAACTGAGAAAATACAAACCCTGTTAAAAGGGTTCTTGGTAGAGTGAGTGACACCAGAGGCAGGCCCTTCAGCCTGTGTGAACTGGACATTCCTACAAAAACAGATGATTCCTTCTCTGATATAAAATCAGTCCACACAGAATAGTTTTGAAAACTACTTGGAACTTGCCCATGTGGCTTCATTTCAGGAATAGCAGATTTCCATACCACACAGATGAAAAGATGACTCATGAGCTAGAGCATATAGTGTGGGCAGGGGCCAGATGGGGGAGAGGCAAAAATGCAAAACACCAGGCTGCCATGGCGTCTTACTGTGCATTAGTGTCAGAGTGAGGCTGGAGCTGACTTAGTTTTGTGATCACAGGACTCTGCAGTGGCAGATTTGTAACTGCTAATTATAAGATGTGAAATATTAATAATGCTGAAAATCACTCTGGTACAGTACTTCTGCTGCTGCTGCTAAGTCGCTTCAGTCGTGTCCGACTCTGCGATCCCATAGATGGCAGCCCGTAGGTTTGCATAATAGTTGTTGAGTTCCTAGTTCTTTCACTTCTGGAGCTACTGACAGGCTTACTGAGAACAGACACTTCACGGAGAAGAGCAGATGCTTTTCTTTGCTCGAGGGATTGGCGCAGCACCATGGGAGGACAGCCCTTGCTCTCACTTAATAGAGGATTTATATAAACATAGAATATAGTAAGAGCTAAAGAAGAGACATGGGAGAGGAAAGGCCTCCTGAGAGAGCATTTGAACTGAGCCTTGATGCACCAGAGGGCTTCTCTGGTGGCTCAGACAGTAAAGAATCTGCCTGCAATGCGGGAGACCCAGGTTTGCTCCCTGGGTTGGGAAGATCCCCTGGAGAAGGACGCAGCAAGAAGCATCCTCCCAGATACCAGAATCCGCAAGCTTCTAAATGAAAGCAGAGCGTTCACTTAAAGCTACAACAAAACTCAGCAACGAAACAGAACTTAAGCTGTGGCTTCTAGAAGGCACTCAGATCCTCTCACCACAGAAAAATACAGCAACAAAATAGAGAACTAACTGATAACCAAACACTTTTCCCTAAGCTGAACATGAATGACATCTAAGAGGATAAAAAGTTTTATCCTTTTTATCATTATCCTGGATTAATGTTTTATGAACAGTTTTCATCGCATCGTTTACTCACTGGGGAACAGTTTGAAATAGCAGAAAGGGCCATGACTACTTGGTTTCAGACTCCACACTGCAACTTACCAAGCACTGGGACCCTGTGGAAAACATTCTGCCTCTCTGAGCTCAGAGACAATAACGAGAGAATTAGATTAATGCGAAAGTAGTATTCTTGCCTGGAGAATCCCATGGACTGAGGAGCCTGGTGGGTTGCAGTCCACAGGGTCACAGAGTCGGACACGACTGAGTGACTTTACTTACTTAACCTATTTATAATCTATACATCAGGACTATGAAAGATACTCTGCTGCAGACTGACTCCTTCAAGCCTTGTCCATGAACATTTTTAGGTCGTAAGGAGTTTGGGGGCTGAAGAACAGAATGACCTTTAATGAGATGATTCCTTAAGGGTCCCTAAAAATAAACAATGCCATACAATTTAAAACCAGCACCAGGCTTCCCTGGTGGTCTGGTGGATAAGAATCTGGCTGCCAGTGCAGAGGACACGGGTTCAATCCGTGGTTTGGGAAGATTTCACATACCACTAAGCCCAGGTGCCACAGCTACTGAAGCATGTGCTCCTGGAGTCCGGGCTCCATAACAAGAGAAGCCCGAGCACCAGAGAGTAGCCGCCTCTTGCTGAAACGAGAAAGCCCGTGTGTAGCGACGAGGACCCAGGCACAGCCAACACATATAAATAGAATTTAGAAAAATAAAAAGCAAATGCTTTTAGAAAAACCAGCACCAACTAGAGATCATCATCTTAAAAGGTGTAAGTCAGACTGGCTAACCAGAAAAAGACCCCACAGCGGGACTTGAGCTTTCCCAGTAGCTCTGTGACTCTAGTAAGTACTTAGTCCCTGCACTTCAGTCTCCTCGTCCTTGAAGCAAATAAAAGATACTTTACTACGCTGGAGATGATGCAAAATAATATATGAGCATGTCTTTTGAGCTTACAGATTTCAAAGTGCAAAACAAAAGGTGTTATAGGGGCTTAGTCTCATAAAAATTAGAACTCTAAAAGCTCAAATTTCAGAAATGGAAGAGGCGATCCTCCACGGCTACATGGAGGACACTAGTAAAGTTAATTCGCCACAGAGGAAAGGCCTAGCCTCTGTATGCTCTCTATGGGCTTGCATATTGGTCAATATTCTGATGCAGAGCACAGGTTAGACAACTTGCTAGACAATTTTAATAAAAGGATTATAGCTTGCCAGGTGATTTACAGAATTACTAAGGTGGTTAAAAAACCTGTAGGATGCAATTCCAGAATCTCTTCTCGATTCCAGAATCTCCTCTATACTGCAGAGGAGCTGTTCCTACCAGATCAGGAAGGTAGGTGCTTGTGAAACCAGGAGGCACCCTGTATTACCTACATAAATACAGGACTGCCTGACTCTGAGCCGCTAAATCAGCTACCGCTACTGGATCTGAATAGCTCAACTGTGCTCCATTCGAGAAACCTTGTGCCAAACCAGGAAGCTGCCACTCTAGCTTCAGAGGCCCACGTCACGCCAGCTCTTCTACTGTCCAGAATCTATTCCTGCTAAATGGGCAAGCCTCAGAGACAGAGAGCCTCTGCTGTAACCCACACTGGTCAAGCGCATGCCCAGCATCCCATTTTTCTCATTTCAAGTTTCACGTGTCATATGACTGCATCTGAAACAGAATCAAACCTCCATCACCAGCTGAAAACTAACTGGAGAAGTCTGTTTTAGCTTCCTGCTCTTCATAGAAAAAGGAAGTCATCATCCTCGAAGAAAACTGGAATAGATAATTCTGAGCCAAACCTCCGTGACTGCTTTAAGAATTCGCTCACTTCTCCACATTCGGCTCTGAAAATTCCAAACTTTTTTGTTTTGTTATACAGAGAATTTGATCCAACTTTGGACCCAAGTCTACAACATTCCTACCGTAAACAAGTTCTTAATAGATCCATATTTGGGACCTCCCTGGTGGTCCAGTCATTAAGAATCTGCCAGGGGACATGGGTTTGATCCCTGGTTGGGGGATTAAGAATCCCACTTGCCATGAGGCAACTAAGCCTGTGCCCAGGCACAACAGCTAGAGAGTCCATGTGACACAATTAAGACCTTATGCAGCCAAGTAAATAATTGAAAAGTAGATATACTCAATAGGATGATGGGAGGTTTTACAAAAAGGTACACAAAATGAATATCCAATTTTTGTTTTTCTTCACACAATACAAATGGTTTTATGCAGTCCTGATGTGATTCTTACAGTCAACACAAAGTGCAACACCTTTACGTTTTAATGGAAAAGTAGATAATTTTTAATTACAATTTCAAGAAAAGATGTATCTATACACTGACTTTACATACATACAGAAAAACTGGACTTTGAAGCCCTAATGTTTCAAAAGTGTTCATTTCCCTCAATACAAACCAGTATTACTCAGCAACAGTACAACTGATTTAAAAAAAAAAATAAAAAGTGAATACACTTCTAAGAAGCAATGGTTTGTCTTTTCATTGGTACAACTCACCAAGGTTGTTTTTGCTCTCAGCACCCTGGGTTCACCAGGATGTGATCCAAAGCAAACCAGCCTCGAAGTTTAAGGAAACCTTTTCTAGGAACCTGGTTCCCTGGCTCTCCCCTATGAAGAAGCTGTCCCCACCCGCATGATTCGGAACAGCATGCTGATGTTGTTGCTTCGAATCGCGTCCCGACAAGCAGTGATCACCTGGTTCTTTGGTTTTCCAACTGTCAGAGAAGAAACACCATATCCACATGAGCCGAAAGATGATTAAAGTGAAATTGTAAATCAGAAGCCATCTTTAAAAACAACATAAAACTAGGGTAGAGAAGAGTTAGAGATAATACAAAGTAAAAAAAATTTTTAATTATTCTTGGCTACACTGGGTCTTTGTTGCTACACTCTGGCTTTTCGGGTTGTGAGGAGTGGGGCTGCTCTCCAGTTGCAGTGCATGGGTTTCTCATTGCAGTGGCTTCTGACGCTGCAGAGCACAGGCTCTAGGGTGCTTGGGCTCAGTAGTTGTGGTGCACGGGCTTAGTTGTTCCACGACCGGTGGACTCTTCCCTGACAAGGGATGGAACCCATGTACCCCAAACTGGCAGGCGGATGCTCAACCACTGGACCACCAGGGAAGTCCTAGATGGTACAACTTTATCTTATCTTACCATACTAAAAAAGATATTCTCATGCGGAACTTTAATCACAAACCGAGCTTAGAGACCATTTTATACCTAGAAACTTAAGAGTCAGTTTTACAGAAAAGGATCACAGCTTATAGCCACTTAGCAAAGATTGTTTCTAAAAGAAAGTCAAAGCACTGACCCAAAACAGCAGATTCCTATTGGAGTACTTAAGGCTTTCCTCTTGGGAATATGCCACTGAGTTTTTCTTCTGAGGATGCAGCAAGTTCGAGAAGATCCCACATGCCTTAGGACAACTAAGCCCGTGTTCCACAACTACTGAGCCTGTGCTCTGGAGCCCATGTGCTGCAACTCCTAGGCTCCCTGCGTCTAGGACCAGAGCTGGTTTCTGCTAGCCACAGCTGAAGAAGGCCCAAGCACAGCAACGAAGACCCTGCTGCTGCTGCTAAGTCACTTCAGTCATGTCTGACTCTGTGCAACCCCAGACGGCAGCCCACCAGACTCCCCGTCCCTGGGATTCTCCAGGCAAGAACACTGGAGTGGGTTGCCATCATTTCCTTCTCCAATAATGAGGACCCTATATAGCCAAAAATAAACAAATCTTTTAAAAAAAAAAAAAGGAACTGAAAGTTTTTACTGTCTGAAGTTGGCAAAGTAACTAAAGCCAAACAGTAGACTGGCTAAAGTCAAGTGAATCTTACCAACTCGAATGTGAAAGGTATCTTTATAGATGCAAGCCCTGATAGGAATTCTTGAAGCTACCACCATCTTTAATGGTTCTCGCCCCCAAATTAAAGACGAAATGCAGTGCTACAGAAGGAGACTTACCACGCAGACGACCTGCTCTTTGAATGGCTTGATTTACCGCTTTGAGGCTTCCCAACAGTTCTGTGTGATTGTTACAGCGAATTTTATATCCATTGAGCAAGTCTTTATTAAGGTCATAGAGTTCCATATAGCGATTCTTCATTGTTTTCCTGTGTACATCAATAGAAGGTTTACATCACTGGACCTCAGTATGGCAGGCTTAAATGAAAAGATTTGCAAACTTCTTAGACACATTTAATAAAGGATCAAACCAGATTTTTAGCTGTACTGTCATTAAAACAGGGTAACTGCTAAAGTCTGCTTTGAAAACACTGAGCATATTCTATGAACTATTCTGTTTCTTCCAAATGAAGACAAATGGCCTTCCTTGGTTATTAATCCATGGTTTGTTTGAACTTAGGAACCAAGAATTATCATGCCCATGATATACGGGGTGGGGAAAAGTCAGCAAGGTGACAGGCTATATTCCAAGCTTCAGACTAATACTGACAGTTTCTTACCAAGTTAAATATACACTTACTATACAACCCAGCAATCACATTATGACACATTTCACCCAAAAGAATGGAAACATGTCTGCAAAAAACCTGTCTGCAAATGTTTATAGCAGCTTTATTCTCAATCACCAAAGTCTGGAAACAACCCAAATCTCAATTAATTGGTGGGATATTCACCAAGTATGGGTATCAGTACAATAGAATATTAAGCAATAAAATGGAATGAACTACTGGTAACTTACAACGTGAGTGAACCTCAACGGCATTATGGAACCTGAAAGAAGCCAGACTCAAAAGGTTGATTTCACTTATATGGACTCCATTTATATTGTCTGATTCCATTTATGTGACAGTTTGGGAAAGATAAAACTATAGGAAGAGAAACTCGATCATTGGACACCATGGACTGGAGGTTAGGAGAAGTACTTGATTTCGGTAGTAGCAACACAATTGTAAAAATTTCCCCTAATTTATTGAAGTGTAAACCTAAAAGGGTAAATTTTCTACATGTATATTATAAATTACATATCAACCAACTTGGCTTTAAAAAATAAAAACCATGTACATCTGACAGTTTCTAAACGAAATATAAATCAAGAAAAAAGGAATTTTAGGGGTTGGTCACTTCCCTCTAGTTTTTTTTTTTTTGTCACTCAGTCATGTCTGACTCTGCAACCCTGTAACTGCAGCCTGCTGGGTTCCTCTGGCAGGAAGATATCCAGGAATTATCCAGGCAAGAATACTGGAGGGGGTAGCCATCCCCTTCTCCAGGGGATCTTCCTGACCCAGGAATTGAATCTGGGTCTCCCTCACTGCAGGCAGGTTCTCTGCCGTCTCAGCCACCAGGGAATGCCACAGGCAAGCACAGCCAAATGCCTAAGGCCAGCAACATCTCTTTGCCTTAAAAAAAAAAAAAAAAATAGCCAGAGAGAGAAAAAAATGGGGATCCCTAGAGATAAAGGTAGCGAGAAAAAGCCCCTGTCCTGGCCATGGTACATACTCACATGTCCCTCATCAGACGGGCATCTTCAGCTCGGACCAGCAAACTACGGATCAGGTTAGAGTTATCAGCCATGTCAGCACTGAGCTTCTGATGTGCTGAGTGGTATTCATCCACCTGGAAACCACGAACACCCAGGAATTTAAAAGGCCTCGCCAACTCCCTGAAAACTAAATAAATTGAGAAAGAACTGTCTTCTCTATACCGAGGCCCTGTTTTTTCTGCCATTCACCTGTTCTACATCTTCACTATCCCGTTGTTTCACCTCTTCAGTGAAATACTTAAAATGACATTCTGTGTCAAGCTCTTCCACATCTTAGCATTGTGAGCCCAAGCCACACAAATACTAACATTTTAGAGGTTTGGGGTGGGGCTGTTGTAAGTAGGGACCCATCACAAGCCTTACTTTTGATTTTGGGTTCTTTGTTGTTGTTTAGTAGATAAGTCACATCTGACTCTCTGGGAACCCATGGACTGTAGCCCGCCAGGCTCTTCTGTCCATGAGGTTTTTCAGGCAAGAATACTGGAGTGGGTTGCCATTTCCTTCTCCAGGGATCTCCCTGACCCAGGAATCAATTCGTGTCTCCTGTATTGTCAGGCAGATTCTTTACCACTGAGCCACCTGGGAAAGCACTATGACAGAATGCAAAGTATATACAACAGGTAAGATGAAAGGCTAGCAAAGAAAAATGTTAATATATATATTTTTTAAGTATCCTTCCAAACCAAGCACAGAAAGCAGGTGCTTAAGCTGACCACTCACTTTTATAAAAGAAATCCTTTAACTCATGAATTCTCTAATACTAGCTCAATTTTTAGTTTAAGAATTTTCCAGTTCTTTAAGACATGACTATCATGTAATATATGTACATTTGTAGTTTCATTGATGGAACAGAAATACTGCAAACATTATTAGAGCACCGTGTTCTCACAAATTCATCCACCAGGTGCCCTCACCTTAACTAGCACTTTTCGTAATTCTTCAAAGTAGACAGGGAAATCGGCTTCGACCTGAAGGTCTTCAATAGCAAAAAACGATGCCATCGACTGGATGATATCACCAGCCAAATCGATATCATCAGTATTTACAGTGATCTATCCACAGGAAAAAAGACAAGTTAACATCCTCAGAAAGCTGGAACAGTACCTGAACTTCCCCATATTCAACACATTTATTGAAACATAAATTTATATGCAATGATAGATAAAAATAAGGTCCAGCCCTCAAGAAAATAACATTATTTCTAGCAACAGGCCAAAAAAAAAAAAAAAATCCTTTTGCCTTATAAATGGAACAACAAAATCATTCAAACAATGAAAACCTTTTGTTCTCTGTATTCCTAAACCATCCCAAAGTGAAAGTGAAAGTGAAGTCATGTCCGACTCTTTGTAACCCCATGGACTGTAGCCTACCAGGCTCCTCTGTCCATGGGATTTTCCAGGCAATAGTACTGGAGTGGATTGCCATTTCCTTCTTCAGAGGATCTTCCCGACCCAGGGATCAAATCCTGGTCTCCCGCATTATAGACAGATGCTTTACCATCTGAGCCACCAGGGAAGTCCAAACTAGGTGACAAACAGGTGAAGGGAAGTGGGGGAGAGAGGTAGAAAAACCGCTGATCATTAAACGCCTGTGTCAGAGGTGATAACAGTCTAGGTTGATTCACGTGGTTTTACGACCTTGAGACTGGTGTCACCCACCTCACTTAACACTGAGTGTTATAAATGTTTATGTGAGAAATCTGTGTCCATGACAGTAAAAATTACCTCTCCACTAAGTTTTATCTTTATATACAGCTGGCCACCATTCCGTAGGGATGTGAAACACACTTGAAATGGAGCGTTCTGCATGTCAGTATCCTCTGGTAATAGAAAGTTCTGGTTGAGCCACATTAAAACCTTAAAGATGAACAGTGTGAAATGAATTTCCATTTTTTAAATACAGTCATTAAGAGTTGCCCTTCTTTCTAGTTTTACTACTTGGTTTAAAAAAAAAAAAAAACAATAATTACAGCTCTTCCCCCACCAAGAAAACACTACTCACACTCCTTTTTCCCACCTGATACGTGTAATAAGTAACATGCACAATTATATCTGGTCCCATAGCATGCGTTTTCTACTCAGACATGTATTTTTTTTATTTATTTTTACTTTTTGGCTGCACTGTGTGGCATTTGGGACCTTAGTTCCTCAACCACGGATTGAACCCAAGCCCCTGTAGTGAAGCATAGTCTTAACTGCTGGATCACCAGGGAAGTCCCCTACTTAGACATAACCTTATATGCAATGTAGACACAATTCAAGTATAATTCTGTTTCAACGAGAGCTCTTCTGTGGCTCTAGCCTGCTTAAAATCATTCTACTCCATCCTTTAAAACATTTAAATGAAGTTTGCACGCACAAAGAGATAACATCCACACTATAAAGAATAAATCTTAATATAAATAATAGTAATACTTTACAGTGGTTTATAACACAGGTTCCACATAAGATCCACTTGTGAGGCATTTTGGAAGGGGCCACCTGTAGAGTTTCAAGTTTCACAGACCATTGGGGGGGGGGGGAGCTGAGAATTTCCATGATTAAAAAGCCTCACTGAGAATTCTGAAGTCCAGTCAAGGTTAAAATCCACAGGTATTACTAGTTCTTTAAACTTTACAAAGTGCTATTATATCAATTATGTAATCCTCAGGGGCCCCCTGTGAGGTAATATTATCCTCAATGAGGGGAATTCCACAAGACCCCTAAGAATTTACTTAGTTAAGGTAGCACTTGAACCCCCACAGTATTCCCATTTCCAAGGACCACTCTCTTTCCATTCTGATGCAGGCTCCTCTTAAAACATTAGATCTGGACAATCCCACTAAGACTAACAAAAAAAGGAGTTAGAAACAGGAATTCACCTGTGACTAAGGATTGCTTAGGTAAGTAACTTTGAATAATCAAAATAAATATTACTGAATTGATTAGCCAAGATAAATATTTTTGAATAATTTTTTCAAAATGGAAGATTTTAGCAACATTTTTGGTACTTCTTGTAAACTATCCAACTCCAAACTAATTCCTTCATGTCATTATTTACTGAAACCAAATAACACACTCATGTAATTTCCTCTTTTCTGTGAAATAATGTCAAAGATTCTAAAGTGCAAACGGGTTGCAAAGAGAAAAGCCAGACACTCACCCTCTGGGCCCGTTCTGAGATGATAAAGTTGACGTAACTGAGGGGCTCACTGGCAGGGTCTGGGCTGGTGAGTGCATACATGGAGAATCGGGGTAGCTGTCTTGTCAGCTCAAACACGTGAAACTGGGTGCTACGGCCAACCAACGGAATAGAAGAGAACTGTTTGTGTTGGATGTTATTTCAAAGGGAAGGGCCCCCCAGGTAAACATAAGGTCACTACTGAGTCAAGCTGTTACTTACGGGTTTCACTAAAGAAGCTGTCTACTCTCCTCCCCACAACCCCACCTCAAAAAAAAAAAAAATTGAGGGTTCAAGTCCCACAGTAACGGGGTTTGGGATTTAGAGGCTGAGTCTGTGCATACATATGCATGCAGCCAGGGTTTACAACACCCAAAAAGGAATGTGAAAAGGTTTCTATCTTCCACAAATCTGGTGCTTTTCTTCACTGGCTGAGGTTACATATGACTGTCATGTAACAGAACCTAAACCCCTGTAGTCTTGGTGGCCAAAACTATCCATTAAGTGTACTTTTGGAATTGCTGTGAATATGAAATCATCTGACTAAAGCCAGAAATAATCATTTCAAACTTAAACACATTTTTTGGAAAGATTGCAAATTAGAGAAATAAGAAGTGATGGGAAACCTTGCCTGGGTGGAAAGAGCCATTAAGTGGCTTCTCTGGCCCTGGAGAATCCATGGCAAGAGGGGACATCTACACTTTGTACTGTCCTCTCAGTGCTGCCTGACGTGACCCACGATGTGCAAAGGGTCACCTGCTCCTGTAGCCCACGAAGGTTTTCAAGTGCAGGTCCACGGGGATGTCCTTGGGAGGTGTGATGGGGATGCGGACAGAGCTGGAGAGGTGGTGGACACTGGGGTGCACCACGTGGCTTTCACCCGCAAAAACGCCCTCCGCAAAAATCAACACTGCTCGGATGATGGTGTCTGCAGGGAACAGAGAAGACGCCAGTCCAAGAGCCGCTCCCAGACGACACAGGCGGCAATGACCACCAGCCGGGTGTCAGTAGCGCCTTACCATTAGAGGTGGAAATGCACAACTCAGCGTGGGCGGCCTGCGCCTCGCTTCCCAGGTTGATGGAGAGGGCGGTGTGGAGCTTGGTGTTGGCCGGGATCACGCCCCGATGCCCATCAGCCTCGTTCAGTGGACTGCTCAGCTCAGCCTGAAAAACACGCAACCCCCCCACTTCAAACTCAGTCCCCGGAACAGTGACCTCATGTCAATTTTAAATACAGCTATCTGGCTTCAGAAGACACATCCCCTGTATCTTATATTCATCTGAGTCTTTAAATGTCAGAGAACTCACCTCATCAGTGCTCTCACTCTAACCTGGCTTTTTCCCAAAGGAAAAGACCCTCATCCCTTCCTGTGGTTAGGGACCACTGCTCCCAGCACGCCTTTTACAGTCTGGCTCGGCTGGTTCTTCGGTGCTGTGCAGGCTTTTTCTCTCGCGGCGAGAGGGCGCTACTCCCCAGCTGCGGCGCGCGGGCTTCTCATCGCAGTGCCTTCTCTTGTTGCGGAGCGTGCTCGTGTGCTCGGGTTCAGTACTTGCAGCTGCCGGGCTCTAGAGCACAGGCTCAGGAGTTGTGGCGCACGGGCTTAAGTGCCCCGAGGCACTAAGTGCCTTCCGACGACGAGGGACCAAACCCACGTCTCCTGCACAGGCAGGCGGAGTCCTCAGCACTGAGCCACCAGGGAAGCCACCCACCTTCTACGTTGTTCTGTATTGTTCTGTTCTAAATGACTAAAGAAACTCACAGTATAGCAAATTCAAACAGTTACACATGATGGAACAGACTGAAATCCTACTCCCCAGCTCACCCTCCAGCTAGTCGGATAAGTACACGTACACACGTATGCACACACACACACCAGCAGACCCAGAGTCTCTGCGGGTGTCCATGTTTGTTGTTTGTGGTTGAAAAAGATACTCTAAACGCACTATTCTTGCTTCCCTTCACTCCATAATACCAGACATCCTTCCACAGAAGTCCATGTGCATATACTTCATTCTTCTGAGCTGCTTAATATTCCCCAGCCCACCCTCCCTATGACTGACCAAAAGTTGCCGTTGCTTCCCACTGTTCCTGCCACAAACAGCGCTGCAGTGTGTTTGAACACTCTGTAAATCTCTCTCTGGCTGAGCTCCCCGGCAGAGGGATTTCTGGGTTAAAGGACACGTGCCTGGGCTGCTTCATTCTGAGGCTGGCGGAAGGGCCAGGCCATCTGCCCGCGCACCAGCGGGGAGGGGGAGCCCACGTCTCGCCAGGTGCAGAGACCCTCCTTTCCCAACCGCCCATACTCCTGGTTACTCTCAGTCTCTCGCATGCTCGTCCCATCGGGTCCGACCTTGGCGTTTTCCTCATAGTTGCGGAGCTCCAGCAACAGGTTCTGTTTTTTCTGACTCAGCTCTCGGATCAGGTCCTGCTCTATGCTGATGTCCATGAGGTTGCCTCTCATCTCAGCCATGCCCGGCAGGTAGCCCCGGACTGGCAGGAGGGAAAAAGAAAAAAAAAACCACAGGACTGAGGGAGGGCCCAGGCACAGCCAGGTCTTACTTTTAAGTCATCAATGACCTAGTCTTAAAACCTAAGTTCTCATTTCCCCAACTCAGGTGAATTTATTAGGATGATAGGGTATCAACACAAACACTCTATGATGAATCTCCCAGGATTCTGACCCAATCAGACTGAGAAATCTGACTTCTCAAAGACCTCTCCTATCCCAATTTACTTTCTCCATCCACCGAGCAGCAGATTAACTGTTGGCAGCCATCCATCCGGTAATCTCCCTCCACCACACCAGCAATTGCAGATGAAAAGTTGTCCTTAAAGATGACCTCCCCAGTCCGGTCACTTCGAGCATCGACCTAAAAGTAGAACAAGAACTTGAAAATAGCTTCTGCTATAGGTTCTTAAAAATGACACAAAATTTTCAAGTTCAATCACCTTTAGTCTAGAAGTTTTTAAGAGGGCTCCAAGGAGGGGACTTCCCTGGTGGTCTAGTGATTAGGAATCCACCTTCCAATGCAGGGGATGAGAGTTTGATCCCTGGTGGGGGAACTAAGATCCTACATGCCACTGGGCAACTAAGCCCTCTCGCCACAACGAGAGAGCCTGCACATGGCAACGAAGGATTCCTCAAGCTGCAACTAAGACCCGATGCAGCCAAATTAAAAAAAAAAAAATTTTTAATGAGTACTCCAAGCGGCTCCCCCTGTGTCTTCTCAATACATNACAAACACTCTATGATGAATCTCCCAGGATTCTGACCCAATCAGACTGAGAAATCTGACTTCTCAAAGACCTCTCCTATCCCAATTTACTTTCTCCATCCACCGAGCAGCAGATTAACTGTTGGCAGCCATCCATCCGGTAATCTCCCTCCACCACACCAGCAATTGCAGATGAAAAGTTGTCCTTAAAGATGACCTCCCCAGTCCGGTCACTTCGAGCATCGACCTAAAAGTAGAACAAGAACTTGAAAATAGCTTCTGCTATAGGTTCTTAAAAATGACACAAAATTTTCAAGTTCAATCACCTTTAGTCTAGAAGTTTTTAAGAGGGCTCCAAGGAGGGGACTTCCCTGGTGGTCTAGTGATTAGGAATCCACCTTCCAATGCAGGGGATGAGAGTTTGATCCCTGGTGGGGGAACTAAGATCCTACATGCCACTGGGCAACTAAGCCCTCTCGCCACAACGAGAGAGCCTGCACATGGCAACGAAGGATTCCTCAAGCTGCAACTAAGACCCGATGCAGCCAAATTAAAAAAAAAAAAATTTTTAATGAGTACTCCAAGCGGCTCCCCCTGTGTCTTCTCAATACATACCCATAACCATGGGGCCAAGGGACCTCACTCAGCTCCGGTTTTCCTTAAAAGCTGTTTTACATACTGGCCTAGTATTTCATTTGGAGAAATGGGTTGGCTGAGGGACAGTACTTTTAGAAAATATATAACAGTGTGAAAGTCCAAACTTCCCAGGTTCGAATTCCAGCTTTGCCACTCACTACCCGTGGGATCTTGGGCAGACCTCTTTAATCGTTCTGGACTTGGCTCCCTCATCTGGAGATCAACAATAAGAACGTGAGGAAAATAACTGCATCTACACGTCAGGGTCGTAACAAGGTTTAAAAGGGTTAACGTGCGTTAAGCAGGTAGAACAGGGACTGGCACATAGAGGTATACAAGACCTATTAGCTCTATATACAAACTTCACCTTTATTATATATAAATACATAAAATACATTACACCTAAAATTTTTATTTATTTGGCTGTGCTGTGTCTTAGCTGTGGCATCAAACTCTTAGCTGCAGCATGGGATCTGGTTCCCTGACCAGGGATCAAACCTGGGCCCCCTGCATTGGGAGTGCGGAGTCTTAGTCACTGTTCCACCAGGGAAGTCCCCAGTTATATCTAAAGTTTGAAAAATGCCAAGCAAGCCCAGTCTCCCACCATCCACGCTTCTGGAATAGCCCTATTTAAGGTCCCTTTGCCATGTGAACTACTGAGATACTGCAGAGAGCCCTATAATCATCTACATCTCCTCTTCCCAGAGGAGTCAGATAAATCATTGACCCTTCAAAAACGAATGCATCACAAAACAACAGGGAAGAATAACCACCTAAAATGAGCTTTTATTCTAATCAAGAACACATGGATTATTGATAAAAGGCTGCTGCTGCTAAGTCGCTTCAGCCGTGTCCGACTCTGTGCAACCCCATAGACTGCAGCCTACCAGGCTCCTCCGTCCATGAGATTTTCCAGGCAACAGTACTGGAGTGGGTTGCCATTGCTTTCTCCATGATAAAAAAGCTAGCTACAGAAAATCTAACAGAGCAAGCATCTCAGTGACCACTATTTTTGTCTTTTCATAAACAGCCTTCTGGGCAAAATTTTGCAGTGAAAAACACACTAATTTAGGTTATAGCTTACTACCAGCTCCTACCCCTTGGCTGGAGAGTACCATGCTCTTAATAACAACATCAGGTCAGCCTGAAGCTGGATGCTAAAGCTAGTAAAGCAATGAATAGCCTGTAAGACCAGAGTTTTTCACACATTAACAGAAGCCTCGAACTCAGACTGAACTGAACTTGCTTCATTCTAACTTCTCCATGACCTTCAGCACTGCGTATCTGCAATATTTAGCAAATAAGAGGGTTAACTTGCTAACCAAGAAACAGGGTTACAAATCTGTATTTCTGTGGATTTTCTATTCTTTTGCTTTATCCAACATAAAAGTTTTGCCATGGAAAAGATGACCCTCCAACTCAACAAATGACCTACTGAAGAAAAAGTTAGTTAGCTAGTTGCATTTAAATTAAGTAATTTTGCACCTATGTTCACCCGGTGGAACTATATTCCTTTTAATGTTGTTTCTGTTGCACGCAGACAACAATTGTTCCACTTATATAATGAACTGTATAGTTTGCTTATCTTTTGTACGGCTTAGAACATACAAATTATGATTATGTAATAGAAATTTCTTAAAATTTTCAAAGCATTTAACTAGACAGACTTCGAGGTTTAGAATCAGATCTGAAGGTTACTTTTGATAACTTCTTAAGTAGTTTTCTAATTCTTGAATCAATCATAATAATTTATATTCCCCCAGAATAGGGTCCCCTTTTATGGGTTTTCAAGTTTCTTAATAAGCTACTACACAGTCTTCCTCTGTAATTTTTAACTTTAACACCTATACCAAAAACAAAACCAAGTGGAGAAGTTGGAAACAACAACAGTTTTTTAGAATCTGTTCTTCACACAACACCAAAGGAAGGTTACAAAACACTGGCCAAAAGTGAAGAAAAATCAAAGAAGAAAAGCTAGAACTAGCTGATCTCCTTCATACAATCAGCACTGACAGATGAAAAGAGCTAGGGCAAATGGTATCCATGGAGATCTGGCAGCTCCTTCGGCAGTATCTATCAAGACAATCCTGACTTGCCAAGAGACTGTACAAAGTTCTGATTTGAAGTTAAAAAAGGAAAGAAGAAAAAAAAAAAAAAATCCTAGTTTGAAGTTATAGCTTGGAAAACAATGATAACATAACTCTTCCCACTAATTCTAAGATTTTAGTCAAACTTGAAGACTTACTAGAAAAGACCTACATACACAGTTCACTACTAGCTTACTAAAAATCCTTTTTTTAACTTGCCTATGCCTATGATCAACTTGATTGATTCCCATCCCTTCAAGTAAGGGATTTAGACCTTCCCTGGAGATCTTCCCCCAAATAGGGCTTATAAACCAAAAGGACACTCACTCACTCTGCAGTGTGATTACCAGAGCAGGAAGAAAAAATCTAGGAAGATTAAGAAGTTAAATTTGAAAGCACAGCCAAGGAACTCAAGTGCATATTCTCGTGTTACTGTTTGGAGTCATACAGTCAATATATCTCAGATAGTTATTACTTTAAATTATACTTGAACACTACTATTTAAACTTACCTTCCCATTGGACCAACCAGTTATCAGTTCACACACTCCATCAGAGTTAAGGTCAAAAGCATGAATACTCATGGCATGATTTTTGGACTGAAAAGGAATTTCAATAATTAGAAGTCTCTCAATAAGTATAAAATCCCTGAATATCAGAGGCTATATCATACTAACTTTAATTCTCCAGTATCGGGCTGTTTTGTCATAAACTCCAACAGTGCCATTGGAAAGGGCATAACCAAATCGACTGCCATACATAGGGCAAAGAGAGGTGATGATCTGCAAAAAATAATGAAAAAGATAAAGTTCATTAAGGCTCAATTTAGTGCAAAGTGACTTTATAAAACTGCATACCTTGCTGCTGCTGCTGCTGCTGCTAAGTCACTTCAGTCGTGTCCAACTCTGTGTGACCCCATAGACGGCAGCCCACCAGGCTCCCCCATCCCTGGGATTCTCCAGGCAAGAATACTGGAGTGGGTTGCCATTTCCTTCTCCAATGCATGAAAGAGAAAAGTGAAAGTGAAGTCGCTCAGTCTGTCTGACTGTTAGCGACCCCATGGACTGCAGCCCACCAGGCTACTCCGTCCATTGGATTTTCCAGGCAAGAGTACTGGGGTGGGGTGCCATTGCCTTTCCCGGCATACCTTGCTACAAGTGTGTTAAAATTAGGTTTAAATGCACTTCCAATCCATTAGTGGGGAATGTGTTCTTCTCTATGATCCATGTCCTCTATTTCAGATNCAGGCTACTCCGTCCATTGGATTTTCCAGGCAAGAGTACTGGGGTGGGGTGCCATTGCCTTTCCCGGCATACCTTGCTACAAGTGTGTTAAAATTAGGTTTAAATGCACTTCCAATCCATTAGTGGGGAATGTGTTCTTCTCTATGATCCATGTCCTCTATTTCAGATTTGGATCATAAGAATTAAACTCACAAAGTTTACTGTTTTAGATCAAGTATATGTAGTAAACTTCACAAATTATTTTTTTAAATAATATAATCGAGGAATTAAGGAGGAAACAGACTATGTACACAAGATCTTGAATATGTAAAATTGATGTTATACACACTAGCTCAAATATTTTAATGATTATTTCAAATTCCTTAACTTACAATATCCTACAATCTAAATTTTAAAAGGACTTATGAAATCCACAATTAAGTATCTTTTAAGAGTATACTTTTCCAAGGTATAATTTACTGTTTGCTAGAAGAAAACATGAGGAGAGGTGAGGAGATACCTCGTCCAAGGTAAGGAACAGCGACTATGCTTTGCTGGAGCAGCCGTGAAGAGATACCCCACGTCCAAGGTAAGAGAAACCCAAGTAAGACAGTAG
>SJYX01023443.1:0-15995 GCA_006410675.1 Oreotragus oreotragus | reverse complement strand
TGACATTGTACAGGAGACAGGGATCAAGACCATCCCCATGGAAAAGAAATACAAAATAGCAAAATAGCTGTTTGGAGAAGCCTTACAAATAGCACTGAAAAGAAGAGAGGCGAAAAGCAAAGGAAAGGGTAGGAGTTCTCAAAGGGAACACACTGGGCAAACAGTTGAACCTGAAGCAGCTTTGATTCTGACCATGTGCAGACAGTAGCTAAAGAACAATGAATGAGACATGGTTTAAAAGATCTTTGGGGCAGGAATGAGATTGATAAATTCAATGCCTAATCACTAAGGATTTGATTAACTCAACTGATTATTTCAACCTACACTTGAATTTTATACATAAATAAAAAATGGATCTAGAGATTCTAAACCTTTTTTGTATTTTTCTTTCTCAGTGAGGTTAAATTATTTAATGACTAACCTATATAAGAATTCTCAGCTATCATAACCGAGTTTCCTCCTAGTAACAGTGCATGTTCTTGTTTTTCTCCTCCACAATACAAAGGGTTTCAAATCCCAGCACCATCTGCACTAGTTGGAATGAGATTTTCCTTTGTATAAGGTGACCAGGATAGCTTTGTCAATACAATTTGTCATGCCTTTTCTGCTTTCAGTACTTGGTCCCCACTGCACTGAAGTCCCAGTTCCCTGAGCTCAAAGTCTTTCTGTGACACAAATGACATGTTAATGATTAGTAAAAACACAAAGCAGGGGGTTAATGACCATAGCTGAAATTATGGACTTCATTTCCATCAGCTCAGCAGAGTCTGAAATATCCAAAGAAAGCTCAGGAAAGAGGCCTGGCTAATGCAGCTGCTGGTAAGCACGAGAGCAGCTTAACATTAACTTTCAGTCAATGATCCACAGTTCTCATGGGGAAACTCACCATTCTCCAGTTCACTGGGATTGCTGCTCCCTGTGGACTTTAGACAGTTCCCTATTACTCAGATAACAGCTGGGTGCCTGGAAACCAGTTAAGTTTTCATTTATGAGATACTTGGAAGATAACAGTGGACAGAGCCCAGGAAAGATTTTTATTTGTATCTGTGAGGTGATTACAGCCTACTTCAGAAGATGAATAGTGATTTGGGAGATGACACCTCTCTATTGGCTCCCTTCTCTAGACCTCCCTAGAAATATTTTATTTCTAATGGAATCCTGATCATACCACTGTCTTTGATAAGACTATTCAATGACTCACTATTGCTCTTAAGACAAAGACTGAGTTTCTTAATCTGGTTGAGTCTCCTGCCTGTTCTGGCCCCCGCTGNCTCTCTATTGGCTCCCTTCTCTAGACCTCCCTAGAAATATTTTATTTCTAATGGAATCCTGATCATACCACTGTCTTTGATAAGACTATTCAATGACTCACTATTGCTCTTAAGACAAAGACTGAGTTTCTTAATCTGGTTGAGTCTCCTGCCTGTTCTGGCCCCCGCTGCCATCTCCATTGTTAACTTAATTGAGATTCCCATTTCTGTTCTCTTTACTTCAGTCTCTGTGGTCTTCTTTCAGCAGCTCTAGAGGACCCTGCTGGGTCCTGACACAGGGCTCTTCCCCTTTCCTCAGACATCTTAGCTCACATTTGTCCTTAAGAAAACTATTCTCTGATCTCCCTGGTTAAATCAAATCAAATGTTTCCTAGAGATGCTATCAGAACATTATGTAGCTCAGTTACATACATTTGCATAATTAGTTTTTAATGCCTGTCTTCCTCTTTAGACTGTAAGCTCTATAAAATCAGGTGAGCTCTATGAAACCAAGTATGGCTCACCTTTGGATAACCAATCACTCAGTACACTGATAAGCAAAGAGGACACATTATGAAAAGATGAAAATATATATTAGGAGAAATAAAATCGTAGCAATGGAAGTGCCATACACACAGAGACACATTTGTGTGTGTATATAAACACATATATGAATAGTTCTATAACTATAGAAATTGTAGAACACTGAAGAATATTAGAGCACAAAAGTGAGGTATAAGACTATAAAAGGTCGATAGGTCTTTCAGAAACGACAGGTTGAAAAAAAACACTGAAGAATTGAATAGAAAGAAAAAACAGCAATAAAACCAGTCATTGTACAAATTTGTTTACATCAATCATATAGCCTACACTTAAAAAAAATACAATAATAAACAAAGATTATTAAGTTGCACTGTTGCAACTAAACCTGTGAAATGGTAATATCATTATATAAAGATTAAATGTACTCTGTGCTTGAAGATTATGTAAAAAAAAGAATATGTTAGCCTTCTTTGATAGAAGTAAAATTATGCTTTCTCCTGACTCTAGATAAGTGTAAGAATTATATCTACCTAAAGTTTGTAAGTATTTTTACAGGTAGATAAGACACCTGCACCAAAGGTGATGATAACTCAAGGTTATGATCATAATCTTGGTCTTTTTACCATGGGAAAGACTTACGACAGCTGTGTGCTAGCCCAGAGCAGGTATGTGCTGCATCCCAAACACCACCAGTTTGCTTTCTTCCTAGTGTCAAGGACAAATTTAATTTGTATACCCTGCCCTCTTCACACTAAGCTGACAGGGATAAAAGTACCAATTTCAAATGGATTTTCAGCTTTCAAAAACGAAAGCATATAAGATATACTCTAAAATTTTTGACTTTGGAATATTATTTCAAACAAACAGTATTTAATATTTTTAAAAGTCAAATGATTTTCTGCTTTTCACCTAACATAAATAGACAGTTAACAGAATAGGGAAATCACATTAAGATGTGTGCTCTGTAGTATCAAACATTCACAACATACTGTGAATGCAGGCATAGGAAAGGCTATTCAGTTTTTTAAAGGCAAAATTGAGTTTTGCCAAATAAAAACAAGCATATCCATTGATGAATTTAATAAGGCTTAATTACTACCTGCAACATGTTATTGAGGATACATGTATAGTTTTGATTCATATGTAAAACATGAGGTTTTGCCATAGAAAAATAAATGATTAATTATGCCATTGTCAATTTTGAGAATTACTCTGGCTACTAGAATGGTAAATTAGAATTTGGAAGCATGACCTTAAAATACACACACACACACACACACACGTACACATCAAGACTGTGGGATGCTCAAGTGTAGATAAAGCCTTTTTAAATTTTTGTGTTACATCTCTGTACAAAATAAGTGATGCTAATAGCTGTCACAAACAACAGCACAATTGCAGAGGTTTAAAAAATTAAGAGTTTGATTCTTACACAAATCCACTGCAGATGTTGTTGGGTTCGCATTGCAGGGTGGGCTTCCTTTCAGTGGTGACCTAGGGACTCACTTGTTGATGCCATCACCTTTAAGTGACCACCAAGATTTCTGCAGCAAAAGAGCGAGGATGAATTGTTGCTAGTTACTATTTCCCTGTCCCGCCCATCCATGAGCCCAAAGTTAGGAGCACTACCTTTTTAAATTCCTATGCCACACATCTAAACCACTGTTCCTCCCATTTCCAATAAAAAACTCTCTTTTAAAAACACATCATCAGGCTATTCCACCTTCTTTCCTGAGGTTAACAACATCTTAGCCACTTCACTATATTTACCACTTTCTTCCTCTCAGATTGTTAGGAGACTTCAGGATCCCTGTCATCAGTTTATGAGCCTGGATGTTTTTACCTTCATAAATCCAGGGCACCAGGTTTTAATATTTGAAATGGTTTCATCTCTGAAATCTTAAAGAGCAACTAATTCCATATTCTTCTTTCCCCCAGTGTCTTCGCTTCCCTATCCCACTTCTGACTTCAGGAACTCCTCAGTACTTCAAAATGTCATTTTCTCACTTCTCTATAATTCCACTCTTAGTTCCTATTCCTTCTCTAACCACCCCAAACTCCATATTTCCCAAACTGAATCAATCCAGTTGTCTACGGTTTCTGGTTTGTGGCTTAGTGATTTCTGGAGAAAATCCATTTGTTTGAGAAAAGCATAAATCCAGGGACCTCAACTTCAGTCTAGGAACACTTTAACATGGCTGTATCAGTTTTCTATTGCTGTGTAACAAATGTATTATAAAATACAGGTGCAAACAATATTTGTTCATTATCTCAAAGTTCTGAGGGTCAGAAAAGTTCAGGCAGTCTTGGTTGAGTTCTCTGAGTAAAGTCTCCTAAAGCTGAAATTAAGATGGTGACGTGGATGGACTCTGATCTGGAGGCTCCGGAGGAAAAATTTTCTTCCATATTCATTCAGATCATTGGTAAAAGCTTACTCCTTGCTGTTGCAGGACTGAGGTCCCCATTTGCTTGCAAGCTGGCTGCTTGTTGCTATTAGAAGCTACCTGCATTTCTCATTATATCGATCCCTCTATCTTCAAAGTCAGTTGTGGCTGGTTGAACTCTCATACTTCAAATCCTTGTGATTCTTCTCCACCTGCCTAGTAAGTATTCCAGTTTAAAAAGGCTCAACTTCTAGGGTCCATCCAGATAATCTCTGTATTTTAAGATCAACTGACTTAGACTTTTAATTACATCTGCAAAATCCTTTGACAGCAATACTCAAATCAGTGTTGGATTGAATGACTGGGGCACACTTATTTTCCCTCAAGGCCCAATATTTGAAATTCAGCCTTCCATCATGGTTCTAGCTAGTTCAATCAACTATGCTACTGTACAGCTCTTTCAACCTTCTCAAGACCCCTGTTCTATCAATGGACTCCCTTACTCAGAATGAACCCTTCACCTCTCCTTTTTCTTACAGAAAAATTAGAAGGTAGTAACTGAAAAGAGGCCCATCAAAATTCTGACCCAGTTTTTGGTCCTAGAAAAATACATAATGTTCTTTTTCAGGATTCAAAATATCCTGGCTTCAACCAATCAAAGTTTCATCTTTTCATTTTCTGAGTTCTAACACTCCATTTTCTAATTGTCTCTCAGTTAAATTCTGTATCTTTCACCTGAATATACCACCTCTTCTACTCAATACTACTCAAAATATTTTGTTTTCTTATTTTTTTTCACCCGGACAAATTCCATGTTACACCATTTACATTTATATGTAATCGTTAGCTATTTGTACTTATTCCATATTTTCTTCCTTCTTTCTATTGCTATGATTACAGTACCATCTTTCCTATAAAAGGGCAAGCTGTGTGCTAGACTTTATTCCCTTTTCCCTTCTCTAAGAACTTTTTTTTTTTTTTTTTTTTTTTTTAGTTTTCAACTTCTCTCTCACTGTGGGGATATTTCCCATGAACATATACATTTCTGGTTACTCTTCTATTAAAACACACACACATATGCCCTTGGCTTCATTCATTGTTCCATTTCTCTATACATGGTTTCAGTGAAACTTATTTCACTTCCCAGTTTTATTTCAGCACATCCCCAGCTGACTACATTAAACTTTCTACTTTGAACATTTGAGAAAATCTCCAAGGACTTCCATGTTGGCAAATCTAGCGGTCACATGTTTGTCTTCATCTTAATCAGTCTCAGGTCAAAATTTTGTAGAGTTGACCCTCTTCCTTCTATTTTAGAATCTTTCAATATTTGGCTTTAATGACATTCTATTCCTGCTTTTCCTTCTCTAATCTCTCTATCCACTTCTTCCTAGACTCCTCTGCTAGAACTTCTACCTCCTCTGGCTGACTTCTGTTTGTGAAGTGCCCAAGGGTTCTGTGATGAACACCCTTCTCTTCTTTGGCCACATCTATTTCTAGATCCTATCTAGTCCTAGACCTTAAATACATTTATATTCTTGATAATGTCAACATTGAATTTCTAATACTAATCTTTCCTGAGAATACCAGATTAAAATATCCAGCTGTCTTCTTTAAAATCTTCATTTTGTCATCCAATTCAGTGCATCTCCAACATTTTGTGGCAAAAAATATGTAGATCATAATAATTTCCAATTCCTCATAGACTAGTAGCTTTGTGAAGGTCAATCAAAACAAATTATTTGAAAAATAAAGAAAAACATATTAAAAATACAATCTCCTCTTTTTTCATTTTATTCAAAAGACCTAAAACTCCATTTCAATAAATATAATTAGAACAAGAAAAGCATAGGAAAAAATGAATTGCAAAAACTTTATGTGTTATTTACCACGTTTGTATAGGTATTAATAGACAATTGCTTCAACATATAGTTTTTTAATTCTGAATTCATTATAATAAAAAAATAAGAGTGAAATAATGATTCCCCATGTTACATTTTCTATAAATAGCCTTTGAGCAAAGAAGTATATGAATATTTATCTTGACAAATAAATTTGCTTCTTATCTAGTCTATTTTAGATGGGTGACAATTTTATTTCAGGGAATGATATACATATATGTATTCATATACATACACTTATTTTGTCTGCTTTAATAATATTCAATAGATGGACTTCCCTGGTGGCCCAGTGGTTAAGAATCCACCTTGCAATGCAGAGAAACCAGGGTTGATGCTGGTTGGGGAGTTAATATCCCTCATGCCACGGAACAACTAAGGCCATGTGCCACAAGTTCTGAGCCAATGAGCCACAGTTAGAGAGTCAGTGCAGTGCAATGAAAGATCTTGCATGATGCAATGAAATCTTGCATGCCACAACTAAGACCCAATGCAGCCAAATAAATAAAATGAAATTCAATAGAAAGCTAGTCTCACAGATATAAACCGACAGAAGTGGAAAAGAGAATTTAA
The DNA here is from genome assembly GCA_006410675.1 of Oreotragus oreotragus. Taxonomy (NCBI): domain Eukaryota; kingdom Metazoa; phylum Chordata; class Mammalia; order Artiodactyla; family Bovidae; genus Oreotragus; species Oreotragus oreotragus. Next base: position 9,347 of record SJYX01023443.1, on the reverse strand, counting down.
AGCAATTTAGAAAACTTAAGATATTTAGTCTTTATTAGAAATAATGATGAAGGTGAAGGTGCTCAGTCGTGTCCGACTCTTCGCGACCCCGTGGACTATAACCTATTAGGCTTCTCTGTCCATGGGATTCTCCAGGCAAGAATACTGGAGTGGATTGCCATTTCCTTCTCCAAGAAATAATGGTAGTGATGAAATAATTTCAAACTATATCTTCAATCTTTCATGAGTAGACATTTGCAATAATTTATCCTATAGAGTTGTAATGATATTTAAATTCTTTTGACAAAAATGGATTTCAAATTTATACATTTCTAATGCAGAGGATAAAACATCTGCCTGCAATGTGGGAGACCTGAGTTCGATCCCTGGGTTGGGAAGATCCCCTGGAGAAGGGGGATCGCAAAGAGTCCACGGGTCGCAAAGAGTCGGACATGACTGAGCGACATCACTTTCACTTTCACTTTCAAGTTATAATTAGCAAACTAATTTTAAATTATCACATGCTGTAATGTGTTCTTTCAGTGTAGCTGTTAACTCATACAACTCACTATGCGAATTTGACAGCAGCAAAATCAGTCAACACACAGTTAAATGTGATGTTTATTTACCACAAGCTTGGATATCACAGCTCTATCGAGTTGCTATAAACATTTCTAAATTCTTACTCCTATCTTCTGTACTTATCCTCTCTAACTGATAAATAATTCATGAGCCAGCTTTGATCTAATTCATACCTCAAACTTAATACAGCCAAAAAGGAACTCATGATTTATCAAATCACAGTAATTTTTATTTCCATCTTCTCAATTTATTAAGTAGTATCATCACCCAGCCACTTGAAAACTATTAACACCAAAATTATAGGTATTATTATTTTTTTCTTTTTTAAAGCAAAAATCACAAGTAAGATTTTTTTGGAAGAATCATTAAAGAACAGAGGATTTGGTAAACCATCCATCTCACAATGGCAATGCACACATGCATGCTAAGTTGTTTCAGTTGTGTCCAACTCTCTGTAACTCTATGAACCAAATCCCGCCAGGCTCCTCTGTCTTGGGATTCTCCAGGAAAAAATACTGGAATGGATTGCCATGCCCTCCTCCAGGGGATCTTCCCAACCCAGGGATCAAACCCAGGACTTCTGCATTGCAGGCAGATTCATTACCATGGGGCTGCAGAGTCAGACATGACTTAGCGATTGAACTGCCACAATAAACCACTCTGATGAGGGATGTTGGTAGTCAGGAAAGCTGCACATGTGTGAGTGGAGGAGGTATATGGGAACTCTGTACTTTATACTCAGTTTTGCTGTGAATGTAAAATTACTCTAAAAACTAAAGTGACTTCTTTAAAAACAGTGATATAAGCAAAAATAAATAACTTGAAAACCAAAATAGTAAAGCCAAACAAATAAGGAAAAAATAAATCATGTTATGTCCTTCCTTAAAGTCATCCTTACTGCTTACTCCCCCAGGCCTCAGAAAGCATTCCCACTTCACTAAGAATATAATCTAAACCTTTCCTGGTTTGCAGGACACTATGTGATCTAACCCATGCTTACTTCTCCCCTTCTATCAGAGACTCCAGTCATACTGCCTTCATTCTCTTTCTGGCTCAAGTCAAACATGTGGGAAAAAACGAAGACCATCAGAATGAGAAGAGTTTGCAAGGGAGTCAGCCACCATCATTTGCATTTGGCAGAAACACAAAGGCAGTCAGAGCAGTGGGAAACCTTTATAGTGAACAGCAGCAAAGCTTCAGGTGTGCCCTCACTGGAAGTTGCTGGCATGGGAAACCTAGAAGAGGGCTAAATAGAAGTGGATTATCTTATAAAACTGATGAACACTTTTGGCTATCTCTTGGTCTTGAGTTGGAAACAGAGGTAAAAATAGGGGAAAAAAGCTGGTTTGGCTTTTGGTGCTGTGGCTGCAGGCTTGAATTAGAGTTATACTGTCATATATTAACTGGTCATTGTCTGCATATTCAGTCTCTTAGCTATCTAACTGGTCTTTGCAACTTGTGAAGCCTCTGTCTGGAATGTTTTTGTTGTTTAGTAGGTGAGTCTTATCCAACTCTTTTGTGGCCCCATGGATTATAGCCCACCAGGCTCTTCTGTCCATGGGATTTCCCAGGTAAGAATACTGGAGTGGGTTGCCATTTTCTTTTCCGGGGAATCTTCTCGACCCATTGCAGGTGAGTTCTTTACCACTGAGCCACTGGGGAAGCCCCTCTGTCTGGAATGCTCTTTCCTTAATCATCATTTGGGAACTCTAAAGCATCCTACACTATGATAAGACACAACACCTAGAGTTGTGCTTTTGGATAGCTACACCCCAACTTTAGGTATCTTAGACATCTACTCAAAGATGTTCATCACAGCACTGTTTATAATAGCCAGGACTTGGAAGCAACCTAGATGTCCATCAGTAGATGAATAGATAAGAAAGCTGTGAAAAAAAGAATACATTTGAATCAGTTCTAATGAGGTGGATGAAACTGGAGCCTATTATACAGAGTGAAGTAAGCCAGAAAGAAAAACACCAATACAGTATACTAACGCATATATATGGAATTTAGAAAGATGGTAACGATAACCCTGTATGTGAGACAGCAAAAGAGACACAGATGTATAGAACAGTTTTTTGGACTCTGTGAGAGAGGGAGAAGGTGGGATGATTTGGGAGAATGGCATTGAAACATGTATAATATCATATATGAGACGAATCACCAGTCCAGGTTTGATGCATGATACTGGATGCTTGGAGCTGGTTCTCTGAGACAACCCAGAGGGATGGTATGGAGAGGGAGGAGGGAGGGGGTTCAGGATGGGGAACACATGTATACCTGTGGCAGATTCATGTTGATGTATGGCAAAACCAATACAATATTGTAAAGTAATTAACCTCCAATTAAAATAAATAAATTTATATTTTAAAAAGATGTTATCTTTGATCATGTGCTGTGCTTAGTTGCTCAGTCGTGTCTGACTTTTGGGACCCTATGGACTGTAGCCTGCCAGGCTCCTCTGTCTATCGGGATTCTGCAGACAAGAATACTGGAGTGGGTAGCTATGCCTTCTTCCAGGGGTTCTTCCCAACCCAGGGATCAAATCCAGTTCTTCTACATTACAGGCGGATTCTTTACCACCTGAGCCACCAGGGAAGCCCCCACTGATCATATATCAGCACATTAATTCATTTTAATTTCTGGAATGCCATCCATCACAATATTTTTTCTTATTTTTCTTTTTTTAAAATTTCATTTATTTATTGAATCTATTTCACTTGAATACATACATAACTTGATAGCAGGAATTCTACTTATCATCAATACCTATAATAATGTCTGACACATAATAGCTGTTCAGAAATATACTTTGAAAAAATAAGTGAATGAGTGAATATTAGAAAATATTCAACTGAGTTGACATCTAGATCCTATGTACAACTCTGTGTGGCTAATTTATGAAAATATTTATACTTATAAAAATAAAGTATAACTATATTTTCATATTTATAATCTTCATAGACTTTTCTGTTTTATTTTTCTCCCTGGGATCAGGAAAAAAACACTTTTTTTTTTTCCTATTTGCACTTTTATTTTCTTACTTCATTTACTTTCTCCCAAACTTTTATCTCTATTTATTCTGCTGTTGGATTATATCTCTCATTTTTTTTCCTCATATCTTCCTCATCAGGAACTGTTTCAAACCTTGATAATTTATGTGTCTCTGAACATTTATTTAAATAACCAAGAGAAACTGATATTTATAGTTCTATGAAGGGTAATTTGAGTAGCCCAGATATTTAAGCTTTCTCTGGCAGTTAAAGTTAACACCTTTTTCCTGTTTTCTTTTCTTCCCATTGGTTTAATAAAAGCTGATTTACTACTTGTTGTGCAAAACTGGTCAGTGGGGAAGAGATAAAAAAAACATGCCTGTGAATCTTATGTCTTTCCATGAAGGAAGGTATAAATAACCTACTCCAGTGTTTCTCAACCTTTTTTCTAAATTGTTTCCTTAGGGATGTCTTTTAGATAATCCTTTCTATTTACTCCCCCATTTCATGAAGTTTTAATACCTGAGATACACTGTATGTTTGTTTCTGTACTTTGTGTATATCTATGATTTACACAAAAAGATGTTGAGATTGTTTTCACTCCTCAAGAACCAACTAATGTCCCCTTGAGGTCAATACCTCCCCATTTGGAGACTGTATGAAGTCCTAAGCCATTCATCCTGCAGTTTCCTCCTGTAATTCTCTCACAATAAAATAGGTTAGTTTTAGCAAAGACTCAAAAAGCATTGAGGCTCCTTGAGTAAAATCACTTTGCACAGAAACTAACTAAATGGTGACTCTGGCTCTGGAAGGGGCCCAAAAGCTCATCAGCCTTTGACTGAAGCTCAGAAGTTCTATGGGCATGGCCAAGCTGTCACAAAGTCTGTGCCATCAAAAATAATGCTTCACAAGGTGAGTGCAGAGTTTTGAGACACCGCATATGGCTGTTGGAAGCAGACTGAAATCTGTCTAGGACATCTCATAAGAGCAGTGGATAAGCCCAGATAAACCATGAGTTCCATAAGATAGAATTGTTTTGTTTCCTTCTCTACTATATTCAGGAGACCCAAATTCAATTCCTGGGTCAGGAAGATCCACTGGAGAAGGAATAGGCTACCCGCTCTGGTATTCTTAGGCTTCCCTGGTGGCTCAGCTGATAAAAAATCCACCTATAATGCAGGAGATCTGGGTTTGATCCCTGGGTTGGGAAGGTTCCCTGGAGAAGGGAAAGGCTGCCCACTCCGGTATTCTGGCTTGGAGAATTCCATGGACTGTATAGTCCATGGGGTCACAAAGAGTCTGACACAACTGAGCGACTTTCACTACTATATTCAGGACCAGTTAAAAGAAAATGCAAGATCTCCTGTTAAAATGTTATTAAGGTTTTCAAGATGGTGACAGCAGAGCACTAAACTAACTTCAAATCCTTCTGAGCATGAGGTCTTGCCTGAATGCGCTTGAAGCCGTCCTGGCTCTATCTTCAGCATGTAGAGCAGTATCCAGAACACTGCTACCTTAAATAGAATTTGATGAATGTGTTATTTAATGCTCTTCAATGATCAGAATCAATAAGATATAGAGAAAGAGACTATTATGATATTAGAGTTATGGAGGGCAAGAAGTCTTACAATTTGCAAACTGGAGGCCCAGGAAAGCTGATAGAATAGGTCCAGTGTAAGTCCAAAGGCTTAAAAGCCAAGTGAGCCCACATTGTAAGTCCTGGTCCAAGTCCAAATGCTGGAGAATAAGGAGCCCCTATGTGTAAGAGCAGGAGAAGAGGAAAGGGCCAACTCAAACAGAGAACATACATACCCCTTCTCTGCCTTTTTGTCCTATCCAGGCCTTCAAAGGATTGGATGATGCTACTCTTGCTGGTAGGAATGATCTTCTTCACTTGTTTTTCCAATTCAAGTATTAATCTAGTCCAGAAACAAATTTTTTAACCAGCTATATAGACATCCCTCAATCCAGTCAAGCTGACAGATAAAATTAACCATTTCCATAAGTAAATGAGATTATGGAACAGGACTGGACCTAGGATGAGGGGAGTGAGGATGCAAAGTTTAAGGAGGCACTTACTCTCAGATTAGCTCAACAGCTGGACCTAGACCTGTGGGATCCTGGAAGCAGTGCACAACCTCCAAAGGGACCCATGCATGGTTCAGTGGTCTGCTACCACTGCCCTAGAATTCTTAATCATTTTGAAACAAGTGTCCCATATTTTTCATTTTGCACTTGGTCCTACAAACTGTGTAATAGGTCCTGCTTGAGAGTGAAAGTTTCCCTAAGAGCGAAGAGTTCAGGTCACATAATTTATTAGATGCTCACTCTCAGTTTTGTACAGGTGTTCAGCCTGCACTTGCAGCACACTGACAGCAGCATTGCCTGACATTCTGGATCTTAGACACTTCTTTTGCTAGTCTGGTCCTGCAGCGGAAGACAAGCCATTTCCAATGTCATAGAGAACTGGAAAAGGACTACTGCTTGTACTGTCTCAATTATCTGTCTTTGGAAAATCTGGGAGTGGTGGTGATGGAAGTGATAAGAAGCCTCAGATGATGTCCCTGCAAAGTAACTTGAGAGATTAATCTGAAAAATTAAGAAGACATATTTCCCCATTCATGTTGGTAATATCATGGATCCTAGACATCTCCTGGGAACACTGTGATGTTGATCTGCAGATAAAGACTGACATCAAGAGTCATATCTATTCGGGCCCTCTCATAGTTTATTCATGATGTTGGGTTTTTGACTAGAGCTAGTCCCTGATGTTCGGGCCTCTTGGGCCCAGGCCTGACATTTTAGGTTCCCAACTTGTTACTCATAAATTTAAAGCAGAATCATTACCATATATCTTTTACTTTCCCAAGCATAGCCAGGCTAAAAAAATGATCTTCTGCCTTATTACTTTACTTCTAGAGTGACTCTAACATATTATTTATAAAAGTATCTCTAACACGGGTCTCATCATGGAATCTTACTTCTTAAAAAGTCAGTATCATTGGTTTATACCATCATCATTATCAGTGCTCAGAGAATATACAGCACTCTGGAACATTGGTCAATAGAGTTCTCTGCTAAAGCAGTAGTTTAATACTTTAAATCAATTTGACACTTTAAAATTTATTTTCATACTGAATATCTTATTCATATTAATTTGTAGAAGAACAAACATGACTTTTTTCCTACTTCTATATTAGAAGTGTTCATGTTTCACTCATGACTAGAGTATAGTGTGGTGTATCAAAGCACAATTTGGAGTGAAAAGTTAGAAAAATACATTTGGAAAATTCAAGGCAAATGATGATAGTGTGATGGTTTTTGTTAAGTTCATCGGGTTGCTCAGAATGGGACTGCCTGCTACCTAGTGTAATGAGAGTTTATTAGGTATACACACACACATACATATATATCCCATATAAATATACATTGGACATATATGTATATTATATATGTTATATGGGATATGTATGTATTTGTGTATATATATACACACATATAATCATGAAAAACCTGAACATCTAAGCCATATCTTTTTAATGGTGATTGGAACCAGAAGGTTTTTTAGAATTCAAGATAGCTCCAAGGCCTGAGCCATGGGTATTTATTCTGACTGCCTTCCATTAGAGCAACCCGGCAATGCTCTGTGAGTCAGTTTCTGTCTGTCTCTTCAATTCTCTCCCAACTGGTCTTTTACCTTCTACTCCCTGCGTCACAGATTGGCAGACTAGAGCAAAAGAAGCCCAGGAGATAATTCTTTGTTAAGATAGCATGTGCTTTTTGTTTTGTTTTCAAAACTGAATTTGAGTGTTTTCAAGGCAGTATTTGCATTTTCTAGTTTGCAGCAAGCTGCTCACAGCTGCCCCTTCAGCTGAGAGGTGGGACGTCTTCTTTAGGAGAATTTGAGCAGAGAGACACAACAGACAGGCCCGCTTACCCTCTCACAGCGGAAAAACCTAATAGAAGCACACTGGCACTTCCTGCCTGCTGAGGTTGGCGACTTTGCTGTCCTGTGCCTGTTTGATTTTATATAAAATGAGGACAATACTATTTACACTAAACAGAAAGAATAAAATATCAGAATGCTTCTGAGTCCAAGTAATAGACTCATACAACCTGGGTTCAGAATTGTCTCTGCCATATAGCAGTGTAGTTCATGATCATAATTTAACCTCTCTCAGCTTCTTAGCTTATATTTCCTCTTCTATAAAACAGAAAAAATGATATCTTTCTCAATGCTTATTATGGAAATTAGAGAAATATATATTATATATATATATATATACAAAGACATAAATAGTATCATTTAATACAGTGGCTTATTTGCTATGAAATAATAAATATTAGCTACTATTATCTACTGTGAAAGTTGAACATCACAAAATTGGCAGTCAGATCAGTTAGATATCTCTTCTTTGACCATTTGAGCAGGAGGAATTTACCTTTTATCTTACACCTTAGTGGGATATTTAGAACTTGCAAAGATTTCTTAGTCTACTAATATTTCTCCTGATTATTCTCATTCCACTCTGCCCTATAATTACAGTATCTAACCATACTTAGATTTTTCCAATTATATAAAAAAACTCTCAATTTTTAAATAAGTTTAAAGAGTCTTATATTCTCTCTGACCACTTATATTTTTAAAACATGTCAGAAGTCTCCTAAAAATATATAGTGTTTTTAAATGTCTTTACAATGAAAATTCTTCATGGCTCAGAGGTTAAAGTGTCTGCCTGCAATGTGGGAGACCTGGGTTCAATCCCTGGGTGTGGAAGATCCCCTGGAGAAGGAAATGGCAACCCACTCCAGTATTCTTACCTGGAGAATCCCATGGACTGAGGAGCCTGGTGGGCTACAGTCCACAGGGTAGCAAAGAGTCAGACACGACTGAGCGACTTGGCTTCACTTGACTTGACAATGAAAATGCTCTGAATGTGGTTTGTGCCTTTAATCATGATGTCAAGTCATTGCCATGAGCATCGTTTATTGTGCTTTGTCCTAATAAGGTGCTACTTTATTACTGTAGAGCCCTATAGGATCCCACCAGCACTATAGTCATTATATCAAATTTGAGTTCAACTTGCTTTTTTTTTCTATCTACTTCTTTTCCCTCATGCTCTCAGTGTATTTACTGTTTTTAGCCTTATGTTCATTTTAAAACAGGAAAGATCTAATATTTGCCAAGAGAATATTTCTTAATTTGTTATATGATAGACCCCACTTGTCTCCTTAAAGTGCCTGGGTCTCCCAGGTGTTATTCATTATGTTTGTTTGTTTGCTTTCTTTATTTTGTTTTTCCCCTCCTTCTTCTGTACTTCTTCGGCCTAAAGAAGTGAGTAGGATTTTCTTTATGTGTAGAATCGAGAAGGTTTCCATGTGCATTATATAATTTTAAAAGCACCAGGCTTCTCTGATGGCTGAGTGGTAAAGAATTTCTCTTCCAGATAGGAGACATGGGTTCAATTCTTTGTCTGGGAAGATCTCACATACCTTGGGGCAGCTATGCCCATGCCTGTGCTCTAGAGCCTGGGAGCTGCAACCACTGAGCCTGTGTGCCGCAGCTCCTGAAGACTGCACGCCTACAGCCTGTGCTCCACAACAGAAGCCACTACAGTGAGAATCTGTCTGCATACCACAACTGGAGAGGAGCCCCTGCTCACTGAAGCTAGAGAAAAACCTGCACAGCAACCAAGACCCCACACAGCCAGAAATAAATGAAATTATGAAAGAAGAAAAAAATCAATAAATTGAACTTTATCAAAATCTAAAACTGAAAAAAAAAAAAAA
>SJYX01023441.1:144200-163730 GCA_006410675.1 Oreotragus oreotragus | reverse complement strand
AAAAAAAAAAAAAAAAAAAGTGGTGAGGGGGGAATTCTTAAGTAGGCAATCCTCTGTTTACCACTTATCCTTTAAGATCCTGCTGAGATATCACACTCTCTCTGAAGCGTTCCTTAACAGCAGTGGCAGACTGTTCTACTCTTTGGGCAAATCGAATTTCCCTTTATGAAATTTCTTGAGTCTCTCTACAGAAGAAGTGTTGTATTCTTTGAAAAAGTTCCAAATTAAGACTTCTGGGAAAGTTGGCAACCTACATACAGGTTTATTCTGGCTAAAGTAAGTAACAAAAAGAAGAAAAATAGAGAAGAAAAATTCGTTTACTTGAAATTAGGACAGTTTATCTCACACTCAAAGAAAATCTGCTATGTATTATATATGAAAGTCTGAAAAGACTACAGAAGTCAATGCACAATTCCTGTTCTATAAAAAAGGAGGGGGGAATATTGAAGGAGCCAGGGAAAATATTCTGAAAATACTTCTGTTAAGCACCATTCCCCTACCCAGCCCCCACTCCTACCACACACACACACACACACACACACACACACACTCAAAGAAAAAGGTTTATAAACAATGATGAATCATATGAATATGGAAAATCTTCCCCTTTGGGATCCCTTTCCTCACTGCTAATCACAGCACTCCAAGTTTGTGTTAGCAGTATTTTTAAGATTCCTTTAGATGTTCTCAGTTAGGGAGAAAACCTCCTAACTTGGAGGAACAAGGTCTTGAAAGGAGGATTGGTAACAGAAGAGACCAGATACAATTTTTTAGGAATCATCTTTGCAAGCGTGAGTAATAGCCACTTAGCTTCTGTCTAAAAAAAAAATGTCCCCATCCAGCAGTCCAAGAGCCATGCAGCCATTCTTTGATTGAATTCCTCACCAGACTGAGTTGCTTACCCCAAGAGAGAGGTAAAAAACTGGAACTCAGTGGCACCTCACCTGTAAATGGACAGAGACCCCACCACTACTACCATATTAGAGTCAGTGAGGAGGTTTCACAAAACATACAGTGCACAGGAAAATTTCCCCATGATTTCTCAGGGCTCCACCTCCTTCACCAGTTTATTCAGAGAGCTGAATGCCCAGACTGATAATGTAAAGTAAAACTATCTGGATTTACCTGTTAATTTTTAAGGAGAAAATTTAATAATACTCAGGTAAACAGGGAGAACATCCCAAGAAAATGTACCCCTATTATTCAGGGGATAATAACAAGGCCAAATTAAAGTAGATGAAAAAAATAAAAACAAAACATGGTCCCTATCAACAATTCTACAACAAACAAAGGAAATAATTAAAAATATGGCTAATGGCTACATTTTGACAGAATTGTAACCCATGAAATGGGAAAAGAGTTAAACAATAATTGATTCATGTGCTCAAGAAATCAAAGAAAATAAAGATCCTATGAAATAAGATTTGAAAATACAAAAGATAATTGCTGAGTTTGAAATGGTGCTATCAGAGTTAACAATATTTTTAAGGAAATAGGTAGCGATGATGCAGAACTGACAGATATATTAAAAATAGTGGAGTAGAATAAACATGGAGTAAGCCAAACTGTGGATCTAAAGAGCAAGTTTAGGAAAATCGCATGCAATGCAATATGAAAGGATAAAAATATGATTGGATTAGACAAGATAGTATATTAACAGAAGGAAAAGAGATATCCAACATAGAGATAATTGGTGTAAAGAAGAAAACAGAACAGACTGAATGAACTGACTTTAAGATACTGTGGCAATTTGTTGTACTCAGAGAGTTATAGGTGTGCTGAAATATGTAAGGCACTTAAAGATTGCTCAGGTGGCTCTATGGTAGCCAGGCTATGAGTGTCCTCAAGTGATTATCCTGGTGTACTGAACAAAGAATATTAACTAAAATGTCACTATGTGGAAAAGATAGGGAAACATTGCATAGAATACAAGCTACTTGAGATCAAGAGAAAAAGCTGAATTTACTGCTTACAGCATGTGTGTCTGGGAACATATTTAAGAAAGTAGAGAAATGCTGGAGTGGCCATCAGTCATATTTGGAAGAGTTCAATCTTGGACACTTTATTCATGCCAGGTGGCAAGATCTAACTGACTGTTTGCATATGCTAAATGACCTCTCTCTGTACCAAGTATTTAACCATCTGAAGCTTCCTACTGGACTTCCCTGGTGGCTCAACTGGTAAAGAGTCAGCCTGTAATGTGGGAGACCTGGGTTCAGTCCCTGCATTGGGAAGATCCCCTATGCCAGGTGGCAAGATCTAACTGACTGTTTGCATATGCTAAATGACCTCTCTCTGTACCAAGTATTTAACCATCTGAAGCTTCCTACTGGACTTCCCTGGTGGCTCAACTGGTAAAGAGTCAGCCTGTAATGTGGGAGACCTGGGTTCAGTCCCTGCATTGGGAAGATCCCCTGAGGAAAGGAACGGCGACCCACTCCAGTATTCTGGCCTGGAGAATTCCATGGACTGTATAGTTCATGGGATCACAAAGAGTTGAACACGACTGAGCAGCTTTCACTATCACTGACTAAGGATGAGTTTACATATTAGAGAGATTTGCAAATTCAGGAATCTCTTTCTTCAACAAAAATCTCCAAGATCTGTTTTACGTTTGATCTGTCTTAGCCAAACATTAGATTCTTGATCTCAGTCTTTTCCAGTTCTATTTTGTTTATTTGCTTTTACTAAATAGCTACTACAGATCAAGCATGAAACCAAGTACTTTGCATGCTATTTTTCAATGTAAAATATTTTATACAAAATATTTTGTAAATACCGTATACATATGTACCTTTTATGAAAATCTTAAAATTTCAGCTCAAACTGGAAAAAAAAAAAATAGGGAATCACTTGAATTGGTTGGTCACTCAGAAGATTATGTTATTGGAGCAAAAACTCACAGCCAACAGCCACTTTGGGTTTAAAACAGCTCTTCTGTTTCTTTCTATGATGGTGTCTGAGCGAGGGACTCACTGGACTTTGTGACATTGAGAAAAAGGTATTTGGCCAATGATCTTGGTCAGTGCCTTTGGACTGCTGGCCTCATTTCTAGATGTTCTGTGAATACTGACACTTGTGGTTCATGAACTTACAGCCTGTTCTCTCTCAACTTAGATAGGGTCCAGTCTCAGATATCATTAGAACAGTAGAACTCAGCGAGTTTCTGTCGTGTCTTCATCTGTTCTTAGACTGTCTATTTATACCTCACCCAAGGGAAGCCTTTGCTGTGGCTTACCACTGTGATAGTAAGCTTGTTGTCAAGCCTAATCTGAGTGTTCATGTCACTTGTGGACCCATGGAGATCTGGAATGAAAGCTATATCTTCTCTCTGCCTGACCACATCATTTCATCCTGATAATAAAGCTAAGGTGACCCTGTGTTGGCAGGAAGCTCCTGAAAAAGAACTGTTGTCCCAGAATCTCAACAAAAGATCTGGCAGATATACCTGCCTTCCTTTGCTGGTCTCCTCAACCTACATAATGTACTTCCTCCCCACTCAGAAACCAAAGAGGCACACATATTATTGTCTTGCTTTCCACCCCTGCTTTTGCTTTTTTCCAACACAAACCAAGCAGCAAATGATGGTCTTATCAGGTTGAAAGTATAGCAGGGGGCTCTGAGGGAGACGTTAGCAGCAGTTATTTGGAGGAATGGGATAGGTAGACAAGAAGTGATAAGCCAAAACCAGTCCTATAAACATTTATGCTGATCTTCTACTCATTTTCAGAATAAAGTCTTCTTCTGACTTCAATGATTTTAGTACAAAAGAAAATGAATCCCTCAGAAATGATCAACTAAATGAGTATTTAGTAAGACACAAAAGCCTGCTGCCATTGTGCTTTGAGGATGAACTGATAAAGCCAGATGCCAAGATAATTGACGTTAGTCTGGTAAAGACGGTAACTTCTCACACGGTAATAAAAACATCTATTTATACTGCTGTTCAGTAAAATTATGTATTATTACTTCTTGTAGGCATATCATATCCTAGTGACCAGAATCTTTGATAAATTCTTCTTACCTCTTGTCTTCAAATTCTGAAGTGATGACAACATGGATTCTTAATATTCTTGTTAGAACCCCCATTCCAAACCAGGGGAATACTTGGCACCAGTTGAAAATTTTGTGTTTTTCTTTTATGAAGGATTTATCAAATTTTCTTGATTATAAAAAAAATATAAAACAAAGGTGGTGGTTTTTTTTAAATGACTTGATTATGTTTCACTTTTCTATCAGTCTATCCTATTTCAACCAGAAGAAGCAATTTATTAAGGCTGATTTGGTAGCTCAGAAGTCTCTAGGAATGCTGGACAGACAATATGGAAAGCTATCCAATCAGGACTCACCCTGTTACAGCCGCAGCTTGCTCTACTGGGGCCAATGCTCTTGTCACAGACAAAAGAAGTTTACAGTTCTGATGCTGGGCCATAGACACTTCTTCTAAGATCTTTGCCCACTGCTGCCTTTTAGCTAGCTATATCTACCACCAGCCTCACTAGAATAGTTTTCGCAATGCCTGCTTTTCACAGTGCTTGCTTTTTCTGAACTGAAGACTGTCTTTAGTGCATCCAAGTGGCAAAGCCTAGGGCACATGCCTATGCCCTAAGCCTAAGGGAAGCTAATAAAGCGAGTTTTTGCCTCTACCTAAAGGCAATAGCAACCCACTCCAGTACTCTTGCCTGGAAAATCCCACAGACAGAGGAGCGTGGTAGGCTATAGTCCATGGTGTCACGCAAACAGTCAGATACGACTGAGCGACTTCACTTTCACTTTTCACTTTCATGCATTGGAGAAGGAAATGGCAACCCACTCCAGTGTTCTTGCCAAAGGCAATAGCAACCCACTCCAGTACTCTTGCCTGGAAAATCCCACGGACAGAGGAGCGTGGTAGGCTATAGTCCATGGTGTCACGCAAACAGTCAGATACGACTGAGCGACTTCACTTTCACTTTTCACTTTCATGCATTGGAGAAGGAAATGGCAACCCACTCCAGTGTTCTTGCCTGGAGAATCCCAGGGACGGAGGAGCCTAGTAGGCTGACATTTATGGGGTCGCACAGAGTTGGACACGACTGAAGCGACTTAGCAGCAGCAGCAGCAGCAAGGGTACATTGGGATTCCCTGGTGGCTCAGTGGTAAAAAATCTGCCTTCAATACAGGAGATGAGAGTTTGATCCCTGGGTCAGGAAGATCCCCTGGAGAAGGAAATGGCAACCCACTCCAATATTCTTCCCTCGGAAATCCCATGGACAGAAGAACCTGGTGGATTGCAGTCCTTGGGGTCACAAAGAGTCAGACAGACTTAGGAACTGAACATGTATGCAAGGGTACATTCCCTAAGGTACTGGACAGACCAAAAATTTGACAAACCTCTACTACTGTGGCTAAATAGGTAACATTGGCATCACCGGTGGATTAAAAAACTAGATCTTTTGTCATTTTTTTCAGTAATCATAAGCATTAATAATGCCTTTCACACTAAGGTCATTAATATACAATTAGATGATCATCAATTTCTTACTTTGTTAATTGTATTTCTAAAGAAAAGTAGCAATCATTAACTTAAAGTTTACAAACTAAATACTGGTAATATTTATATTTGATGAGTGATCAGTAGATTTAATCTTTTTTACCTTATAATGGAAATGTGTAAGACAGTTCAGTGAGTAGATCATACATACAGATTTTGCTACTACTGTGATAAAAATAGTCTATTTTTAGGTCAATCTACTACTTTGGCTCTTTTATTTCACAGATATAATATACTGAGCACTGTTTATTGTGCTAAATTGTGCTATATGTTGGGATACAATAACGAATGTAAGTCTTTTAAAGAAAATTTTATACTTTCTGAATTTATTAGGATATTCAGACTTTGTAATTTTGGCTTGTAATCAGCTATGTAATCAGTTTCTTTCGATCTTTGACTCAGTCTATTGTTTGGTATGCTGCTTATTTCTGGACATGGAAACCTAAGAAATGCCAGGACAACGTTCCATGCTACCAAATATCATACTTCCCAGTGACAGCACCAAACATTTCTTTACATCTCACGCTACTTCAAAAAGAATTTTAGGAGGCCAGAAGTTCAGATTTTACCCCTAACATTGCAGCAGAGTACTAAGAGAAGGAAGTGTATAACATACAAGGACATCTTTTTGTTATGTTTAAATACTGTTATTGCTTATATTAAAAACTTCTATGTAGTTACTTTTACAATATTTTGCCATTTTATTTTATGTTTTTAAAACTACTTAGCCTTCTTGCCTCAATAGACAGATAACAAAGGTTCTTTTCTTTAATCCACAGGGGAAAAATGATACAAATCCCATAATTTTCCATGAGGCTGGATATGTACAAATGTTACTTTTGACAAAAAATAGGCTTCCTCCCCATTCTGTGGAAAATGGAAATGGTTCCCCATATGAAAGATCAAATGTTGTTTTAGAAAGAAATTGTGAAATGCTTAAATCTGTAGCTAGAGATCAATCTATTACTCCTTCCAAAACCCAAAGAACTCTGCCTACAACACAGAAGAAAGATATACCAGCAATATCTTTTGAAGTCAGCCATAGGGTTGTAGA
The DNA here is from genome assembly GCA_006410675.1 of Oreotragus oreotragus. NCBI lineage: Eukaryota > Metazoa > Chordata > Mammalia > Artiodactyla > Bovidae > Oreotragus > Oreotragus oreotragus. Next base: position 157,143 of record SJYX01023441.1, on the reverse strand, counting down.
TGATAAACTAAGGAAGAAAACTAGGAAGCAGACAATTGAAAACATACCTTGGGATAAACTCTATAATTTTTCACAGACATTTTCCAGCTTAACAAAAAAATTTGTGGGTTTCCTTGATAAAACTGTTATTCAAGAAATGAGTGCTAAAACTGGAAAATTTGAAAAAATGTTTTCTACAGTAAAACCAATGAGTGAATTCAGTGCCTCACCTGTCAAATATTACTCAAAGCCTTCGCGAAATATACTCAAAGTCCATAAAATAAATAATGTAACACCATTGGATGATTTGTTAAACTTGTCAGGTAAAAAATAAGCACCTCATAAAGTATTGTTTATTCAGCATTTTGAGGGTAACAAGAAGCAAATAACGAAGTTAGAAGATCATAGAAGAAATTCTTGTCTAAATGGTAATATTCTAGTGGATGGTAGAAGAGAACAAAACATAGAAGTTGAAATTACAAACCAACAGTGGTATAATATTTTTAGTAAATAAGAGGATAAAATTAGGAATTAATGATCACCAAGAGGACTAGTACAGAAATTTCTCTTATCTCAATTAGATTCCTCAGTCATCAGCATTCCTACAGCTAAGTATGATTCAGGACCAAGAATGGTATAGACTGACTCTGGATATTTGCTATTGGAAGCCAAATAACATCAAAAACTTTGTTCCATAACTGGATATCAAATAAAACAATATACCCTTAACTTGACAGATGTGGAATTAATTGTATAAAAGCATTTTGGATAATTGATGGAAACTATTACAAGATTACATTAGCAATTCATGAAATTAAAAGGCTTTGCAAAATTTCAGATATCTTTTTTGTTAGTAAATGTTGAAACTTCTTTACTATATAATGCCTTTATCAAGTGTGACTTTGACTTTTGTCTGAATTGTTAAACAATTTAAAAGCACGACTGATCTTTAGTAAGTAAATAATTTTGGTAGTAAATCCTATAAAAGATTGAAAATTTAAAATCAGTTGCTATTCTATTTATTCACTAACTTCTCATTAACTCAAACAGTAAAAAAGCAGAACTCAGAAAGAAGTCTCATTTCAGGAGTTCATTGGTTATCTGCTTGTTTAAAGGACTTTTCTTTTTTAAAGTCTTAACTGTTAGCACTTGAGGAGAAGTAGGTTAATTAGAAGCATTTCAGTTAAAGGAGGGTTTTGAAGGTCTTTCGGAAACTTTCAAGAGTGAGGAAGTGAACTTGCTCGGTGTCTGGTTCCACTGACTGGAGGTTTTCCTTATTGTGTGTCATCAGTGGTAATCTTGGGCATCTCTTCACGAGTAGAAGCAGATTTTGGCTCTCAAATAGGATGACAAGATGACAAGGAGAGGAAATGAAGATGGAGGAAAAAGAATGTTAACTGGAGACTCTGTAAATGAGAGAAGAACAAGAGTATAAGGATTCAAGATAAGGTGGTGGGTTCAGTTACGCAGGAAGTAATAGAGCGGGAACACACAATTTTCCTGGCTAATTACCTTTCTTTTGGTTACCTTTCTTTCTTGTGGAGAGAAGAAGCAGCAGCAGCTGCAGCTCAAAGTCATGAAGTCATCTTTCTTTTCAGAAAACAGGGATTGACCTTGCTCTCTTTGCTTGCTTTATCCATTCTCCCCCATCTCCACACCACCACCATATTCACTGCAGTAATCCCGACAGCTTACTGCAAAGCAGAATAGTTTCCCTAACTACCCTGCAGTCTCAGAAGAGAAAACACAGACTCTTAGCCACTAACAGTAAAAATGACAAGAAATAGACAATATACCTAGTAATAGCACAAGTAATGATGGTAGGGTTTCCTGATATTCAGTACAAGACAAACAGGTATAGACCCTGAATCTGGGCAGTTATGAGTCAACTTGGGCAAATAATATCAACTATCTGAGTCTCACTTTTCTATATTCCTGCCTTAAGATGAGGCCAACAATACCTTGTTTTACAGTATGATTATTTTAAAGATTGGGCTTCCCATGTGGCTCAGCTGGTAAAGAATCAGCCTACAATGCAGGAGACCTGGGTTTGATCACTGGGTTGGGAAGGTCCCTGGAGAAGAGAAAGGCTATCCACTCCAGCATTCTGGCCTGGACAATTCCATGAAGTGTATAGTCCACGAGATCACAAAAAGTCGGACACAAAAAAATGACTTTCACTTTCACTTTAAAAATTAACTAAACAATATGGAGTCTCTTGCGTATGGTAAGCATTTATTTAAAATTCCCCTTTTATTCCCATCCTTTCTCCTGTTTTTAATGTAAGTGTGTGTGTTAGTTGCTCAGTTGTGCCCGAATCTTTGTGACCCTGTGGACCATAGCCCGCCAGACTCCTCTGTCCTTAGAATTTTCCAGGCAAGAATACTGGAGTGCGTTGCCATTCCCTTCTCCAGTGGATCTTCCCAACCCAGGGATCGAACCCTGGTCTCCTGCATTGCAGGCAGATTCTTTACCATCTGAGCCACCAGGGAAGCCCATCCTTTCCCCTGCTCTTATTGTAAGTATAACTTCTTAAAAGATGTGCCCAAAGGTCTCTTACTACAACCTTTTCTAAATTAGAGTCTAAATCTAACTTCAGTCAGTCTTCAGACTTTAGCCCAAAATAGACTTAAATTAGGAGAAGGCGATGGCACCCCACTCCAGTACTCTTGCCTGGAAAATCTCATGGATGGAGGAGCCTGGTAGGCTATGTCCATGAGGTCGCTAAGAGTCAGACACNAGGTCTCTTACTACAACCTTTTCTAAATTAGAGTCTATATCTAACTACAGTCAGTCTTCAGACTTTAGCCCAAAATAGACTTAAATTAGGAGAAGGCGATGGCACCCCACTCCAGTACTCTTGCCTGGAAAATCTCATGGATGGAGGAGCCTGGTAGGCTATGTCCATGAGGTCGCTAAGAGTCAGACACGACTGAGTGACTTCACTTTCACTTTTCACTTTCATGCATTGGAGAAGGAAATGGCAACCCACTCCAGAGTTCTTGCCTGGAGAATCCCAGGGACGGGGTGCCTGGTGGGCTGCTGTCTGTGGGGTCACACAGAGTAGGACACGACTGAAGCGACTTAGCAGCAGCAACAGCAGACTTAAATTAGAACTGAGGATTTTGTATGCTATTTTTGGAAGTGTCTGCTGCAGCATGTGAGTTTTATTCTTTAGAAGGGCACTAACTTAATTTAAAAATTCCATCTCACCCAGGATTGGCCACTGAAATAGCTGGACAGCTGAGAGCAGTGAGTTGTGGGAAGATGGTGACATAAGCTCACCACCTTTTCTTCTACTCTCAGCTTTAATCTATTATCTCCTTAGCCAAACAGATGCTGGGATATGCAAGAAGTGGGGTGCAAGTTTAGACAACGTTTCTGTTCTAATGCTGAGATCTGAATATGGCCCTGGAGACCAGTTTCTGAGTTAGAAGGCAATAATGGAAATTGTGCTGTGTCTAGGGACTGGCTGGCAGTTGGAATCTGTAGATTACCCCAGGGAAATATTGTCTCTGGTTCTCTGTAAGTGTTCTTGGTCTCGCTGGTCCCCAGGAGACTAAGAAGAAAACACCAAACCTAAGAAAAAACCTGGAACTCAGAGAATTTTTCCTTCAGATGCCTCAACAGAGGGTTATATTCTGCTTGCTTTTATAGTACCAGCCCATAATGAGAAGGACTTTACCTTCTACCATTTACACAGCTGTGGTCACTAAATCGGAGAAGGCGATGGCACCCCACTCCAGTACTCTTGCCTGGAAAATTCCATGGACAGAGGAGCCTGGTGAGCTGTGGTCCATGGGGTCGCAAAGAGTCGGACACGACTGAGCAACTTCCCTTTCACTTTTCACTTTCATGCATTGGAGAAGGAAACGGCAACCTGCTCCAGTGTTCTTGCCTGGAGAATCCCAGGGATGGGGGAGCCTGGTGGGCTGCCATCTATGAGGTCACACAGAGTCAGACACGACTGAAGTGACTTAGCAGCAGGTCACTAAATACTGCCATAAACAGACCTAAGCTTCTCTGAGCCATATAAGAAAAATAGCAACCCATCTAAAGGGTCACAGCAAGCAGATGGTGACCATCCAGACAGGACATAACAGGAAAAGGGGCCTGAGGACTGACAGAGGTTTCACCTAGGGATGGGGAGGAATAAGTAAACATAGTAATTGTGTAGGATTAGCAGTGAGAAAAAATTTGAAAAAAAGTTTTTTTCCTATTTGTTCATCCTGCCAAGTCCAGCTCATTTAGCAATCAGCTGTAAAGTAAGTAGAACAGATTAAGATTCTGGAGGAGACAGGGATAATTTGATTTTAAAAAAATAATAAAAAGCACTAAACTAAATTCAAGTATATCACACACACACAAAAAATACTGGTTCTATGTATGACTCTCAATCACAATCTGAACTGATAGAATAGGTAACTATTAATTGAGTAGAAAATATTTAAAAACTTCCAACATAAGGGGAAATGCAATTTATAAAATATAAGAAAAATGAAAAAGAACATGATATAAAATCATGAAATATTGGTATCAAGTGTCTGTCATACCACATCTGAACTGCTTGAATTTTCCCTTTATTTTTAGCAATTTGCTCACTTATTTTTGGCTACGCTAGCTGCGGCGAGCAGGGGCTACTCTTCACTGAGGTGTGAAGCTGCGCTGCGGTTGGCTTCTCTTGTCGCGGAGCCCTGACTCTAGCACTCAGGTTTCTGCAGTTGCTGTGTGGGCTCGGTGGCTGTGGCACACGGCCTTAGTTGCTCTGAAGCACATGGAATCCTCCCAGACCAGGGATCAAACCCCTGTCCCCTGCACTGGCAGACGGATTCTTATCCACTGTGCCACCAAGGAAATGCCTGAACTTTCCCTTTGAAAAACAGAGACTTTCAGACTGAGATCAAAAAAATAACACTTAATTATATAATCAGCTCTATGTATACATAGGTTTTACATCTGTGAATTCAACCAACCACAAATAGAAAGTCTTATTTAAAAAAAATTCTGAAAAGTTCCCAAAATCAAAACTTGAATTTGCCTAGCATCAGCAGCTATTTACACAGCATTTACATTGTATTAGGTATTGTAAGTAATCTAGAGATGATTTAATGTGTATGGGAGGATGTACATAGGTTTTACACAAATACTATCCCATTTTATGTAAGGAAGTCGAGCATCCATACGTTTTGGTATCCGTGGGAGGTCCTGAAACCAATCCCCTTGATACAAAGGGATGAATATATTCTGTTTGTAAGAAATATAGTTAAAGCAATAAAAAGAAGCTTGAAAATAAAGGAATGGAGACAGAGATACCAGACTAATGAAACAAAGAGAAGCTGCAGTGGAATTATTAATATCACATGCTAAAATTTAAGATTAGAAACAATAAATGTGACAAAGAAGGGCCTTATACCTTATATAATAATAGAAACACACTGTCTGTAAAAGCTATAACAGCATCTTTGGTGCACTATATATGTACCAAACAACAAAACAGGTGCACTATATATGTACCAAACAACAAAACAAAATAGAAATAACCTTTATTTCTATAAAAGCTATTAGAAATCTCAGGAGAATGTATAAAAATAAAATTATTGTGGAAGACATAAATTCACTTCTTTAAGAGTTAAACAGGTAAAACAAAAAAGTATAGATACAGAGTAATTATATAATGCAATTAATAAAATTAATGTAATGAATATAGACTCTGGTTTCTTTGTTTTTCTGAAACAGAGACAATAAATTTTTGAGCTTGTCCATAGAAAATGAATTCTGTGCAGGGCTACACAGAAACACTTTTTTTTTTTTCTTTTTAACAAATGTAGAGAACTTTAAAAAGATAACTCAATAAAAAACAACCAAAATGAAACAGAATCCAAATATATTAACTGCTTAAAAATAAAGGATAAAGAAGAAAAGAAAACTCAAACTATAAAGTAAAAAATAATGAAAAAGAAGCCACTTCATTTCAAACTTTATGGCACAATAGCAAAGTTACATTTCCTATTTTTCTTTCCTCTCTCATCTCCTCCTTTCTTCTTCTTCTTCTTCTTCCTTTTATTATTTTTCTTCTTTCTTCCTTTTTATATCCTTTTTCTTGATGAAAAGATTTCAATGAAAAGGATCCCAATGTTCTTATTTTGGAAAACAGAAAACACATTAAAAAAATAAAATATAAAAGGGTGAATAAGAGCGAAAGTTATGGTTTTGTGTGTTTGTTTTTAAAACACACTAAAATGAGACGTTTCTGGTAACTCAGTGGCAAAGAATCTGCCTGCCAATACAGGAGACATGGGTTCCATCCCCGATCCAGGAGGATCACGCCTGCCATGGAGAAGCTAAGCCTAGGTACCACAGCTACTGAGGCTATGCTCTAGAGCCTGGGAGTGGCAACTACTGAGCCTGAGTGCCCTAGAGCCTGTACTTCACAACAAGAGAAGCCACTGCAATGAAATGCCTCTGCACCACAACCAGAGAGTATCCCCCATTTACCACGACTAGGGAAAGCCCACACTGCAACTAAAGGCCAGCACAGCCATAAATGAGAGATGTATAAATAAATAAATAATTTCTCCTGTTTTAAAAAATAAAATACACTAAAATGGATAAGCTATTCTCAAACCTGATTTAAGAGAAAGGAGCAAAAAGAGGAATATAATTATGAAGGAGAAAAGAAACAATCATAGAGATTTAGTTGCGTCACTCCGTCATGACCGACTCTTTGTGACCCCATGGAATGCAGCACACCAGGCCTCCCTGTTCATTATGAACTCCTGGAGCTTGCTCAGACTCATGTCCAACAAGTTGGTGATGCCATCCAGCTACCTCATCCTCTAGTCCCCTTCTCCTCCTGCCTTCAATCTCTCCCAGCATCAGGGTCTTTTCAAATGAGTCAGTTCTTCACATCAGGTGGTCAAAGTGTTGGAGCTTCAGCTTCAACATCAGTCCTTCCAAAGAACACCCAGGACTGATCTCCTTTAGGATGGACTGGTTGGATCTCCTTGCAGTCCAAGGGAGTCTCAAGAGTCTTCTCCAACACCACAGTTCAAAAGCATCAATTCTTCAGCACTCAGCTTTCCTGATGGTCCAGCTCTCACATCCATACATGACTACTGGAAAAACCACAGCTTTGACTGGATGGACCTTTGTTGGCAAAAGAAAGTCTCTGTTTTTTAATATGCTGTCTAGATTGGTCATAGCTTTTCTTCCAAGGAGCAAGCATCTTTTACTTTCATAGCTGCAGTCACTATCTGCAGTGATTTTGGAGCCCAAGAAAATAAAGTCTGTCACAGTTTTCATGTTTCCCCATCTATTTGCATAAAGTGATGGGACTGGATGGCATGATCTTATGTCAGGAAGCATTTTATGGGAGGCTTCCTGTGTGCTGGTTTGGATCTGTCATGAATCCTCTGTCCCTTATTAATTCCTGAATATTCAGGAATTAAGTGGAGCAGCAAGCTACTCCCATGGGCTTAGGAACACATGCATTTCCTTCATTACTTTTTCCATACAGTGATATGTAACTATTTACGACCCTCTTCCTTTTTATGAACCATATGGTAAAAGTGATTATTTATAACCCTCTCTCTTTGATATGGATTGCCTTATGATAATTTGTAAGTCTGGACTTTTGATTTTTATCTCTGCTGAAAATAGCTACCTTGTAAGACAATATATATACCCACACTATGTTGAATAAAACACCTTCACTTCATCAGAGCTTGGGTCCCCGTGTCTTTCTTTCTTTCTCTGTCTCTCTCTCTCAGGCTAATTCTTTGGAGCTCAAAGCCCCACTGAGCTCGCTTTCTTGCCTGGGCTTCTAAGACCCTCTCGAGAAGGCACACTGTGCCTTCACCCGCCTCAAGAGGGCGCCTGATGCCTACGTGTAGCAGTGCAAGCCCTGTGTCAAAGGGCTTTAATGGTTTTCTGTGTAAACCAAGGAATATCAGCCTCTTTCTCTCTCTCTTTTACTTTCTTATCGTTGACAACGGACCACCAGGTTCTGGTCCATTAAAGGACCTCAACAATCTTAGTTTTTTGAATGTTGAGCTTTAAGCCACATTTTTCACTCTCCTGTTTTACTTTCATCAAGAGGCTCTTCAGTTCCTCTTTGCTTTCTGACATAAGGGTGGTGTCATCTGCATATCTGAGGTTATTTTGATATTTCTCCCTTCAATCTAGATTCCAGCTTGTGCCTCATCCAGCCAGGCATTTCACTTGATGTAATCTGTGTATAGGCTAAATAAGCAGGGTGACAATATACAGCCTTGATGAACTCCCTTCCCAATTTGGAACCAGTCCATTGTTTGATGTCCGGTTCTAACTGTTGCTTCTTGGCCTGCATACATATTTCTCAGGAGGCAGGTCAGAAGGCCTGGTATTCCCATCACTTTAAGAATTTTCCACAGTTTGTTGTGATCCACACAGTCAAAGGCTTTGACATAGTCAATAAGGCAGAAATAGATGTTTTTCTGGAACTCTCTCACTTTTTCTATGATGCAGTGGATGTTGACGATTTGATCTCTGGTTCCTCTGCCTTTTCTAAAATCAGCTTGAACATCTGGAAGTTCTTGGTTCACATACCATTGAGGCCTGGCTTGGAGAATTTTGAGCATTACTTTATTAGCTTGTGAGATGAGTACAATTGTGTGGTAGTTTGAACGCTCTTTGGCATTGCCTTTCTTTGGGATTGGAATGAAAACTGACCTTTTCCAGTCCTGTGGCCACTGCTGAGTTTTCCAAATTTGCTGGCATATTGAGTGCAGCACTTTCACAGCATTATCTTTCAGGATTTGAAATAGCTCAACTGGAATTCCATCACCTCCACTAGCATTATTTGTAGTGATGCTTCATAAGGCCCATTTGACTTCGCATTCCAGGTTGTCTGGATCTAGGTGAATGATCACACCATCGTGGTTATCTGGATCATGAAGATCTTTTTTGTACGGTTCTTCTGTGTATTCTTACCATCTCTTCTTAGTATCTTCTGATTCTGTTAGGTACATACCATTTCTGTCCTTTGCATGAAATATTCCCTTCATATCTCTAATTTTCTTGAAGAGACTCCTAGTCTTTACCATTCTATTGTTTTCATCTATTTCTTTGCATTACAGCACTTTCACAGCATCATCTTTCAGAATTTGAAATAGCTCAACTGGAATTCCATCACCTCCACTAGCATTATTTGTAGTGATGCTTCGTAAGGCCCATTTGACTTCGCATTCCAGGTTGTCTGGATCTAGGTGAATGATCACACCATCATGGTTATCTGGATCATGAAGATCTTTTTTGTACGGTTCTTCTGTGTATTCTTACCATCTCTTCTTAATATCTTCTGATTCTGTTAGGTACATACCATTTCTGTCCTTTGTATGAAATATTCCCTTCGTATCTCTAATTTTCTTGAAGAGACTCCTAGTCTTTACCATTCTATTGTTTTCATCTATTTCTTTGCATTGATCACTGAGGAAGGCTTTCTTATCTCTCCTTGCTATTCTTTGAAACTCTGCTTTCAAATGGGTACATCCTTCCTTTTCTCCTTTGCCTTTTGCTTTTTTTATTTTCTCAGCTATTGTAAGGCCTCCTCAGATAACCATTTTGCTTTTTTGCATTTTTTTTCTTGGGATGGACTTGATCGTTCCTGTACAATGCCATGAACCTCCATCCATAGTTCTTCAGGCACTCTATCAGATCTAAACTCTTGAATCTATTTGTCACTTCCACTGTAAAATGATAGGGAATTTGATTTAAGTCATACCTGGATGGTCTAGGGGTTTTCCATACTTTCTGCAATTTACGTCTGAATTTTGCAATAAGGAGTTCATGATCTGAGCCACAGTCAGCTCCCGGTCTTGTTTTTGTTGACTGTATAGAGCTTCTCCATCTTTGGCTACAAAGAATACAATCAATCTGATTTCTGAATTGACCATTTGGTGACGTCCATCTGTAGAGTCATCTCTTGTATTGTTGGAAGAGAGTGTTTTCTATGACCAGTGTATTCTCTAGGCAAAACTCTGTTAGCTTTTGCCATGTTTCATTTTGTACTCCAAGGCCAAACTTGCCTGTTATTCCAGGTATCTCTTGACTTCCTACTTACTTTCCAGTCCCCTATGATAAAAAGACATCTTTTTTGGGTGTTACTTCTGGAAGGTCTTGTAGGTCTTCATAGAACCATTCAGTTTCAGCTTCTTTGATATTAGTGGTCCAAGCATAGACTTGGATTACTGTGATATTGGATGCTTTGCCTTGGAAATGAACAGAGATCATTTTGTCATTTTTGAGACTGCACCCAAGTACTGCATTTAGGACTCTTTTGTTGACTATGAGGGCTACTCCATTTCTTCTAAGGGATTCTTGCCCACAGTAGTAGATATAATGGTCATCTGAATTAAATTTGCCTATTCCAGTCCATTTTAATTCACTGATTCCTAAAATGATGTTCACTCTTGCCATCTCCTGTTTGACCACTTCCAGTTTACCTTGATGCATAGACCTAACATTCCAGGTTCCTATGCAATATTGTTCTTTACAGCATCGGACTCTACTTCCATCAACAGTCACGTCAACAACTGGGTGTTGTTTTCACTTTGGCTCCATCTCTTCATTCTTTCTCCAGAAATAAGTGGAATTATTTCTCTAGTCTTCTCCAGTAACACATTGGGCCCCTACCAACCTGGGGAGTTCATCTTTCAGTGTCCTTTCTTTTTGCCTTTTCATACTGTTCATGGGGTTCTCAAGGCAAGAATACTGAAGTGGCTTGCCATTCCCTTCTCCAGTGGACCACGTTCTGTCCTACCTCTCCACCATGACCCGCCCGCCTTGGGTTGCCCTGCAGGCATGGCTTGGTTTCATTGAGTTAGACAAGGCNACCCAAGTACTGCATTTAGGACTCTTTTGTTGACTATGAGGGCTACTCCATTTCTTCTAAGGGATTCTTGCCCACAGTAGTAGATATAATGGTCATCTGAATTAAATTTGCCTATTCCAGTCCATTTTAATTCACTGATTCCTAAAATGATGTTCACTCTTGCCATCTCCTGTTTGACCACTTCCAGTTTACCTTGATGCATAGACCTAACATTCCAGGTTCCTATGCAATATTGTTCTTTACAGCATCGGACTCTACTTCCATCAACAGTCAAGTCAACAACTGGGTATTGTTTTCACTTTGGCTCCATCTCTTCATTCTTTCTCCAGAAATTAGTGGAATTATTTCTCTAGTCTTCTCCAGTAACACATTGGGCCCCTGCCAACCTGGGGAGCTCATCTTTCAGTGTCCTTTCTTTTTGCCTTTTCATACTGTTCATGGGGTTCTCAAGGCAAGAATACGGAAGTGGTTTGCCATTCCCTTCACCAGTTGACCTTGTTTTATCAGAACTCTCCACCATGACCCATCTGTCTTGGGTCTGTCTCTTATACACATCTAGATGTGTATAAGAGACAGGCCTTGATTTCAGTGTCCTTTCTTTTTGCCTTTTCATACTGTTCATGGGGTTCTCAAGGCAAGAATACGGAAGTGGTTTGCCATTCCCTTCACCAGTTGACCTTGTTTTATCAGAACTCTCCACCATGACCCATCTGTCTTGGGTAGCCCTACAAAGCATGGCTCATAGTTTCATTGAGTTAGACAAGGCTGTGGTCCATGTGATCAGTTTGATTAGCTGACGCTCCTATAACCATAGATATAGGAGCAAGCAAAAGAATCATGAGAAATATTACATGCAGATTTATGCCAACACATTTGAAAATCTAAAAAATAAAAATGGATTGATTTCCTTTCAAGAAAGAAATGCTCAGAATTAACCTCTAGAAATGGATAATTTGAATAAACTAATTTCCTAGAAGGCAGTGACATGCCCCAGGACTAGATGAGCTCACAAATAACTTTTCCTACTTCACTATTGAAGCCAGTGTGGTAAGTACAATTTCAAAGATGTCTGCCCAAGATTCCCAACCTTTGTTTTTCAAACACTAAACTAGATACAACTGTGAAAGGACTTTGAAGATAGATTTAAGGTTATTAAACATCTGACCTCAAATAGGGAGATTTTTCAGAATTATTGGTGGGCTTAATATAATCACATGATCCCTTAAAAGCAGAGGAGTGCAGAAGTCAGAGAGATGGGGCAGAAGAGAATGTAAGAAAGATGGGAGAGAAGTAGAGGTTGGACATTTTAATTCATAAAGGAAAAAATTTTTAAGATTTCTTTACAATATTTCCAATTGGTTCACAGTTATTGATTTCCTCCTAACTTTTTCCATGTATCTCCATCAGTTCAGTTCAGTTGCTCAGTTGTGTCTGACTCTTTGCGACCCGTGAACCACAGCACACCAGACCTCCCTGTCCATCACCAACTCCTGGAGCCCACCCAAACCCATGTCCATCGAGTTGGTGATGCCAATCAACCTCATCCTCTGTCGTCCCCTTCTCCTCCTGCTCTCAACTTTCCCAGCATCAGGGTCTTTGCAGATGAGCCAGGTCTTCTCATAAGGTGGCCAAAGTATTGGAATTTCAGTTTCAACATCAGTCCTTCCAATGAACACCCAGGACTGATCTCCTTTAGGATGGACTGGTTGGATCTCCTTGCAGTCCAAGGGACTCTCAAGAGTCTTCTCCATCACCACAGTTCAAAAACATCAATTCTTTGGTGCTCAGGTTTCTTTTATAGTCCAACTCTCACATCCATACATGACCACTGGAAAAACCATAGCCTTACTAGACAGACTTTTGTTGGCAAAGTAATGTCTCTGCTATTTAAAATGCTGTCTAGGTTGGTCATAACTTTCCTTCCAAGGAGCAAGCATCTTTTCATTTCATGGCTGCAGTCACCATCTGCAGTGATTTTGGAGCCCAGAAAAATAAAGTCAGCCACTGTTTCCATTGATTCTCTATCTATTTCCCATGAAGTGATGGGACCGGATGCCATGATCTTCGTTTTATGAAGGTTGAGCTTTAAGCCAA